>MU628182.1:0-394601 GCA_025688815.1 Aspergillus carlsbadensis
CATTACTATGTAGATGCTCTTTGATGCATCATTATGCAGGTTGGCGCACTGGAGACGGGGCATGGCTGCGGGATTTGAGTGTGGCCAGATTGACATCCATCTCATGGTGGGTGGTGGATGCATCTAAACAGCAGGGCGGTGTTGCTTGGTTGGTAGGATTCAAATGGTGTTTTGTTGGCGATCACATGAATTCCATCAATCTTTCATCTATCTGGATCCTAGCAAAGACTGGACACCGATGCAGTAAGGGAACGAACCACTTGATAGTATCCGATTCTGGTTTCACCGATCCCTCACTCAACCACAAACTTGACCGTCAGACCAACCCGAAACTCAATATCCACGGGCTGAAGCACCAGCCCCAAATCCCTCGACGACGACGAGGAGGAGTACGAATGCCCCCGTTCCTGATGCACATCCACCACGCTGAATCCATCCCCACCGTCTTTCACATTCGCACCATCACTCCCACTACCACTACCCTCAAAAACCTCCACAGCCTCAACACTCGCACAGTCCTTCCCAAACCCCCGCGCATAGTCCCGCGCCCGGGTCATCGCATCCCGACACGCGAGCGCCCTCGCCTCCCGCGAAACAACCTCCTTCGTGCCCTCCGTAAGACTCCACTGCACACCAAGCAGCGTCACGAAATCAATCCCGCTAAGCTGCGCCGCAAGGACCGCAAGCGCCTTGAAATCCCCGAACTCAACCTCAACCCTCGTCGAGACAGCATGATACCGACTCGCTTTCGACAGGCTCTCCGTGCGCATATATGTATACGATACCGGGGCGGCCATGGTCCATTTTACGATCGGGGTTGCGGCGCTCGCTCCTGATTTGGGCGTCAGGCTGGAAAGTACGCCCTGTAATTTAGCGGTGGCGGTTTGAACGTTTGAGGAGACTGTTGCGGGTTTGGGGCCTGTGTCTTTTATGCAGAGGCGAAGGTGGGCGCGCTCCGCTGGGTGGGTTTGCGTCGCGTGACCGGTTGTTGTTATTTTTAGGGGGGGCATCGTGTCGGTAGGTGATGGTGTATGTATATAATGTTAGATACTTGGAGAGGTTTGTCTTGTGGCTCATAGAGTTTCAAGGAGAGGTGGGGTCTTTATAAACTTTCGAGTTTGGATGGTGCCTGCTGCTGTCTCGGGGCAGTGCAGGACGCCTACATTTCAGCCGCAGCCCGTACATAATACGGGAACAACACGAGGGCGGGAGGGCTGAGACTAGGCTGAAGCCATCGGGACGGGCTTGGTGACTCGCATCCGCAGTTGAGACAGCACGGTGCGATCCGTTACGCAGGTAACCTTAACTTTCGCCGTCTGAGACATACATACCCGCTGTCCGTCAGGCGTGTCTCGGGATCTCATGCAAGGCGGAATCGGACATCTGCGGGAGCGGGTGGGCGGCGAGGACCCGAGACAGTTTCCGGATACGAAAGACTTGTCTGTGGGGTTTCCGCAATGCTTATTTGGACATCGCATTTCGGGTTTGACAAGCTTATTGTTCGCCCTTGACCCTGCTAAGGGGAAACGCGCGGGAGTCCACCAACCGGGGGCCATGCTCTGTCCAGAATATATATCTGCTTTGATAGCATCGAAGCTATCCCTCGCCAAAAATCAGAGTGTTCTTTGATTACTCCCGATATCACCGCAGCATCGGTAAAATAAATTTCTAGTTTCGCCTTCCTGCCGCACTGCCTGCACTCGACCCTCAATGCGACCGAAAGTAGGGCTCCGATGCTGCCCAGCCGGCAACGCGGCAGCCGGCAAGACGCTCTTCCGGCGCGGGTCACGTGGGCATCACTAATCGCCGGGTCAGCAACGAGAAAAACCACGTAAGGTTTTTGACGTCACCCAGAGACCCAGAAAAAATGGCCTCACTCTGGAAAAGATCCTGTCGGGGCCGGCGGTCCAACGTAAAGTAAACAACAACAACACCACGACCCAGCCAGCACGCCGGCGCCTCGCCCGCGCTGCCAGCATACAAGTCCAAGGCGCAGAAAGATCCCTGCAGCGAGCGACATGCCGGCGCTCTCCAAGGAACTCCCGCCCTACACCGGCCCGTACCGCGTCGGCGCAATCGACATCGAAGCCCCCTGCGACGGCCGCCTCGTCCACGCCGCCACCCACCTCCGCGACGGCGAGGCCGCCTTCCAGCTCGACACCGTCCTCTTTACAGTCTACTACCCGGCGGACCCGGACGCACCCGCCACGAAGCCGCGGCACCGATGGCTCCTGGAACCCGCGCGGCTACGCGGCGAGGGATTCGCGCGCTTCGTGAACATCTCGAATTGGGTCGTTGATCGCATCTTTGCGTTTTTCCTCTGGGCGCTTGTAGGTAGTATTCGCATCCCGGCTGATGTTGATGTTCCACTGCTTGATCCGGATGCGGCCGGTTTCGCGTCGGATTCGAGGTCGAGGTTTGGGGCTAGTCGGTTGGATCTTACTCGTACGGGGACCACGGCGAGTACGGAGCATTTACTCGGCACGCACCTCGAGCGCGCGAATGAGAGTGGCGCTGGCGCTGCAGGTGCAGGTGCCGGGTTGGCGACGCGATATCCCGTTGTTGTGTTTACGCACGGCATGGCAGCGTCGCGGACGGATTACACGCAGCTCTGCGGCGAGCTCGCGTCGCGCGGGTACATTGTCGCCGCAATCGAGCACCGGGACGGTAGCGGGCCGGGGAGCGTCGTCCGTCGTGGCGGCGGACGACAGGGGACGGTCCTCCCAACGGACGTCCAAACACACAGACACGGCCACAGACACGGACACGGCCACGGACATATCCACCGCCACAAGCGTGTGCGGAGCATGCGGAATGTCCTACACTTCTCCTCGCATCATCTCCAGCATAACCCGCCACTTGACCGCGCGGCGTTGCAGCGCGCACAGCTTGCGTTTCGGCAGGCGGAGATGGAGGAGACGGTGCGGGTTCTGCGGATGTTGAATGCCGGCGAGGGACATAGTGTCTTTAGGCATAATTCGCGGGGTGAAGGGATGCATCTTGCTGGGTGGGCTGGACGGCTTGATATTGAACGGATGGTATTGGCGGGGCACTCGTATGGGGCGACGGGGGCTTTGCGTGCGTGTGCGCCGCCTGAGGAGTCAAGCTCGGCGTCGGAATCATCATCCGCATCTGCATCTGCATCGACCGCAACACCAACACCAACACCAGCATCAATATCAACACCAACATCAACACCGCAATCAACCCCCTCAATCCCCACCCTCCCCACCACCCCTCTTCCCACCCGCGCCGACCTCAACCCCCACCCCCTCCCCCTCCCAATAGCCGGCTGCATAGCCCTGGACCCCGGCAAAGCCTCGGGCCCATTGAACAGTGACATCCCAATCCCCCTCTTGATAATCCACTCCCACAGCTGGTCCCGAAAACTAAGCCTCTTCATGGGCCGGCCACACTTCGACGTCGTGCGCGACCTAGCGCGCACCTGCTTAGCCCGCACAGGCGCGGCCTGGTTCATGACATCCCTCGGAACAAGCCACCCCTCCTGCACAGATGCACCGATCATCCAGCCGCTTATCCTGGGCTGGGCCACGGGCGCGACGGTTGAAGCGCGCGAGGGCGTGCTGCAGTATGTGAGGCGCATTCAGGAGTTTATTGATTTTGTGCTTGGGGGGGAGAGGTGGGGATTGCTTGCTATGGGGGTTACGCATAGGGAGTATAGGGAGGAGGTCCTTGTGCCGTGGAAGAAGGTTTTTGGGCCGCGGGATTGGAGGCGCGATTGGCAGATTCATGTTGCGCCTGGTTCTGGGCCTGGTGGTGAGGAGGGGGGTGAGAGGGGCGATGAGGGTGAGAGGGGGAGGGGTGTAGGGGTAGGAACTGCGGTAGGGGTGGGGAAGGCTGTGTCTGTTGGTGGGGAGCGCGGGGATGAGTTCGAGTTGGGGGAGATGCGGCCCGTTTCGACGTTGGGCGGCTCAAGTGGGTATGGATATGGATATGGTGATGGTGATGGATATGGGGATTCCGAGGTGGATCTTGGGCTGCGGCGGAGTATATAGATAGTTATTGAAGCATAGAGTGTGAACATAGCGTTGGTATATACAAAACTAGAACTTGTCCAAACAGGTCCTCAGTCCTGAGATAATCAGTATACCTCTCTCTGCGCATTGCACTGTGTAGTCAACAAGGACGGAGGACCAGGACGAGGACGGGGAACCAAATTGTCGTCAAGCTCTTATGCCCTTGCAACGTGTAGCAGAGCTTGGAAGAAAATAGCAAGACCTAAATCCTCTTGGTTTTCTCGCATCTCATCCGTAGAACATGCGGTACCAGAGCCCTGAATACACACGGCACGCACTGTAGTACGCGCGTCTGAGAGGTCTGGTGCTCCTACTACTTGTAGTGAAGCCATATCGTGGGTGGACTGATGGGCAGCTGGCGCAATCGCTGTTTATCTATCTATGAAGAAAGAAAGAAAAGAAATTAGGAGTTTCGCCTTCCGTTCTCTGCTCTGCGATCAAACCCCGGGACGCTTGCTGGCCTCACCCCCAAAGCCTGCGGTATATCGGGGCAAGAGACCATAGGGTCCGAACGCCTAATCTCACAGAATGGAAGGCGGCGCACCTGCCCAGCTATAGCAGCATACAGCCTACCTATCTAAAACTCCCCCTCCACCACCCTGTCCTCCCCATCCTTCCCATCCCCATCCCCACCACCCTCACTCTCCCTCCCAGCAAGCCCATAATCCCTAACAAAGAAACAAGCGCCAAAGAACCCCGCAATAAGAACCGCATACGACATAAACACCGCCGACAGACCACGCATATACACCGCCGAAATCAGGCGGCGCTCGTCGTCCGAGAGATTCAGGTTTTGCAGGGCTGGCGCTGAAGCGGACGCGAGCTGTGAGATTAGCTCGGGGGCGAAGTGCGCTTTTAGGCCCGTGTATAGGATGTTGTTTAGGATCGTGCCGGATACTGGTTTGTGGATGAGAGGTTAGGTTTGGTTAAGTGGGGTTACAGACGGGGGAAGGAGGGAGGGAGGGGATGCGAGACGGGCCTGTGATGCCTAGTCCACCACCGATATCCCGGATGAAGTTCCGGAGACCCGTGATGACCGCGCGATCTGCCGTCTGCGATCCTGCTAAAAGACCAACGAGAACTATCACGTCACGGAAACAAGATTAACACCACCCCTCAAAGCCGTAAAATGCAATGTTAGAACCCACTCACCCGGCTGCAAAGAACACCCCACCCCAACCCCCTCCAAAACGCCCGCCAAAAACACAACCCAAACCTTCGTCCGGGGTCCAAAGCACGCCTTGACAACGGCCCCAACCATCCACAGCGCCGTGCCGCCATGGATGATGGGCATGTAGCACCCCAGCGCGGCGACCAGGATCCCCGTTAGTCCCGAGGTCGCTCCGTGCGAGATGACCATTGGCAGGATCATGGAGCCGGCTGTGGAGGGGCTCCAGCCGCGGATGATTTGGAAATAGAGCGGGATGTAGAAGAGGTTGGACCAGAAGACCCAGCCGATTATGAGGTTTGTTGCTAGGAGGATGTTTGTTGAGGGGCTTGAGCGGAAGAGGTGGACTGCCAGAGAGAGAAAAGAAAAACAGTTAGGAGGGGGTGATTTGGATTGTGAGACAGTAATGGGGAGAGATTCTGGGAAGACGTACGCGGGAGGATGGGTAGTTTGACGAATCGCCATTCGGCGATGAGGAAGACCCCGTATAGGAAGACGCCAGCAGATAGCATCATTATTACCGCTGGCGACGTCCACGAGAGCGCCGAGCCACCACGAGATAACGGAACCTAGCCAAATAAGCCAACAAGAACGCCCCACTACGATATGAGACGGAGGAAACATACCAAGATCAAGATCGTCGCAGCCATACTAGTCACAACCCCAAACCAATCCACCAGCCGCAGCTTCTTCCAAACCCCACCACGACTGCTATTTCTCGACGGCGGAAGAACAAGAACAAGAAACGCAATGGCAACAGCAGCCAGGGGCCCAATAACCCAAAACGCCCACCGCCACCCCGCCCTCTCGGTGAGAACCCCACCAACCACAGGCCCCAACCCATTCCCCAACGCCGTCGCAATACCCATGAGCCCAAAATAGTACCCCCGCTGCTCGAGCGTCGTATAATCCGACACGGCAATCTGCACAAGCGCATTCAGCGCCCCGGCTCCCACCCCGCTAACCGCGCGCGTAGCGAAGAGCTCCAACGGTGTGCGCGAGAACCCCGAGGCTACATTGCCTATCGCCATGATGGCCAGCGCGCCGACGAGGCACGTCTTCCGCCCGAAGATGTCGGAGAGTCGTCCATTGATGAGTTGGATGCTTGTGCTGGTTATCATGAAACTGGCCCCGACCCAGGAGATTGATGAGCCGATGTGCAGCCCCTGCGCGATTGCGGGGAGCGCGGTCGAGATGGCGGTTTGGTCGAGGAAGGAGGTGAAATGCACGAGGGAGAGGGCGGGGATAACGGTTAGGAGTTGGCGGCGCGAGAGCGGTTGCAGTTGGTGGTCTTCGAGGGAGGGGAGTAAGGGGGTTTCTTCGGTTGTTTGGTCTGCGGTGGTGGAGGGCGACATGGTGTTTGGGGATGATGGTAGTGGCAGAGGTTGAGCGAGGGCGAGAGAGAGAGAAGAGATGGGACAGTTACAAAGAAGTCACTAGGTCTTGGACTGCGTCATGAGGGGTTCCTCAAGAGCATTGCTGACGGCAGATTGTTAGATCCATTGCGGAGCTGTAGGGCAAGGATCTTTAGGAATACGCCCCTATAACACGCTAAGCCCGGAGATGCGTCTGTTTAACCGATAATCTGGGATACCCTGGTATTGCGAGAATCGTAATTCGGAGCTGTTCGCTACACCTCAGTTATAGGGCCCGACTACGGTGTCGACTCAGCTGCAGAAGGTCGTGCATACTCTGTGCAACTTGGACGGTGTCCTGCTCTGGTTCGAGCGCCACTTCTCCCAGAGCTCAGGGCAGTGTGTAACCAGCTGCCTTGTTTGCCGATTTACCACAGAAACTGCAGTCAGCATCTGTTTAAGATACTTGTACAACATTCTACGGTGCTTGACCGACCATTGCCATTTCTTATTGCGTCGATGCCATAAAAACGGCATATAATAACACCGAGAAGGCTGTTTCTACTTGATTCTGAAGTGCTTACTGTGGTGGATAAAATGTTGTTCTCGTTCTTTGTTTTTCTCTTTTTTTCCATGATCTTCTTCGATCCGACAAAGTATCTACTGGATAGCCGCTTCGGAAAGCATGAAGTCACCGGGCCTTAGTCGCCATAGATGCTCCCCCTGCAGTGGCTCCATGGATCCCCCCAGAATGGCAAATGGTCAGCGCGTTGGCGCAATTTGTCAGGGGCACATCGGGGTAACTTCCTCGTCTTCCTGCGGCGAGACAACAAGGCCACCTTTAAGGCGCCCCATAAACCCTATCTAACGTACACCACAATGGCAATCATCGCCCATCGATCAGCGAAGATGCGGCAGATGTCAGGCATAACCCGCAGGGCAGTTCAAACCTACTCCCAGGCTCATAGGCCTAGAATTTCTGGTACGTACGCCCCTCCGTCTCTCTTTTCAAACGAAGAAAGCGAGAAGTCTTACGCATCCAGCTACAGCGTCTTTGCCATTCACCATCCCCCAACTCAACGCGCACGAGCCCAGCCTATCCCAAGATCGAACCCACGTGGGCCAAATACACAAGTTCCTGAACGACCGCGGGATCCTGAAAATCACCCTAAGTTTTTCTGACAATGACAGCCGCTACCTGGAGATGTTGGTCCGGAGCCTGCACCGGTACCACGACCACGGCCTCCCCATCACCCACAGCGCCTCTCGCGGTTGGTTCTGGGACGTACGGCCAACGCAGCCTCCACAGCTGCCGACAGCAGAAGATACAATCACAAGGCATATCGCCCGCTCCGAGACAATGAAGACCTTCCCATGGCACACAGACTGCAGCTACGAAGCCGAACCCCCGCGCTTCTTCGCCCTCCACGTCCTCCAAGAAGACCAATGCGGCGGGGGCGTACTCTCAGTGCTCCAGGTCGACAGTCTCCTACGCCACCTCTCGCCCTCGACGAAACAAGCACTCGCAGTACCCGAATTCAAAATCCACGTCCCGCCCGAATTCATCAAAGCCGACGACGAACTATCCATCGTCGGGAACCTGCTCTCACCTGGTCCCCAGTCCCACCACCTGCGTCTCCGCGAGGATATCGTCAGCCCGCTGACAGATCGTGCAAAAGTGGCGATGGATGAACTTGGATGTGTTTTGCGCGGACCGCAGATCGAGACTAATGTCGTTCATCTGGAGCCGGCGTTTCTGGCCAAACGGTCGATTATTCTGATTGATAATCGGAGGTGGTTACATGCGCGTAGCGATGTTAGGGATCCGAGGCGCCATTTGCGGCGAGTGAGGTGGGATGCGCGGCCTTTTGATTGAGTACAGTATTAGAGAGCTATACGGCTAAGTCAACCGCTGGAGCCGGAGCTGGAGCTGTCATTGAGGTGATCTACTTGTCTCTCAGCTATGTCTATTACCAGTGTATTTAGTCAGAGAAGTAGAATCGTCGCAGGATCAATGCCATGATCTTTCAGCAAACAGCAGCAAATTGACGCTTTCGCTACATCCATGGGTAGGTCGGCCCCCTATTGAGGACAGTGTAACTGTCCGAATCCAAGCTGACCGCATCTCATCTCATCACACCTGGCAACCTGAGTCTCACTCTCCTGCTCGATCAAGGTCCCCAGCCCATTTTCAAACCCGACCAGAGCAAGTTGTGTAGATCTGATATTGGCTATCGAAGACCTCGGGGGTTCATTACTCCGGTAGGACGACTTCATCATTCGTCCATCCGTGCCTCGTCCGATGAACCGCCAGGAACCTTGATTGATTGGTCAATGGCCCTCCGTGCATTTTGCTCGTGCGCTGCAGTGGAAGGCTCATCGAGGTCCTATTATAGAACAGTAATGACTGGAGAATCCTACTCTCTCGCCACGGGGCTCTTCTCTCTATTATTATTTGGCAAATCGTTTGATTCTTGTAGGTGACCCAGTCACCCGTTTGATAAAGCAGACTTTCAACCTTGTCTAATTCCAATTCCAAATCTGATTCCCTCCTTCAAATACCTGGTTTTCAGTACCCCTTCCTAGTAGGTTATAGCTTTGATAGTGAACCTACGCCAGTTCATCTTCCGGGAGAAGATCTGGTTCCTGGTTGACTGTTCCTCACCGAGCGCCTTTATTGCGAGCCGCCGCAACTTACTCTTACCCGCCCCCCCGCCGCAATGGTTAACAGGGATGGATTTCAATCTACAAGCTTCAATAGCAAGTATCATCCCTGCGATCCGTGTGCCCGGGTCAGGGCAGTGGCTTCTCGGGCTTTCAGATCCATTTCTAAAGGGGTAGAAGTTATTGCTGACCGCATATAAACACGTCTTTCCAATGCATTCACTTCGTTATCCCCAACCGCCAAATACACGCTAAGCCACCATCGCATTCCTCAAAATCCGACCCTCTTTTTTTTTCCAGCCTTACTTCCCTCAAAGATACCGAAATCAAGCAGTGCGGGGTTCGGTCGGAGGTGGTCGGGAAGAGCAGAGGTACAATGGCATTGATCCCAGCTAAGGTTACACAGCATGCCGAGAGGAACGCTGGTTCGTCTCGAAGGGGACATGGAACGCCCTGGGATTACCGTTATTGGCTGTACCTGGCTATGTAGTGCAACCTGGATGCTGACGGTCGGCTTGCCACGTATCACGTACATATTCATATTTGCGTAGATCATTGCAATGCAGTGGGACGATAACGTTGGGGGTAAGTCTGGATGGGTATCTGGATCATAGAGGAATTCTGGATATCGGCCCGGGGAATCGGAGTGACTGTCTGGTTGTTCTCGTTATATTCATCTCAGGGTGTCATCTTGTTCTCATCGTGAGACAAATGTCTAGTGTACGATTTGCTCTTTTATCTTGAAATCGAGTATACGTTGTCTATATACTCCAGATACCTAACGATGAAACCCCTCGAGGCAGGCTCATCGCCAGAACCTCCAAAGCGGAGGCAACGGCTCTCCCGTACCACCGCCTCGCTCCTCTGCCTGATCCTGGCCGTCGTTTCCATTAAGGCCCTCACTAGAATCTACCCTAATAGCTACCTCTCATCGTTCGTCCCTTCCTTTCGCTTCAGCGAACAACACACAGGTATTACTATAAATCCAGGTGGTGCCACGAGTACCCTGATCGAGATCGAGAACCCACCCTCGCGCGACCAAGTCGAATCCATCCTCATCACCACCCCCAAACCAGAAAAAGCCCGACAATGGAGCCTGCACTACACGTCCGAGCCGCACCTCCTCGGCCAGGGCGAGCCCTTCGCAAACTGGACGTTGGCGAAATGGGAGAGCTTTGGGCTTCCTCGGGCTGAGATCTTCCGGTATCCTGTTCCTGTACCGCTTGCGCGTCCGATTTTTCAGAAGTTGGCTTTGCTTTCGCGGAGGAAAGCTGACTCGGATTCACTCGCGATTGAGAACGACGCTGGAATGCAGGTTGAGGAGGTAGGGGAGGTGGACGTGGAGGTGTTGTACAAGGCCCGCCTACGCGAGAACAGCACATATATCAACCCCGTAAGCGGCAAAGCCGTGCGCACGCCCACGTTCCTCCTCAACACCCCAAGCGGCAACATAACCGCCCGCTACGTATACGTCAACTTCGGAACGCCATCCGACTACGACGACCTCGCGCGGCTGGGCATCGACGTGCGCGGGAAGATCGTCATCAGAAAACAGGAGCGGTCCACCGACTTCAAATCTCTCGAGACCGCCCGGGACCGCGGAGTCGCCGGCATGATCGCCTACCTGGACCCGCAGTTCGACGGCAACGTTACCGAGGCGAACGGGTACCGAGCGTATCCAGACGGGCCGGCGCGGTCGCCGCATAGTGTTCTCCGGCGCGTTGGGATGAATCCTATACGTGCGTTTCCCAATGGGACGAGGATTGCCGAGACCATTCATTTCCCCGTCATGCCGGTTTCGTATACCGAGATTGTTCCGTTTCTTCGGGCTTTGAATGGGTATGGGCCGGTGGCGGCGGATATTGGGGAGGGGTGGCGTGGTGGGCAGTTGGGGTATTTGGGGGTCGAGTATAACGTGGGTCCGTCGCCGGAGGGCCTCGTCGTTCAGCTCGTCAATGAGATGGAGAGCTTCAATGCGTCGGCGTTCAGTGTGATAGGAGTCATCAACGGCACGCTGGACAACGAGGTTATCGTTTTGGGAAACCACCGTGACGCCCTGGGCGCTGGTGCCAGCGATTCGAACAGCGGCTCCGCGGCCCTCAACGAAGTGATCCGCAGTTTCGGCGTCGCAATGCAGAGAGGCTGGAAGCCGTTACGGACCATCGTGTTTGCCAGCTGGGACGGGCACGAGAGCGGACTGCTAGGATCTACGCCCTGGGTAGAGCACCACCTCCCCTGGCTCTCCGATGCAAGTGTCGCATATCTTGAAGTCGAGACCGCCGGTACCGGGACCGAGTTCTTCGCCAAAACCAGTCCCCTCTTGCAGAACGTCATCCACGATGCCACTAAAAAGGTCCGCTCCCCGGACCAGACGGTGGTAGGCCAAAGTGTGCGGGATGCATGGGGTGGCAGGTTGAAAACGCAGGGCGGCGGAGACACCATACCTTTCGTGCTGCATGGGATATCCTCGCTTACCTTTGGGTTCGCGCCTGGTGCTGCAGACCCCGTCTTCCATTGGCACTCTGACTATGACACCGTCGAGTGGGTGGACAGGTACGGCGATCCGACCTGGGGATACCATGTTGCGAGCGCGCAGGTCTGGGCCCTGGTTACTGCTCGCTTGGCCGATGAACCCATCCTCCCCTTCAATGTTACCGCATACGCCCTGGCGCTGGACGGGTACCTCAAAATTCTGAGACAAGGGCTCAACGACACAGGAAGTCCCCCGACCACAAGGGGTATGTCCTCCCCATGCTTACTCAACCTGAAGCCGCTCGGCGATGCCATCTCGCGCCTCCTCGCATCCGCCACGGCGTTCGATACAGCCGCACAGGCGTTGCGAGAGCAGCAACATCCCGATTTCCACCACCGAACCACCGACAAACCAATACAGATCAACCAAGTAAACACCAAATACAAACTCTTCGAGCGCCAATTCGTCTACACGCCGAATACCCCGGGGGCAAGCCCACAACACGTCATATATTCCCCGACCACGTTCCGGGCGGACCTGCCTGCGTTCCCGGAACTTACCAGAGCTGTACGAGGAAAGGACTGGTGCGGGGCTGAGGTTAGTATAATATGTCTTCCCTGATCTGTGGTTGCCAGTGACTAACTCGATGCCCTTGTCTTGCTGTTCGTGGTGGTAGAAATGGCGGGAGATTATTACGTCCAAGGTTGAGCAGGCGGCGCGGTTTTTGGAGTCGTAACGTGTCTGAAGCCGGGACTGATTCTGTGCGTAGCGGAGGCTGAGTGGGTCATGATAGGCTTTGCAGATACTAAAGATTGTGGATGCAGGATAATAGAGTAATGTTTTTAAAGAGATGAGGAATGATTGTGGACTGAGGTGGCTTGGGGATGGATCGAGGAAGGTTGTACCTAGTATCTAGGACAGTAGGATGCCCAGGAATCTGTGGCTCTATTGCTGGTAGTAGTGGTCTTCAGGGGGCGCACATTCCGATAGATTACAGAGGGCTCCAAGCTATCTTGCTTCCCCACATAATCGCCCCCTTTGCGTGGCAGGTACGATTCACAATCTGAAAATTGCCGCCTCTCATCTATGGTAGAGGCCAGTTCCTACCAACTGGGCTACTTCCCACGCAATGGAAGCAGCCGTTTGATAAAGGAACATCCATGGCAGATGCCCGAGCTAGAGAGATCCTGAGGTGGTAAATTACTCTTCGGTAACGCTCTGGAGGTCACGCGTAGCTAAGATGTGAGCGATATTGAGACAACGTACAGAGGTCCCGCTCCCCAAATAAAACCTAAACCCGCTGCTCAATCTATGCTGAATCAGCGGCTTTCCAACCTGAATTACCGCCCCCTCCTACCTCCCACCTAGGTAGTTTCTAGCGGCCAGGCTCACTGACTAATTGTCCCCGCGGGTCCGTGACTCGATTCGATTCGCCGAATTCTGTGCTGAAAATCCGCAGTTGAAACTGCGCGCTTCCGTACATGATTGGCCCATGGCGGCGGCTACGCTAGCGGGGCCCACTTTATTAGCTTTAGCCGTGTCGATGGAGTAGAAAATTCGCATGGTCCACGGTGCTTGAGGCATTATGGACGTACGTACTAGCAATAGCTGAGCAATTGCGCGGGTTTTCGTGAGAAAGGAGGCTGTCTGCGTGGATGTGATCGGTAATCAGATATTGTCAGCGCGTTGGGGATTAATAATGTCATGTTGTCTCCTTACGCAGGGGATGGAGATGGGGATTTCAAACTCTCCTTTGCTTCATACGGAGGACTTGCTGCTATATAGTCAGTCAGATACCCTCGCACACTGACCACTGTCTTGAGCTCATACATACCATGCTTTCCTTCCTCTACACCCTCCTTAACAGTATCCTTGCGCTCCCTCTCCACCTCCTCACCCTAACCCTACCCTCCCTCATAAACCCCAACCCGCAACCGCAATCCCAATCACCGCCACCCAAAATGAAAAACATCGTGATCCTCGGCGCCTCCTACGCAGGCTTAAGCACAGCACACCAAATCCTAAAACAATCCACCAAGTCGGCCTCCTCCCCCGTGAAAATCACGCTCATTAGCCGCGACACGCACCTCTACTGGAACATCGCCGCCCCGCGCGCTGTGGCGAGCGCGAAGGAGGTCCCTGATGAGAAGATCTTCGTTCCTATTGCGGAGGGGTTCAGGCGGTATTCGCAGAAGCAGTTTGAGTTCGTGCTTGGGAGTGCCATCGGTGTTGATGGTGGAAGTAAGGTCGTGACTGTCTCTGCTGGCGAGGGGGAATCCAGTGAGAAGGAAACGATCGAGATCAGCTACGACGTTCTCGTCATATGTACGGGCTCCGACACGAAGGTTCCCACGCCCTTTAAGTCGCGGGGATCGACCGAGGCCACGAAGGCCGCGCTGCATCGGTACCAGCAGCTCGTGAAAGCCGCGAAGAGCATACTCGTCGTAGGCGCTGGCCCAACGGGCGTTGAGACCGCCGGCGAATTGGCGGCTGAGTTTGGGAGTCAGAAGAAGATTATCTTGGTACATCCATCCATCCCTCCCCGCCCCCTCCCAAGAAACCCTTACTATCTACCATGGTAAACCAAACCAAGCTAATTCCTGTCTGATGGTTCTGAATATCCAGGCCTCCGCAACAGCAACCGTCCTCCCAGGCCCAACCCGCCCCCCCTCCGTCTCTAAAACCGCCGAAGCGCAGCTCCGCGGCTTAAACATCGACGTCCGCCTGAGCACAAAAGTCACAACCGAAACGCAGCTCCCAGATGGGACGTGGACGATCACGCTCTCCAACGGCGAAAACCTCGCCGTCGACATGTACATCCCGACCTTTGGCGTGAAACCCAATACCTCGTTCCTGCCGGCTGGGTTCCTTGACGCCGATGGGTTCGTGATGGTTGATGAGTATTTGCGCGTTAAGGGAATCAAGGATGTTTATGCCATCGGCGATGTCTCGGATGTGCAGGGCCCGCAGGCGTTCCATATCAAGGCGCAGAGCAAGTATCTGGCGAAGAGTGTTGTTTTGGGTGCGACGGGGAAGGGGGGTGCGGTTGTGCCGTATAAGGCTTCTGGGTCTGGTGAGTGCTCTTATTCATGTTGACAAAGGTTGTTTGGGACGGAATACTAATATGTACGATGCAGATATGCTCGCGGTCCAGATCGGGAAGAAGGCGGGTACAGGGCATGCGGGGAGTATGAAGCTGCCGAGTTTCATGGTCGCGTATGTGCGCAAGACGCTCTTCGTGGAGAATGGGCCCAAGACGGTGGATGGGACTGCGTAATAGGATATGTACTAGGGGGTTGGAGTTTCTCATTTCGTTAGTTTTTCTAGACATGTTATAATCAATCGTTATTCATATAGTAGGAAGCACAATCCGTAGGACTTCTATAGTCTGATCCTCACGCGCAATTCTAGACGAGTAACAACTCACCACACGCTCTTATAGCATCACCCCAGCAGAAACCCGACGTCTGTCTTCCGATCCACACACCTTCCAAGACGGGTAGTATCCGACTCCGATGTTTCAACAACGGCTGTACCACCGGCGCAGCGGAGAAGAGCGTCCGTATATACCCCTGTTCCCCATCCTGCCTCGCAACACACCCGATGATAAACAAAGGCGCAATCATCGCAGACAGCAGGTTACACGGGAGTTGGTTTTGAAGGATTTGCATTGCTTCAGAGATGACGCCGCCTAGGCCGTCTAACTGCTCGAAGCCGTGAACCACGAGATGCAGGTAGATGACCGCCATGTGCGGGAATACCATTGCGGGAACCGGAGCGGGAGCGGGGGTTGAGAGAACGGAACTACTGGGAGATTTCGATTTCCTGGTTTCCATGAGCCCGGACTGGATGGCCTCGCGGATGGAATCGGATTCCTGGAGGAACCGAGCGCAGTAAATGGGCATGCCATGCCGCCGGGCGTCGGCCATCCGAGACTGCAGATCTGCCGTCCGCCCGATTTGGACGGCCAGCCAGTTTGGACAGCCGACGATCTTCTCGAGTTTTGTCGGGGAGTGAAGGCGAAACGCCTCCGGGTGGACATGCAGGAGTGTCGGGGATGCACCGGAGGTAATAGATGCAATCAGGTCGAGCCAGAGGACTGTACCTTCCATGAATCGGAACGTGACGACCTCTTGCACGATTGTAGCTCCATCGTCGGCGGGGTCGAAGTGGCCCAGAGGCATGCCATGCTGGAGCAGGGCTTTTGCCTTTTCCGTCAGGCCGCAGTGAAGTAGTTCGTCCCTGCGGCCTTTTTGGAACATGTCGACCGCTGCGTCGAGGTGGATCATCCAGGCAGAGCGGTCGCCGGCGCAAAGCTTCAATGAGTTGTTAGCATCGCTTCGTTAGTCATACTGTATCGACAGAAGTACCTCGAAGAAAACCAGCTGAACCACCGACGCAAGCAGCCCCAACGCATTATGCGACCTCTCCCTTGTAAACACCTGGACATCCCGAATCGTCCGCTGTACCTCCTCCAAGCACATGGCCAGCCGCTCCTCCTTCTTCACGACGGAGAACACGCGGCATTCGGGGCTGATCACCGAAAACCCGGTGATCATCATATGGTACGAGCTCAGCGCCAGCGCAGCATGATACAGCGGTTTCGTGCGCAAGAGTAGATGCAGGAGCCAGCCCCGTCCGCCTTCCAACAAATCCGGCTTGTAGACCGGGTACTGCAACGGGAAAATCTCATCCAGAAAATGCATGAGGAGCGTACTCTCCTCCGCCGAGACAGAGCTGAAACTCGAGCTAGCAGCACCAACAGGCGTGCTGCCACCCTCACTCTCCGCATTCGGCGTCCCCGTCCCCGTCCCCGCACCCTCCGCCCCGAGGGCGGCACCAGGACTGCCCTCCTGACCCCTCGGCGCCAAATCCCTCTCCCTCGGCAAATCATTATCCTTATCCCTCCCAGCAAGAAACGGCTGCTTCCTCCTCGAGGTCGTCTTCACAATCTGCTTGAACCCCTGCACGACGGCCTTCTCCTGCGGCCCGCCGTCCATCCACTCCGGTCGCGGCCCGTACCCGTAGCAGGTGATAGACAGCCACTCGCAGGTCCCGCACAGCGGCTGGCGCTCGTCGCATTTTTTCTTGCGCAGGCGGCAGGTCCAGCAGCCTTGTTTACTGCGCGTTAGGCTTCTCATGGTCATTGTCACGGACTCACGGGGTGGATGGGAAGGGGGGAAAACGCCGTTACCGGTGGGGAATGAAGGTGGTCCGAGATTCGGGGAATCGGCTCGGCGGGGGACAGCATGACCGGCTGGAGCTCTTGCCTCTGCATGACTGGCTGGAGTTGGCCAATGCCAACCTGGCTTGGCGCTAAATTCAGGTAAGCGGCTAAAAGGGAAAAGAGCTGTCACTGCACTGTACAGTGTACCAATAGTATGCATTATAAAACAACTTGGACAGCGCAAAGAGAGCCTCCCAATATCTACATCTACGTTGTGGAGTAAGCTAAAGTGCTGGTTTATCACGGGGCAGGTTTCCATAGCCAAGGAAAGTTCCTGAGGAACTTCCTCTCTACGATCTTCCCAACTCCACGCCAGCTCTAAGGGCTTTGATGCGGGGCAGAATGCAGACACTGTGGGAAGGATTCATCAAAAGCATGCAACGGGCAGTAGTTGCCTAAGCGCTCGGGAGTCCTTCCTTCTTCCTCCTGGCTAGCCACAGATGGCTCAGCGTTCGAACAATATCGCTTCATTCGTTTCGATTATTGACCTGATACCTTTCGACGTCTCTTACCGAGCTGGGAATAGCTCAGCTGAAAACTTTACTGACAACGCTAGTCGATCCCTGCGGGCCTTGGAATCCCCGCATCAAGGTTCAAGGTTCTGCCCAGTGGCTTATTCGAGTCATGAGTCGGAACCGCGGTCACATCGACTCAGGTTTGATTTGTCGCCCGACTTCGTCGCCCTTTTGGCTTTCGTGGCTCCTCAGAGTGATTCTGCTTCAGTGTTGGTTGATGTACGAGTTCTTTCTGTGTGTTCAATTGCATCTCATACATACATACTTCGGACGACTCCAATGCGTGGTCGGTGCACGATATACGTCATTGACTCTCGAAATTCAAGACAGTTGTCGGACGAGTGGCTCCGAGCAAAAACTCCGGATCGGCGGTGTGGAACTTGCGGAGGAAACAGATCTATATTAGTCGATCTGGAGCAGATTAGTGCATGCAGAGTCAATCACATCGGATGCATCTCTGCATCATGATCACCACATGCAAACCAAATGAGCCCTTTATTGGGCCAGGCCATTGCATGGAGAAAGAGAGCATCATTCTTCTAACTCCTCGGCTCCGTACTAATGAGCACGATCCTGTCATGATGTCACTTGATTTGATTTGCAATGCCGCAAGAATCTGGTTGTCCATCTATAAAGGCTGTTCTTTCCCCCCTGCTGCACCTGCTTCACCTGCTTCCCTTCTTCACTCAAGTAGTCTCCAAACTACACTGTTCGTCTTGGAAAAGCTACGCTGCTCCTCTTAAAAACCCTGTGACCCTTGACTTGTATAGCAATATGACCGAGTACACAGACGTCAGCTGTGAAACCGTCTTTCTTCGCAACCCGAAGCACAAGATAACCATATCCTCGAATCATTCCGACGAAATCATCTTTGGCAAGTACAAGCTTGTCACATCGTAGATTTCATCTTGCCTATCCGTCCCAGCAACAGAGCCGATGATGCTCATACTAATCAACCATCTCCAACAACCCCGAAAGTAAGCGGTTTTCTTCACCTTGGCAGCTTCAATAACCCATAAGTAAAGACCGGGAGTACATGCTGGCTCTCTCCCTTGACAGCCCAGGGATATAAACTTGCTGCCTGTAAGATTTTTTGCAGCTTCCAAGCTGCACTCGTACATTGCTAAGGCACTATTCTTTCCAGATAGAGGAATAGGCTGTCCCGACTGGACGCCCATAACCACCACAGAAGTGAACGACCGAGAGGGGATTATCGGATGGAAGTTTATCAAGCATGACGATGGCTTCGAGAATGCCGCACCTGCCCCCTCTGCCTTTTTTTCTCTTCCTTTCCTTTCATGTCCCTTTTGGCTCCTCCGCGTGTTCCCGTCCAACCCAAACCCTTTCAGACTGTCAGCTCGGCAGCTTACATGTCCTCCCACAGAATGGTCAACGCGGCGTGTGAAGACAGGCGGCTTACTGCGCTGGACGATGGCCAGTTCGCGCTCCTACCGCCAGACTCTGCCAACGCCGCGGCGCAACGGTGAACGTTCGTGGAGTAACTCGAGCCCGTTGGTTTGGGCCGAGTCCGGACGCAATACATATACTATACTTTGGTCGCTTGCGTCTGGTCTGTCTAGCACTCTCGGTCTCGTCTCCTGTATGGTGGGGTAGTTCGCTTCCGTTCGATGCGGGATGTTGCTACTGCTGCTGCTGCCGAGGAGAGTCTAGCGGCCATGTGTGTATGTACATATGCGGGTTATTTGTCGAACTGAATCGGAGCCCCAGGCTATATCGTTGAGTCTGTCCCATGTGTATGGCGTATAGCTGTTCCTTCCACGGCTGGCATCTGATAAAGCTAATTCTCATCTATCTGCTCTGCGCCGAGATGGGATAATAAATAAAAGAAAAAGAAGCAGACTGTCTCATATTGAGATACTTCAGGTGAGGATAAAATGCGTTGGAGAAGATGAGGCTGCGACCCTAGGTACATATAGGAGGCAGCACGATTCCAGCACGGAGTGCCGAGTCCCGTGCCCACGATCATTCCTGTTCGGCCTCGGAACATCGCGCATATAGTATGTGTCCGGTCAATCATGAGGATGGGTGAATTCGCACCTGTTAAGAAAATAAAACCACGCTCCCTCCCCGTGATCAATTGATGACATGCATAATACTCCCTAGATACGGAGTACTAGGCTGCAGGCTGCTTGGTGACAGCGGGGCCATTGCCGCCATTCCCCTTTCCGGCTAGGTCAGGGGTTCGGGGGCCGCATCAAGGATGTTTCAAATCGGCCCTGATTTCAATCAAAGACTCCCATCCTCCTTGCAACGAACCGTCCAGGAAGCATCAAGAATCCAGATGGCAACGCGGGCGTACAGAAGCCTGTTCCAGGCCAACCGGCTTTGCGGCCTGTCCCGGCCGGTACGCCAAAAGGCCACCCTGTCGGCAGTGGGATCGACACAGGCGGCTGCAGGGCGGCCGAGGATTGGCCCGTCCGGGTCCGCGTGGACAGGCCGATCACAGCGGCTGAGCACTGTGGGCAGCAACCCGATTCGATATGCCCATAGCCAAAGTCACAGCCATAGCCAAAGCCATGGCCATGGTACTAGTACAGACTCGGCCCAGACAGCGTGGTGGAAAGAGTCAAACGTCAACACGCGGGAAATCAGGCCTCACACGCCCAGCCTGTCGCACTGGGAGAACCAGGAGCTGCCCGCTCGTAGGTTTCCCACCCCCCATTCACCCACCAACATCCATGATCTAGCCCTAGTAGCCACGTGAAGGAAAATAAAATAACCAAGCGGTCCGGACTCGAAGCTGACTTGTACAGTGGACATGCCAATCCCAACACACGTCGTCACGAATTTCATCGGCTTCGCATGCTGGGGCGACCTCCCCAACGGGGAGAAAACCTCTCTGCCACTAATGCACCAGGAGGAAGCGATGCTCTGGATGCACCCGATGGCCGAATGGGCGCCGGCCCCCTTCGCCACGGGCACCGAGGCCATGGGCGCGCGGATCTTGCTACGCACGATGAACCACGAGGGCATGGAGCGCGTGTCGTTAATCGGGAAGAACATCCACGCGTTGAAGACGCATCTCATGGAAGGTCTCGCGCCTCTCTCCGACGCCCAGTGGCGCGCCAAGGACCTCGATAACCCCGAGCGTCTCGAGACCGCCGTCGAGTACATCACGGGGGCTAGCGCGGTCTTCGAGTACCTCAGCATCGCGCAGGTCGAGGCCAACATGCGCGATACATTCAACTTGGTCTACGATGACCTGAGTGAGCTCGGCGGGGCGCTCAACGCGCGTCGCCAGATCAAGCATCCGCAATTACCGCCCCTCGACCTCCCCGCGCTCTGGGTCGAGTTCATGGCCGCGCGGTACGAGGTCATGACGGGGACCGCGCACGCCTGGATGATTTCCAAGGTCGCGCGGGTGAAGGCGCAGCTCCTCAACCGGTTCGATGCCGTCGGGGAACTTCCCGCCGACAAGGTCGACGCTGAGCGCGAGAGACTGCAGGAGCTGTGGCAGCTCCTCACGGACATCACGGCCCTGGCCGATGTCGGCGTGTGGATCTTTATGGACAGGTACAAGGGGTATACGGCGCCCGCGGGCCGGCGCATTGTCCCGGGCCTGCATAATTCGGACATCGACGCGCTGGCGAAAGCCTACCAGCCGCGCCTGGCGGAGCTGTGCGGCGCGCGGCTGAACGAGGTGATGCGCGCTCAGACGGACGCGGGGACGGTCGGCAGTGCGGACTCCATCAGGGACCGCGTCTCCGCGACGACGTACGCGCAGGATCAACTGCGGGTGGAGATGCGAGGGTCATTGAGGAGCGAGCCGCCCGTATCGCCGTGGATCGACTTTGTCGCTCAGGATGCGGAGGCGATGCGGAAGCTGCATCCGCATGTGGAGAATCCTACGTTCGGGTTTGCGATCTATGGCGCTGCGGGGAGACTCTCGGATGATGAGTGGGAGGCTGTTAAACAGAACGTCGAGGACCATGTTGCCTCGTGGGCTGAGGGCGTTCATGGTGCGGAGAGAGTCAAGCCGCTGCTCAAGCTGTACTGGCATGACTGTAAGGAGCTTGGAATCGACGTAAATGACATCGAGGCCGTGAAGAGGTTCGTCTAACCATCCCTGCTTAACTGACTGCAGTATACTTTGACGAACGAAACAAATCCACTAACGATCCCATCTGGCAGCCACTTCCGCGCCTCGCGTGCGGCAAACACCTCCCCCGTGGGCGCCAGCATCGAAGAGACCACGTTCCTAGTGCTCGACGCGTGGAGCCTCGGCTCCTACAGGGACTCCAAACTCTCCGAGTCCTACCGCAAGGAGAAAACATACCTGCCCGGCGACTTCCAGCCGCATCTCCTCGCCGTAGACGCACACTTTGTAGCGGTGGAGCCCAGTTCCAGTCCCGAACCAGCCGCTTCTGAGAGCGAGCTAGAGAACAAGGCTGACGTCGAAGACAACGACGACAAGACCAACAAGAATACTACCAACAGCCAGGGCGACGACGACGTCTTTTCCACTCTATTCACACAACCAACCGCCCCAAAATTCACCAGCCACATGCGCATCCTCGGAAACCTCGTCTGGGGCGAGCTGTACGCGCTCGTGGGGCGGGGCGCTGCGCGGCTGGAGGATCTGTTCCCGCTGGCGATGGAGCATCCGCAGAGGCTGTACACGGGGCTTACGGTGCCCAGCCAGATCCGCGCGTGGAGGGAGCATACGGTGCTGAGGAACTCGATGATGGAGTCGTTTGCTAAGTCTCTTGCGAAGAAGGATCCGAACGCGGCGAAGGCGCTTAAGAGTGCGAGGGAAAAGCATGCTATGTAGGTTCAGTGTGGGGTAGACTGGGCGTGGGAGAGTGGTGAGGGTTTTGTGTGCTTCGTATTATAGTTCAGACTGGGAGGGCACTGCTAGATTAGTGAGCGTATGGCATCGTGACTCCTAAAAATGAATAAATCTTGAATCTTAATAACTAGCATGGGGAATGGATCATCTAGTCCCCTCCTTGTTATATCTACCACTGCCACCGCCGCTGATGGGTATCTGCGCCCGATACTCCAAACTGACAACCTGCCTCGCATACCTGGGGTTGTGGACTGGGGGACGGCCCGACGGATTCCACAGGCAAACCCAACCCTTAAACCCATGGGCAGCATGTGAATTGTACAACGGCCCGTTCCTGGTGTCCTCTTTGGTCTGTCCATGGAAAACTCCATGTGATCGCCATGCTTGGTTATCTTGAGTTTGTCTATTTTAATCTAAAATTGCTCCATGGACTTAAAAGTAAAACCATACCTGAAGCCTGCCCACAACGTGAAAACTACTCTCTCCAAGGATGCGAAGAAGTTCCCCAATCACTTTATCACGAACGGTGGGGTTCTTCCTCCAGGCAAGCAAACATACTCCGTAGAGCTACTGTGCAGTTTTCAAACTTCACGGGTGCAATGGCTGGCTGAGATCTGGACGATCTTCATCCGATTAATCGCTGCATGCTTCCCAGCTCCACGCACTAAATCCTCCGGCGGCGCGATCTGCACCGCTCAGCCAATCTCCATCGGACGGGATGGGGAGTTCATGCAGCAGCAGTGTGCGGCGTGTCTCATCTTGCATGAACGCCACGTATCGAGGGCGGGAAGAGCAATCTTCAGCGATCGATCGTCGAGCTGAACTGTGGGGAAGGAAATGGTGGGGTTGGCGCTGCGGATATATGCACGTTTAGCACGCGCGAAGGAAAGCTGTAGTCTTGTTTTTTCCTCCTCATTTGTCGTCTTCAAGTTCCCCGCTGCCTCCCTTTTGCGCCTTAAATTGGCCGATTTTCCTCCAGCTGTGGGTAGGTGCTGTCGTTCCGTCAATACTCGACCTTGTGCACAAAATGGTCCACCTCGGTGCATCTCTCCGCGTCCTCGCCCTACTTTCCCTCCCCATCGTTGCTTCCTCGCTGTCTATTCCCCAGCAGGCTCTTACGAATGATCCTGAGGATGCGCTCACCACAGACCCCGTCTTCCACGACGACGCCGCCTTCAATGTAACCGACTACACAGCCACAGATGAGTGGAACCCCACGAAATGGGACTACGACGTCGTCATTGTCGGTGGTGGCCCTGCCGGGCTCGCTGCATCGATGTCCCTCTCTCGTGTGGCGCGGACATCGCTCCTCTATGACTCGCAGGAGTACCGCAATGAGCAGACGCGGTATATGCACGATGTCCTCGGCCAGGATGGTATGTCCGGCTTCCCCAGCTCTATGATCCACAAACCAGGACCTTTTCACCTAGACTCCCTCCTGTATGATATAATACTAATTAGACCTTGTGCCTTGCAGGCCAAGTCCCCCTAAAATTCCGCTCCGCCGTCCGCCAACAGATCGAAGAACACTACCCGTCCTACTCCTTCTGGGCAACGCGCAAAACCAAAGTAACCGCCATCGTGCCCCTGGCAAAGGGCTTCCGCGTCTACGACGACAAGGGCGGAATCGTCACGGCCAAGCGCGTTATCCTCGCAACGGGGATCACAGACGTCCTCCCGAACAAGCAGGGGTTCGCGGAAGCCTTTGGGCGGGGCATGTTTTGGTGCCCCTGGTGCGATGGACACGACTATAAGGATCGCAAGATGGTTGTGTACGGGAAGCTGGCTAGTGCCATTGGGACGGCGCTGAATATGCGGAGGCTCACGACGGATATTACCATCGTTACTGGGGGTCCGTTGACGAAGGAGGATAAGGATGCGGCGGAGGCGCGGTGGCCCGGTTGGGAGGCTGTCGTGAAGAATAGCTACAAGATCCCGATCCGCGAGAACGATATCGTGCGCGTGGAGCGGACAAGCAGCAATATGGAGCCGCGCGATGATGAGTATCGCGTTCATTTCAATGCTGGCGGGCCGCTTGTGACAAATGGGATTATCATCCATGTGGGCACGAAACAGACCTCGACGCTGCATCAGCAGTTGCGCTTGGAGATGCAGGGGAATTCGGTCAAGGTGAAGGATAATATGGAGTCGAGTATCGGGGGTCTGTATGTGGTTGGGGATGCGAATAGTGTTGGGAGTACGAATGCGTACCATGCCATGTGGAGTGCGAAGAGGGCGGCTGTTAATGCTCATGGTAGGTCCCTTTTTCTCTCGTCATTTGTGTGTCTGCTTCTTCGTCGAGTGCTAACCGGCGTAGTGTCCATGTCGAAGCAGGAGTACTTGGACGAGGTACCTCCCGCAATGGTCGCGGCGGCTGGGGGCGATGAGGGCTTCTACCGCGACCAGACTGAAGCCGTCGAGTTCCAGATTGGAGATGACGTGGAGCAGATGTACAAAGCGCTGGGTGGATAGAGTGGGAACCGCGCGGCTCAGGCGTCTGTACTCGGTATCCGCAGGGCAACCGCCATCAACTCTGGATATAGATACCCTGTTTGCGAAAGGTACTGTCCCTCCACAGAGGGCTTGAAAGGAGGGATTTCGCACCGTAGGCAGTAGCGGACTTTTCACCAGTCAGTGCAACGCGCTTAAAGGTTAATCTACATCTCGATCCCACGCAGTATATGTACAGATTGTTCGGATGTACTTCACTGTATGATGATTTCATAATCTACTTCATTGACTGCGAGAACAGTTTATGAAAGAGAAGGGACCCCAACAAGGGAAAGAGAAAGATCCCGCACTGACAAATGATCTATACCTCAAATTGGGTGGATCATGTATAGTTAAATAGTCCAAGCATCTTTGCATCAGGATCGATCTATCGCAAATGCACAGAGCCTACCGCCATTAAGCGAGTATCCCGCATGGGCGAAGATGCAGTGACCATGAAATGTTGCGTGGCGACCTAATAGGGACGAGCAGAGCTCTTGGATTGCGGAGTAGTGGTGATCCTTCCAGCCCTCACTCAGCTTTTAGTATAATGCACTATACTGCCTCTCGCCGCGGCCCCCTTGTCATTACGGAACATTGGAGCTTTCCAGCCATCCCCCTAGTTTCTTTTACGACTAGCTTCAATGTGCGTGGTTCATCTTATCTGTGCTGAGCCGTCGTTTGCAAGAGATACTCGTGGGTAAACCTTCCCCAACTCCCTTTATTAGTGGAAATGGCCCAATCAGATTGACCATGTGTTGATCTTTTCTCAAACAAGCTATAGCTTTTCATACCCTCTTATGGTTCACGTGTAATCAGATGAGAGATGGCGCACCACCGGCTGTGGTAGGAAGGATAAAGGCCATAGGGCAGCTTTTAAAGATCCTTTTTAGATCTTTAGCTATGCTAATCATGCCTGAACCCCAGACTAAGAAATCTAGTTTATACATGTCTCATTTTAGGCCGCAAGTACTATATACAACGCCTTGCCGTATAAAGACAGGCCCCTCGGGCTTTATGTGTGGGTACTTGGGAATCTAAACCAACCGGCCTGGGTAACAGCTGTTTCCCACCCCTAGACTTCTCCCTGGCCTCGCTCATGGCCATCTCCGGTACACTGCCCTACAACTAGATAGAGGATGGACTGGTCCTGGGATCTGGGGTTCAAAGAAAGGGCACCCGTTCAAACGGGGCACTCGGCTACCCCTGGTATTCCTACACACCCAGCAGTAACCAAGCCGTACACTTTGTAATATCTTATCGAGTACTCCATCCTAGCCATCATGTTACCCAAGACCATGTAAGGGGTAATAATTCCCTCCCTCCAGGCACGGTGTACATAGCGCCGAAATAACCCTAGAAGATCCCTACTCCTGACTCAACGTCGACGTAACCCGCAGCACCATCAACCCCTCCAACCGCCTACACCCCTCCATCGCAATCCCCGCCTCGCCCGCAACAATCCTCCCCGTCGTCACATACTCCGCGCGAAACGGGCAGTACCCAAAGACATCCCTCCGCCCATCCATGGTCAACCACCGATCGACGACATCGAATCTCGGCCAGTAGTACCCGCCGGGCCTCCCCGTATCGTTGTAGAAAGTAAACTTCAGCTCCCCGCCGTCAGGACTATCCAGGTACGCGTTCGCGGCGTTGAGAAAGGCGAACGGGTCCAATGTTATCAGGCGGTTGTTGTTGGCTTTGTTGATGTAGAACACGCCCCAGTGTGTTAGGCCCGGTTGGCTGAAGTGCGCGAGTGTGTCGGTGCCTAGGTCGCCTGTTTGTTTGAGGTTGACTGTGCCCGGGGCGGTGTTTGTGTCGTCTGGGGTTCTTTTGGCGTAGAGGTTGAAGAGGTTACCTTCGACGTTGCAGGCGCTGTTGTAGGGCTGGGGTTGGGGTTGGGGTTGCGGGGTGGAGAGGGTTTGTTGTGGCTGGGGTTCGGTGTGGTCTTCCTGTGGACACGATGCTAGGGTGCACTCGGCTGCAACGGCTGTCGGGTAGAGGAGGACGATAGACAGGAGGAGCGACAGCGCTTTCATGGTGAAGGCAGAAAATTGCAACTGGACCGTCATGGGAGAGAGGGGGGAAATGACGAAAATCTGGGGTTCTGCCTGCTTAAATGCGGCGCTTGGGCCAACACAGTCAAGACGTGTCTTACTGGTCATTATTTAATGTCTCACTTTTAGTTCAGCCACCGCATCACGGACCCTTGAGGGGTTAGCAGCCAGGATTGTGGCTGCAGGAACGTGATATTCTCAGTGGTAGCCATGCCTCCGCCATGAAATGCTAGACTATCCGCGGTCCTGGTGTCTTGGCTTGCTTGCGCTTTGACTGGGTTGTGTGAGGCTGAGTATGCGTGAAGATGGCATGATTGTTAGTACGCGCAGATATTAAACGACACAGGAAATAAGAGCCCTTGGCCGTAGGCCTTGCTCTTATCCCCAACCCATCTTCACACAAGGCTTAGTGGTGTTGATGCCATCGCAAAAGGCCTAGTTTATCAGCCTTCATTTGACGCAGTATGAAATTCACATGAGGCCTTAGATGCCTTTGGAGTATATCAGCGATTCGCTTTAGACGTGTACACCGTATATACGGGTAGGAATAACCTTAGTTTAATCTTTTTTGTTGACAATACCCCTACTCAACGCACGAATACATGATAATATCGTTCTACCAACCGGCACTATTCAACGACTGCTAGGGATAACAGGCAGGCTAATCCAATTATCATGTTCAGCCCCGAAGTGGACATGACTATTTCCCTTGAAAACACTCTCTAGTCTATTCAATCAATGCACGTTAGCTTGCCAGATAGGCGATATCCTGGATCATGATCCAGTCAGCCGTAAATGACTTACCTGTCAATTGGATCATCATACTGAAACATCCCACTCCCAGCCAACTCACTGGAACCGATATCCAGAACTAGTCTCTCGCCTGTTTGCACGACGACATTTCTAGGCCACATTTCCACGCCTGCGGTGTACACTTCGTTTGGAACCACGGGGCGGACATCGGTAGAGAGGTAATCGCGGTGAGGCAGCCACGGGCGATGCCGACGATGTTAAGGGTTCCTTGCTCGCAAACTGACCCTCAGGAAGCCCTTTGTAATTGGAACTAGCTCGCCCGTAGTCCCAGTGAAGAATACCTGGCCACCAGATGATGATATATGACGGAGCGACAGGAACAGATCTATGTCGGAGGGAAGGAGGGGGGTCTTCTTCCGCCAACACCAATGACTCACGGACACGTCGAGTCGAACGACAATGTGGCCTGTCATCTCTATTTCCGACTCGGAAGGCGCTGATGTAAATGAGACAAAGATGAAAGAATTATTGTTGTCTCCGAAGGCCTGAGATCATCCACGGCTGGAACTGGCATGGCCAAGGTTGATTTGGGGCTCTGCTTCTCGAAGTTGCGCAAGATTGGCTTGCTTATGGAGCTGTCCTTCAATTATTAAATCCGTGGACTGTTCTTGGGAATGTGAGAGAACAGCTACCTGTCACTGAACCTGACGTAAGGACTGGTCGCCTTATGTCAGGTTCAGTGGGGGAATAGAGAAAATGGATCAATCGATAGACTGGAGAGCTTTCTCAAACTCTGCGGTTGAATGTTCTTGTTCGAGCCTAAGAGGCTGATATTGCGTTGTTACAAGGCAATTGGTGTATGAATAGAAGGAACCCACCTCACGAGACCGAAGGGATGGGCCAGCTATCTAGGCCCTAGTATCTCGAGGAGGATTTAATGTGGACGGCGTGCTCACACATCCACGGGTAATAATGACATGTTGCTCTTTGGAGAAATGCTTGGTCTCCATGTCCCCTTCCGGATATATATTTAATCAAGCTTGAATAAGCTAGAACCCGTACACATCAAGAAGATGTTCCTCAGCTAGGAAGGGATATATTCACTTGTAAAACTAAATACCATTCATTAGTCTCTTCTAACACTAATTATAATTGGTATGAGGCGTCTTGGATAGTACTTTTTCCTCTGCATTCACCGAGTCCAAACCGGATGGATTCTTTAGCCAGCTTCACAATGCAAAATTAAAAAGCACTTTTCAAGCACACATGGGGTGATAGCTCAGTTGGGAGTAGCGCACGACTGAAGTCTACTTTAGTCCACTGAAATCGTGAGGTCGCCGGTTCAATCCCGGCTCGCCCCAGCTTTCTTTTTGTGTTGTTGTTTTGTGTTCGTCCCTCCTACTTAATTAGATTTCTGAAAGTCCGCTCTGTCCATATTATTGTGCTCAAGTGATATAATATTAATGCGGCGCAAGGGTAAGTAAGGCTCGAGCCCGAGGCTTGGTCCATCCATCACCTTGGAGTCCCTTGGGTTTACACCATTAACGAAGTTTTCGTTCCCAGAACAAATACAGATGTCCCTATGGTCTATATTATACGGGTTAGTTAACTGATCGGCAAAGTAAAGTTCTTTATCTTAATTGCAGGATTTTTCTTTGGCTGAGTCTCTAGTTAAGCGCTCTGTGCAGCGTGGCCAAACCACCATCCAACCAACTACATTTAGGTATGAGCTGGTCACTGACTATTCCAGATAAATCGGGTTTGTGATCCCAGTGAAACTTCCAGTCGAGTTGCGAAGCTCCACACGGAGGAACTTGGTCCCCTCCTCAATATCCAGCGTAATCGGCTCCTCATCCTGCACCGTCTGGTTGCGAAGGTATCCCTTCTCCGTAACAAAGCACGCAGTCTGCCCAGCGAAGCCCTGCGTCGCCAGCCTTGCAGTGAGTGCTGCACCACTCGTCTCAACAACATCCCCAATCTGCGCATGGATCCCCTCTCCAATAACAGTGAAATCAATCTCCATCTCAGGCCTCTTGGAAATATACACCCGCCGCCGCTTCACCCCCTCAACAACCGCCGCAGTGCTCAGCGAACGCGCCTTGACCCGCGTAGTCGGCCACCCGATCATACTCGGCGGGTGATGCGTATCACTCCCACCGATCCCCGTAATCCGCCTCCCCTGCACCAGCAATCCATGCCACAGATCAATCGCCTGCTGGTTAATCTCCTCAGTAACGCCATCATTCCAGATCTCAATCGCGTCCGCAAGCTCGTACTCCGTGTCCAGGTTCCAGATACACTCCTTGCACGGCATGTACGGGTGGTTGACGGAGACGAACCCGCCCCCGCGCCGCACCTGCGCGACCGCGTCCGCGAATCCGGCGCTGTCCGGCTCGTACCGCCACTCGGGCGTCTGGCTGTGCTCGATGCCCACGGCCTGCCAGTGTCCGAAGCGGGTAGTCACTTCCATCCCGCGCCCGATCAGCATGTCCTCCGGCGCGAACGATCCCATCACGTTGTTCCCGCTGACGCTGTTGTGTTCCGTCGAGATCCAGAAGTCGAGCCCGACATCCTGCGCGTTGGACACTTGCTCCTGCGGCGTCCAGGTTCCGTCGCTGTATGTCGTGTGCACGTGGAAGTCGCCCTTGAGCCAGATCTCGCCGTCCGTCGCATTATCCATGCGCGCGCGGCGGCGTGCGTCGATACCCAGATCCGCAGCCGCAGGCTGCACCGAGAACCGCTGCCCCTGCACAGGCTCATACCCATAGTCAATCGTGATATTATAATCAACATATTCCCCGACAATCTTACTCCCAACAAGAACAAGCGACCAGGTCCCATGCGCGACGGGCCCACCAACGTACATGGGCGTGGTCTCGGCGGGGGTAAACGTCCAATTACTCAGGAGGGCAAACGACCAGCCGCGGAACCCGGCCGTCAGGTTCTTTCCATCTTCGATGGCGTGGCCGCGCTCGTCGAAGACGCCCGCGTACACGGTGCTCTCGGTGCGGTTCGTGTAGTCGTAGCCGATGCGGATGGAGGTTACACCTGGTGAGACTTCGAAGGGGATGTACTTGTACTCGAAGACGTCGGCGGAATGGATTCGGCCGGTGAAGGAGTCGCGCACGCGGCGGTTGGTGCAGATGCGTTGCGCGTGGTCCGCGCAGGCGGTTGCGCTAGCGGCCAGCGTGAGGAGGCTGAGAAGCTTCATTGTGAGGCGACCTGTCGGGGGGAGAGCAGATATGGCTTAGAGCGAGGGCGAGGACCTTGGGGACCGGGAGGAAGCGATTCGCGGAAATCTGCCGGCTTATATAGTTCTTCTAGTCTAGTATAGCATGCCATCGGACGTTTCGGCTGCCATAATTCGCACTATCGCGGTGCCTCCACACCAGCAGCACGATCGAAGTACTCCAACAGGGTCTGAAGACAAATGACATCCTGTAAAGCAGAGCACGCGCGCTCTCGCCGAGAGTCCCTGCAATATATCGAATAGCCCTAGGCGAAGGCCGCGGCTTGGACGACCCCAGCGACGGGCCGCCAAGAATATCCCTCCAATCGGGGGTGGCATCTCAAGACTGGACTCTGGCTTGGCGAGAAAAGCAAGGATCTCGTTTCTCTAAGGACGGCCCTGGAGGGCTTGGAGCGCCTTGGGGGAGAGCCACGGGGGGGAATGGCGGCCTTGATTGGAGTGAGCGCTTGGCGCAGCGGGTCCACCGCGGCTTATCGATCTGTGCAGCTGGTTTGGGGCCGCTGCTGCGCATCATTCGGAAGAAGGAAGTCGAAGATCAGAGGGACGGTGCTTTGAAGAAGAATAATGATAGCCATGCCCGCCACAGACTTAAATTCACTCACGTGATGGATTAATCTAGGGGGACCCTGTAAATAGTCATAATAACATATATTAACCTCTTAAGTGCACAAGGATGGAGAAACAGAAGGTAGGGCTGAAGTCACACACCCAAGGCTTGTTTTCTTACTAAGAGGCGGACCACAAAGGATAGGCCGAAGTAGCACAATCAAGGCTTGTTTTCCTACAACGTTGTACTAAGAGGCGAATCACAAAGCGAATCCTACCTCATGCCATACCATACCCCATACCCTAATCCCACAGACCCCTCTCCTGTGATACGTGATTAGATATGACGAGAAACTGCCGTCTTCCAGCAATCATATCATAGGTGTCGAATGTAGCATGAATTCAAAACCAGGATCTAAAGCCTCAGCCCTCCTTGTATATACTTGACAAAGGGCTCAGGTCAAAGTAGACAACTCAGCCTTGCCTCTACCGTCGTCTCTAGAGCCATGTCGTTCGGCGATATTGTGGTATTTGAAGGGCGGAAGTTTATCCTTTGAGATCTGACATGCTTCTGAATCTTGAGGCACCTCTGCCAACAAGCCTGACACGTCCATCTTGCCATGTAATACATAGCAGGTGCTTCAACGATGTGCAGACAAGACAGCAATTTCCAAGCGATTCGTCTTAGATCGACACCCTTTGTTCTGATACATCAGGCGCCCGATGGCGGTGCCCTGATCGACACCTGTCGAAGAATTTCGTGCCGAGCATACGATGCAGGCTATGCATGGTATATAAAATTGGTGTCCGGCCGAAGCTAGATCAGATTTATCCGGGCCTCTCCGTGTGCCCTGCGTCTCGAGCAGAGTGATACTGGACCTTCTTCTTGGCTAGGTGCGGGTAGGAGGATATTCGTGCGCGGCATTATCATGTATTACAACGTTGTAAGTAGTGAAGAACGACGACTGTGGGGAAAAATGCTTTTGAGTAGAAGATAGATGCAGAACCAGGGTGCGGAAGCTGTTCCCCCTGGGCTGGGTCAATATGATGTAGCGTAGCCGATGTTTTGGCGGACAAATACCTATTTTCTATTTCGAGTTGATTTCCTTCAACTGTGTTCTATTTCCCTCATCCTCTTCCTTAGATGATACTCAATGAATTCGAGCTTTTATCGTCATCATCCTTCCCGTGATCCGTACTCCAGAAATTCGTCAAACAGTCACCATCAGCTACGACTCGTACCTTTCAATGGAGATAATCTTCGCCTCTAGAATACCTGAAGTAGCCTAGGTCGGGGAAACTTGCTTCCCCTCCTGCATCCGAGCGTACACTACAGAGTAGCCTGGAGCCTGTGGCGAGCAGGATCCATCGGATCGGACGTCCCTTCTCCAAACTGCTCCATTCTGCGCCCACCCCACATTCCAAGACCATGCCCGCGATCTAGCGACGCCGTGCCTCTTGGCTGGTGGGTAGTATCCTACAGAGTCCAAAGTCCTGTTTTCATCGGGAGAGCTATACTTGGCAGCGATACGTCATCCCACAGCGTTCCACGCAGACGCACAGGCATCCTAGAAGCCCTCCGTCCTCCGTCTCCGTCCTCCATACAGGGACAGGGGCGGAGAACGAGGATGAGAATGAGGATTTATGCCAAGATAACCTTCCTTCCTTCCTTCCTCACAACGACCACAACGACCACAGCGAAACGAAACAAAACAAAAACACCGCATTTAAGACGTTCATTATAGCTAGCTATTATAGATTAGGCTATTATATACAGACTGAGTCGTTCGGTCCGAGCGGGTTTCGTGGATACTATGTAGATACTACCTAAAGGAAAGTCGTACCGTGCTGCCGTTACAACGCTGATGAGCAAACGAATGTGGTCTTGGAGGGCGAGTTTGCTTCTGATACTCCCTCCGGGCTGTTGGATTTCGAGCCTGAGGTTGTCATGGCGTGGGCGTTAATAAACATAGCTGAGGGTGGAGTTGGGGCTTCCGAGTGATTAATCATTCGATCCGGTAACTATGGATTATTAACGGTACCAGGCACTCTCAGCCTCGCCGAGACAGTCACCGACCGTCGTAGCTACAAATCTTATAGTCAGCAAAGCCCCCATCCCCATCCCTGTACTAGGATAGGTAGACATACCTCTCAACCCCCTCGCCGCAACCTCCTCCAGCATCCTCTCAGCAAGACTCGCAACAGTCCAATAATGGATATCATGCGCGAGAACAATACTCCCGCCGGAATTCAGCTGGTCAAGGAACAGCTGGAAGCTCGTCGCGATGATCGCGTTTGCGTCCTGGTTCTCGTAGTCCTTCGTGTCGATGCTCGCCGAGATCACCCGGTAGTCGTAGTCGCGCATCACCTGCAGCACGAGGTCGTTGACTTCGAGATAGGGCGGGCGCATGTATGAGGGTGTTACGCCGAGTGCTGGCCGGATTACGTTGTCCAGGCGCGTCATTTCGGAGACGATCCCGTCGTAGCTTAGGGAGGGGAGGGAGGTGTGTGAGTATCTGATGTAGAGGGGTTAGGGTTTGATGCTATGGACTGATCAAGGGGTCCGGTTGGTATGTGTGTGTGTACGTACGTATGCGCGGCGACCTGGTGTCCCTCGCTCCTCATCCGCTGCAGGAGAGCCGGATTGTTTGCGGCTGCGTCGCCGAGGACGAAGAATGTCGCGCGGGCGCCATATCTGCTCAGTGTGTCGAGGAGCTGCGGCGTGTACTGCGACGGCCCATCGTCGAAGGTCAGGGCGATGGTGTTTGGGGTTGTGCACTGGGTGATGACCTGGCCCGTCGGGACTCTCTTGAGAAGAGGTGAAGCGAGGGCACTGGAGACGAGGGCAGCGAGGCAGAGGATGGGAGAAATTGCGTGCATCTTGCTGGACTATGGGCACTTGGTGCTGACTCCGTAAGTCCGAGAAAATTTTCCGGAGACGAAGAAACGGAAGCAAACAGAGGGAAATTTATAGCAGCTGTACTCTGTCCAGGAGTGGAAGTTTTCTCGCGGCTCAATAGTGTATGACAGGGCACAAATTATTGGGATCCCCCTTCCTTAAGATACGTCCCACGCTCGGAGCCTCCCCTCGCACAGCTGAGCTGAGCTGAGCTCTCTCCGCAGGGCAGTACCGGACCTTTCCCCTCATTGTGGTGGAGTGCATCCAACGGACGATCGACAAAACTGGTTTGTGTGGATGGCCAGGATCCAGAAACGTGGCTGAAGGATCGAAGCGAGCCTTCGTTCCATGACTCGACGTCCCAATGCTCTCTGGCGCCTTTGCCGAGGGGCGACCCCGATTATGCAGTCATGGATGATGTGATCGACCAACCGAGCGAGTCAGCCCCGGGGAGCGCGGTGGGGGTTGCCAAGTGCCACGTCGGCCGATCTGTGATATCACAAAGTCCGGGCCATTTCCGACGAACGCCTGGGCCCTGAGTATGTACTCCGTAGTCGAATCAGAAAGGGAGTTGATATCATCGGGGTTGGAAAAAGGCTAAGAGCTGGATTTGCTTTTGCGGCCATGCACCTTGGCGGGCCTTTCAACCGGGTTGTATCCAACCGGGTGAGTTCGCCAAGGTGAGGGGGGGTGAGACAGTGCATCCCGAGTCGGCTTTGGGAGCTTGTCGACAGTCGATCGGCTCGTATTGCCTGATGTCATCCTTTGTTGTTTGTTCTCATTTTTGGGGCCGTTGCTAAGCAAACAGGCCGTTGGTCTCGTTTAAAACTGATAATGCGCGCCCGGGTCGGGCCTTCGAGTCCTTGACGCACTTGGGTGGTGAGTGGTGACTGCGTGGTGGAAATACCTCCATGCTCCTCGGACCATATTGACTCGACGTATTAGGGAGGCTGCTGGGGAAATTTGTCGGGCAAACAAAGCCTTCCCAGTACGGAGATATGCCATGCATACTATAGATAAGCATCAAGTCACGCTCCTTTTCGGCTCTACTGCAGAAACCCATTGTGGTCCCTGCTGAAACCGGTAAAAACCTTCGAGGTTTGGTATCTATAACCCGAACGATTTCGAATTAGTCGACCTTTTTCATCCGGTGATCATAACACCTTAATTGACAAAAGTCGCAGAGAGGTTTCGAACGTACCATCTGGGTATGCACGAGAGTATAGTATGGCCGTTTTCGGTACGTAAGATCGCCCAGAGCCGCACGATGTGCAATGAATGAGTGACGTCGACGCGACCCCGGTGCCCGCGAAGTCGAGACGCAGATCCCAGACAGCAGGGCTCGAGCCTGGAGCCGTCAGACTCTCCCTTGGTCCACGACCAGCAACCACATGACCGTTGCTCTATATGCCCTCATCGCTTCTCGCTCGATTGTTCTTTCCTACTGGCGCCCAGACGCATGCATGCCTCTACCATTGATCGATTATTCATCCATCCTCCATCCACCATCCCGCTTGTGTCACAAGCATGGAAGGCACTCCGTTGTAGCGCGCTACTTAAACAGGGATGGCCGACAATTGGGGACGTACGCCAGCGGCCAGAGGAGTGAGGCTGGCAGGAGAAGGGGTTGGATTATTCCTGTACGTTGTAGTAGCAGTAGTAAGGGTAGACTGGGGTCTGCCCTCGGTCGGGGCGCAGCCAATTAGAATCTGGACGGTATTGTTTGCCTCGGGTTCGTAGCCAGTCGTAGAGGTATAGCTAGCGTGGCGACGCGGTGGAACGTGCCACAAGACGGGGTTGCGGTGTGTATGCTACAGAAGCTGAGGACGGTGGTTCGGCGACCTCCGCAACGAGCGGTGCCCAAGAGGACCCCATAAATTATAATATTGCTAGGCATGAATAGAACAAGCTTGGACTACATCACCAATAACAACTCGAGGCAACCCGGGAAACCCTTTCGCAAGGCATATGCTCAGCAGCATCTGCATGAATTGCCAAAACGGCGAACGGCACCCTCCAATCAACATCCAGGCAGCTCGGCCATTCCACCGTGACAGACCTCGAATGTGCGCAGAATCTACCAATTCACTCAACTCACCCAACTTGAAGTTCAGGCGCTCGTATGCTGAAAGTTTTTAGGCCTGTAGATAGTCTCTCCCCGCTCACTGTCAGAAAATTTCAGAGTGACACTAGCTCCAGAGGAACCGGGGTTCAGCAAATGTATTTTTAGATTGTGTCACCATGGGGACCCCGTGGTTGGCTGGAGCGGTGCTCCGCAAGGTTCTTCCCCACCTCTGCCCTATGAGGCTACTCGTTACTCGTACGAGTTGGGGCCACCAACTTGGAGTCGAGTCTTAGTTCCTGGTACCTGGTTCCTGGTAGGTACTGTCGAGGGTCAAGGAGGCACATAACAATTCACTGCAGCCTGACCGAGCGCCGGAGGAGAGGCAGGAGGGCCAGCAGAACGCAATGAGCAAGTCGGTCGGGGTGATATGGTCTTTACTCTATAGATACTATATGTACACTAGTAAATAGACGGTGACAAATCCCCGTGGAGGTATATTCAACGCAATCGCTTCTCCGCGGCCAAGCCACAGGTCAGCCACAAGATACGACCGAGGTATGGGGTCGCTGCTGCTCAAGTTATACGGCGTACCATGGATTGCACTAGCATGCCCCGCAATTCTGGCTAGTTTCACTCGTGAAAACCTAGTCCTGGTTCTGCTGTCAGCTGTGCTTGGTGCTCCATGTCTCTGTATTCAGATACAGGCGGTTTCCAAGGGGAGAGTTGGGCGTTATGCTCTGGACAAACTCACTTGTCTACCTTGTTATTCTCCATCGTAAACCAATGGTCCTACGAGCTGGAATCAGGATTATAGCTCGCAAGATGCAGACTAAACCTTGAACCCGCGAAAAGAATTAGATTTAACAGCACATGCCCTCACCCATGGCGCCCAAAACCCACAGTGCCGAGTCCCGACTTCCATCCAGGACAAATATGGACTTTAAGTGCCAACTCGTGGCCCCTCCCAATGTTCGGTGAAGAATAATAAAGTGTTTACATAACTACTATATAGTAAACGCAGTAAAAACGTACAGATATAGAACTCTTCAGCCGCGCCACAGCTAACGCGGTGGAGTCAGGGTTCCAGGCTGAAACTTCGTGGCGCACGGTTCGCGCTCGGCAGATGCGAGATTGGGGAGCCGATGAAATCTATGCGTGCGAGACTATAAGTGCCTCTTGCTACTCCGAGCAGTGCTGTTAATACCTCGTGAGGACATTTTCTTTGCGAATACTGCGTTGGACGGAATACTACGCTTCATGGATCGAAAACCACTCAGCCCGCCCTCGATTGGTCGGATGGGCCACGCAGGAAATAGCGAGCCCGGCCCGATCGTGGACGTGGAGGGTCAACTAAGGGCACTTTTGACTCTAGGCGGCGGCGCCTCAGGCGATGTTTTCGAATCGACAAGGACCGCTTCGCCAGAAGACTATTTCTCCGCTAGACATGGATATGGACAGAGTCGTGCGTCTGTTGGTTCTGGCCACTGCCCTTATAGTCCCCCTGCTGACCAAGAAAATGCAACGCCTACAGGCCAACAGGAACACCGATACGAACCATTCCGACCAACGAGCACACTGCCCCCCCAAACCCGCCGCGTCTCCAGTTTCGCTCAGCTGCAGAGTTATGACGAGCAGTTCAAGACGATCCTCACGGAGCGCCTGAGCGATCTATTCCATGATTCCGCGCACACGACTCGGCCGGCCGAGGAAGTCCCCCTGCAGGACTGGCTGCGCGCCGCCATCTGGTGGGCCGTGCAGGGAAAGAGCGCGCTCGAAGTGCAGCAGCAGCAGGGCACCGAAACGGAAGCGGAGCAAGACGAAGACCAACAGCCGGCACTGCAGGGGCTCGTGAATCTCGCGAAGGCCTGGTGGATCTGCCACCACATCGTCACGCAGGATACCTTCAGGATCAGAATGGCCGCCTACCGGATGAAAGGTACGCCGGATAGCGCGCTCTTCGAGCAGTATCGAGCTGTGCTCGTATACCTGCGTGGCTACGAACGGCGGATGGCGGCGGCTCTCTGCGCGGAGACGGGTCTTCCACCGGGCATCGACCTCGATAGGAGATTGTGGATCTCGTACACGACTTTGGGATTGTATAATGGGACTATACTTGACAACAGCCGCGGACAGGCATGGGACCTGCCGCCGATGGCGTTCGGGGACACGGGTGACCTCTTTTGCTACAGCAGCGTAGTTGTCGAAGCTACACTAGTCGACCAGGGCGACTCCTCGCTCCCTACATCAACCTTCCAGTGCATATTTTCCATCATGCGAGACCGGGAAAGCTGGCAGGCAGTCGGTGTCATCGCGAGCCAGGTCCAGCTACTCCACACCACGATCCAGTCCGAGCGTTCCCAGGGCCCCGTGTGGAAGGATATCGAGTGGGACGTCGCGCGGCACGCGATGCTAATCCGATTGCACCATTCCGAGACCTTGCTCAGGATCAGACTCAGCGAGGACAGTTTTGCGTCGATCTGGACGCTGGCTCATGACATCATCGCGACGGAGACCGACATGGTTGCTGGTGAGGATGAGAGTCTGCTGTTCGACGACACGGTCAAATCGTGCCAGTACATCAACCGCGACAAGCCCGTTGGATTCCCCGCGAAGCCGGTGCCGCACTGCCGCGTGCGTCTCCTGAAGAAACTCACCGCGGTAACGTATGGGACGGGGAAACGCAAGGTACACGGTGGGCTCCGAATTATCATCGCCACGCCTCCGCATACCAAGACGCGACACCGGGTGACCCATGACCTGCCGAACAGCTGCCCGCTGGCGTATAGCTTGGTGGATGGAGAAAACGGATCGCCCAGGATACTCTTGCACCTTGCTGAGAAGGACAAGGACGAGACCTGCTCTTTATTCATCTACTTCGAGGATCCCGAGGCGCGCACGCTGCTGCATTCTCTGCTCCTTGATTCGACGCCCCTCCGCGGAGAGTCTAACGCACAATCTTTTTTGATATCCTCGTATGCAATCGACATGCAAAGCCAGGGGTCCGAGACACAGGCGACGAAGAACCTGGATAGCGGGGAAAGCCAGGCATTAGTTATTGAAGAGGAGGCTGAGCGCGAAAGCAGGGGCACTCATTATGGGAAGACGATTCTCTCGGAGCACCTGCGGGTTATCATCCAGAATGATTGGGGATCCATCACGGATCGACTGAATATAGGTGCGCCCGCTCCTAGCGGTGTCTCGGAATAATCTCGGCTTGAGCAGATGCTGATAATAATACAGGCCCAGGGCAACTCGCGATCGCCCTTCCAATCCATGAAAACACGACGGTCCATTTTCATCGCCTCCCACAAGACGATCTGAGCATGGCTGTGGCACACGACCTTGTTGGCAAGGACCATCTGGCTAAGATCAGATGCCTTCTTCAATCCATCCAGACCAAGCCTAGTATAAGAATTGTCAAGTTCAAGACGCAAGCCGGTAAGCTCTGATTATGCGCGACTACATTCACCAGAAACTGACTCTGTCATCTGATACTTTTAGACCTCCACAGATTCCAGGAAGCAGTGACTGGATTCAGTGTCCGATTTGACGGGTAAGTACCTGGCCATACGCACATTATCCAATGATAAAAAGAGAAAGGAAACCCGGCTAACTTGCGCTTCTTCTTCCCCCCTCAAGCCTCGCAACCCGCTTCCTCATAACCCGCCGACGAAAACTCCTCCCCCTCCTCAAACAATGGGACACGAACCTCGCCCGCATCCAGCTCATCCAACGCGGCGGCAGATCGCAGATCATCGCATTCTTCCACGCATTCCGACACTGGAAGTGCCTCAACTTCGAAGTCACGGCGCTAGACGAGACGGAAAAGATGGACCAAAAGGGCGAATGCGGCGTCCGCATCCGAGATGCTAAATATGCTCTCCCTCCGTCGGAGCTTGCTGGCGGTTCCGGCGATCACGATCGGGGCCTTCCGACCTCGGTCTGTCTCGACGAGCTGGATTTCCCGACGGAGCATAGTGATGTGGCAATTATGTTTGGGGATGCTGTAGGTGAGTGCTGGCGCTTTGGATGCTGTGGTTTGTATTTGCTTGTTGTTTAACTGAGGCTAACTGTTGGTGGTGTTCTAGCGAGGGATACGTTTGCGGAGTGTTTGCCTGGGCTGACTGCTTAGCCTATGTCTATGGACTTATGGGCTTATACGGTATTTCGACCTGCGGGGTAGGAGCTTAATTATGTATCATAGTGTACGATGTGAATTGAACAGTAGCCATGTGGGCTCTAATATTTAATCTCCGCTTCGTTAGCCTATTCCAACTACACTTGCACCTGGTCCAAGTCTAGACACCACGTATAATAGATAAGCCCTAGATTGATACGCTTGTCCCATCCCTGCTTCTATACCTGGAAGGGCAGAGGTCTGCAACGCTGCACTATGATGTGTTTTTTACCCTTCAGTTGGCCACCATTCGAGCCTGATGCACCTTTGATTACCTCATAGATCCCTTTCCCCTACTAGGGCTAGCGCACTGGAAGCCCCCCGGCCAAACATGGCCTGTGAATGATTTCTGACATGATTAAACCTGACGGCACACCATTAATGTCAAGGCGGTATAAGTAACAATTAAATGCCCCAGCAAACTTCTTCCAATATTTTCACAGGCCAAAACTAGGAGTGGAGTCGCGGAGCAAATCATATGGTCCTGCTTAGCAAGAGAATCAAGCATATGGGGTTGACCGAACCGCTAGCCCGCATTATCCCTCCAGCTGTGAGTGACAGCCCTGGCCATCCAAGATTACTCAACAGCGAGCTTCGACAAGATGTGCGGAATAAAAGCCACCGATTCCCTTTAGACTTCATCTCTTCGCCTTTTATTTTTCTCCCCTCTTGTGTCCCCTTGTTTTGGTGGTCGGCATACAGACGGTTCTACAAGACCATGACGACTTACAGGTTTGCGGCTTACTTGGCCATTGGCGCCATTGCTGTAATCATTATCAAGTATATCTCACCGAAACGTACGCAGTCGCATGCGCCACTACCTCCCGGACCAACGCCTCTCCCACTCGTCGGCAACCTGCGCGATCTCCCTCCGCCTGGCGCGGAAGAATGGCTGCACTGGCTCAAACACAAGGACCTCTATGGTATTCTTCGTTCCGTGCAGATTACCTATGAGAGCAGTCTAATGTAGCAGTGCAGGACCGATAAGCACCGTCAAAGTCTTCGGCCAACGATTGGTTATCCTTAATGACGCGCAGCTCGCCGTTGACCTCTTGGACAAGCGGTCTGCTATCTACTCGGATCGGCCGGATATGCCGTTTGCGAAGTTGTATGTCGCCCTCGCAACCATTTAGTTTCTCGCGTTGAATGGGTCTAACTTGGTTGTTGTAGAGCTGGATGGGGAGACGGAATCGCATTGCTTGAATATGGTAAACGGTTCCATGCATACCGCAAGCACATACATCGCGAGATCGGATCGAAGACCAGCGTCGCGCGGTTCAACGACGTCCAAGAGGCCGAAGTCTCCCGTTTCTTGCTGCAGCTTATTCACAAACCTCAAGACCTGGCCTCGCACGTAAGAAAGTATGCCCATTTCCCGAATGACGGTCCCCTGTGCGGAGTGCGTCCTATACTGACTATGATATAGACTGACAGGGGCTGTTATATTAAAGATAGCCTACGGCTATTCAATAGATTACCAGAAAAAAGACCCCCTCGTCGATATCGCTGAAGAAGCAGTGGAGCAGTTCTCCCTCGCCGTCCAGCCGGGCGCATGGCTAGTGGATTTGCTGCCGATATGTTAGTTTCCCCACTCCCCCTCTCCTCGCATCAACCGTCAGCATAGCTGACCCCTTCCTCTAGTGAGATATATCCCTGCATGGTTCCCAGGCGCCGGCTTCCAACGGACCGCCGAACGCTTCCGGAAACACAGCAATGCGTTGGCGGACGTTCCGTTCGAGTTTGTGCGGCAGCGCATGAGCGAGCCGGGCCTCGAGACCCCGTCGTATCTCTCGAATCTCCTGAGAGATAAAGGTATAACCCCCGGATCGGCAGAGGAGGTCAATGTAAAGTGGTCCGCGGCTTCGCTGTATGGCGGTGGTGCTGACACGGTACGTATAACCAAGCTCTGGCTAGTTCTAGACACACCTGAACCAAACTCCTGACTAACGACAATTTAGACGGTCTCGACACTCCTCTCCTTCTTCCTTACAATGGCTCTCTTCCCGGAGGTCCAGCACCGCGCGCAAGAGGAAATTGATCGTGTCGTTGGGCGCAGCCGACTCCCTCGGTTTGCTGATCGGGAGACGCTGCCCTACGTCGACGCGCTCGCTAAGGAGGCTCTACGCTGGCATCCTATCGGGCCTATGGGTCTACCGCATAGATCTACGGCGGATGATATCTATAACGGCTATCTCATCCCCGAGGGGTCTCTTATTCTTCCTAATATCTGGTTAGTGGCTTCCTATCGCGTTTGTCGCTCCTCGTTTCTGTCTCCTCGAGAGCAAACTGATAAGTTCCGAATACACCAGGGCCTTCTGCCACGACCCCACCACATACACAAACCCCATGACATTCAACCCATCGCGCTTCCTAGGCCCGAACGCCCAGCGCGATCCCCGCGATTTCGTCTTCGGCTTCGGCCGGCGCATCTGTCCGGGCCGGCTGCTCGCCGACGCCAATATCTTCCTGACAATCGCACAGACTCTTGCCGCGTTCCGGATCGGCAAATTGATTCGTGATGGGCGCGAGGTGCCGATTGCGTCACGGTATACCCCTGGCACGATTAGCCATCCCGTGCCTTTTGAGGTTCGCATTGAGCTTAGGGATCAGGTCTATGAGGGGGTTGTAAGGTCTGTTGGGGAGGGGGTTCCGGGGGGTGCGGATGATGCGGAGGTTTTGAGGGGGATTATCATGCAGGGGGAAGGTCGGTAGTAGAAGGCTAAGAACTATGTGGATTGGTGGACCATGGCTTGACGGACTACTAGGTAGACAGCAGGACGGACTCACTAGTATCTGGCCCCGTGCCATAAACTGTACATATGGCATGGCTGCGACTTATTCCTCTGTATACTCGCCGAACGGTTCTCGGCTGCATTTAAGCCTATATGTAACAGCTATGATCCCCATGCTATGGCAAAATTAAACAATCCCCACTGCCCGCATAAGCAAGAACGGCATCACGCCTAGCTAGGGTGCGCGCTTCCAGCCTCATAGACCCATCCAGTAGCCATGCCATTTGAGCAAAATCGACCGTTCAACAGTCCCCTTGGCGATGGGTCGACCCTCTCCATCTTCTCACAGGCTGTCCAACGGAACATCCGCAACGTCCCGCATGAACCAATACATGGCAGGTAGGAGGCGCAAGAGAGAGCTCATAGGGACTGAAAAAGCGGTCTTCGAGGTGCCTGTGCCCATTCAGCAGCATTAGCATTTCTCCATATCCGACGTCAAGATTCAAGAGGATCGAAAGATACCGAAGCATTCAGGGGGTGTCTCGGCTCTCGAGGAGGAACGATTCCTTTTCTTGCTTACAGCCATAGCATGAAGGGTTTGGTCTACATCTAAAGCGAGGGATCTAATAGTATCTCTTATTCGGTGGCTGGATCTGAGGACCTCGGATGGTTCTCGGGTTGCGATACCCTCTGTGCTCGACCCATAGTCAACTCCACTTGGTTGTCGTGTGTAGGACTACCATGCATTAGAGATGTCCATATAATCCTTGGCCAATTATAGTCATGGATCTACAGCGCAATAGAGTTACTTGTACTCCGTCATTGCTGTCTAACCTCACCACCCCTCAGATTTCCCTGCTTAACGCATTATTAAGCGTCTTTCCCCTGTAGTTCGTGCTATCCGCAGTGCCTGAGGTGCTTTGTTATATAGTGAGTTTATTCTATACGTCATCGACTATTGGCATTGGTCTACTGTGTACAATGTACCTCTGAAATGTCATTAACCATCACAAGGCAAAGTGGTTTAAGAAATAACTCCGAAAAGAAACTCCGGCAGAGGACAGCAAAGCACGCGAAGAAAGATGCCGGGCGGAGCTTCCTGCAGGTTGGAGTCACATTTTATGCATCTCTCCATCACGATGACTGCAGAGCCACTTCAGGTTGGCAACCCCACCACTCTGTCCCAGAAAGCCTGCATGGAGGAGGATAAAAAAAGCTGGGTCATGACCGTCCTCTATGGTAGCTAGATATTGCCTATCCAATGGTCTTGCTAATCAAAGTACATTTGTTATTATGTCATATATGTAAGGCCAACTAACTCCACATGCCCTCTGCTTCAGTTCTTTGCTTTAGCAATTGGCCATTGTGTAACAAACTGCAACTAGACCAGGGCGCGCCCCTGGGTAAATAAATATACTTGGGGATCTTTGCTATAACCTCCTTTGCCAGGCGCTAATGCAATCCCACCATCACTTGGATTCATTAAGAAGGGTTGTCTCCATGATAGGGGGCGTAACATGCGGGCTCGGTGTATTGTAATGCTACCTTTTTAAAGTGCATATCCAGGAGCAAGAGGGTAAGCTTTTACGTAAGAGTAATAGGGTTAGGAAGATGCTGCTCTATAGTCCATGCATTTACACTTAGAAAAGTTGCTGTATTGGTAAAAGGGTTGTCTGTAGACTTGCCATAGAAGCCCACACACATCCTGCCGGAATCCCACTTCCGTGAGAGATGTGTTCTAGTTTCACTATTAGCACGACGAATTTTGGTTTTTCCATATCCTTCCCCTTTTATACTGTCGTAGTGACAGCGATGTCGTTGATATCCATTCCCTAGTCTTCCGTCATATCGGAGCGTGAGGTTCCCCAGCACTCTCTGTTCTTGTAGTGTGATGGCCCCGTACAATTAATCGTCAAGCCATGAAGAGGAAACTAGTGACGAGGAGGTTGTAGGCCTCATTTCTGATAATCCAGTTCGGACGAGTAATCATGTTCAAGAGTGACCCTGTGACTGTTCAGGGAAAGACATTTATCCTCATGCTCCACGTTAACGATTCTATTCCTTATCATTAGCTCAAAAACTCGTCCGCTAGATTCAGCCCCGGTTCGACAACGCACCCGAAACCGTTCTCATACTTGATGAACTTCCACCGTGCGCAAGCGACTTTCCCGCGGCCGTAGATTTCGTTTTCACGACTCACTGTCTGGACTATTGGGCCTGTTTCTCCCCCTCCTTCAGATGGATCTATGGGGGGTTGGTCAGCAGATGATAGTCGGGAATGATCGTGGAACTGCTTATATTAGACACGACTTACAAGCGACCAGGACGGCAGACGGCCTTTGGAAAGTTTTCAGAATAACCTCCTTGCTATCTTCAGATATCCTGCGGGTCTCCCAAAGATAGTCGGTCACGTTCCTTTCCGGGATATCTCTGGGTAACTGAGGATCAGTCCCTTGTTGGCCGCTGGTATGCTGCCGGAGCTACCATCTTGGGGTGCCAGAAGAAGCAGTACAAAACATACCTTGTCTCAACATCACCCCTGCCGCCACCACCCCGTATAGCGCATTTCCTTGCCAATGGAATAGCCATCTGGTTCTTTTCCACGTTGGTGAGAAGGAATTGGACCCCAGAGGGGATGTCAACGTATTCAGGCATCTTTGTTGGTCGAATTTGGTCCGGGTAGCTGGAGTGTATGTTGTATTTTGCTCTTGAAGGGGGGTGAAGATGCAGAGGATTAAACCATGAGGATCAATCATGCTGGTCTTCAATTAATAGTAATATTTTAAGAGCATAATTCCTTTTTACAAGCTTGGGTAACAGTCAGCTTGAATTACATCATGACTGACCATTGAGTCGATGGGAGCGGAACTCCACTCCCTCACATCAACACCCACCAAGCCACGCTGACTTGTTCGAACCATGTAGCACCTGGGCAGGTGGACGGTTGTTGGTAGGAAGCAGCCGGCCCAGCCTTGGATTGAACCTTGAACCTTCGAGGTTGAGCTATGATCGTCCAAAAGAATGGAGCTGGTCCGACCCACACGTCACACGGTGATCAATCAGACGGGATGTCCGACGGGGTAAGATTTACCTCCGGACGAACACGTTGATCCAGATCGGCGCCTGGGTCACTCCGAGCTGAGGGCTGCACCAGCCTATCAATTTCAAGGCCAAAAGTAAGGTTAGAGGAACATATTGCTAAACTTGTACTAGTCGGGGAATGTAGAACGCATATGATCGATCTTCAAGTATAATTGATACCTAACATCCAAGTGGGCTGTCTGACTGATCACAGAGACAATGCATCCTGCACCGGGCCTCCTGCAGCCATACTACAGTATGTGAGTGTTCGAACCTACTCGAGGAATGATCCTCCCAATACATAGGACACTAGCCCGCACTTGATTGACGTCGCATTCTAGCCGGCAGATTTCGACCAGGACTTTAGGGCTGTGCTGACTTCTTAATGGACCTCGAGCTCGCGAGACCCCCACGCAAAAGGAAGCGTGAAGTACCAAGCCTTATCTTGGCATCAGCAATTCCTGCACAGGGCGGTAATGCCAGAATAATGAATGGATAATATGTAGACCAGAATAAAGACCGAGAATCCGGCAACAGAAAAGTGTGACACTAAAATACCAGCACCAATGCCCATACCCAGGGAATACTTCTTTAGGTAAACCAACATGAACAGCCTTCTTAGATCAACTCCTTATACTTGAACAGACGACCGGAGCTCCCCAATAAGCCCCTCCACCAACCGACGAATCTGATCCCGAACAACCCGCACAGCATCAAGTCCCTGGCCAGCGGGATCATCAAGCTTCCAATCAAGGTACCGCTTGCCAGGGAAAAACGGACAGGCATCGCCACAGCCCATGGTGATAACAACGTCACTTTTCTGGACGGCGTCGGCGGTGAGGACTTTTGGGATCTCGTTGGCAAGGTCGATGCCTTCTTCACGCATTGCCTCTACGACTCTAGGGTTGATAGAGCTCGCTGGAGCGGAACCGGCTGAATGGACATTAATTGTGTCGCCTGCGAGGTGGGTGAGGTAGCCGGCGGCCATTTGCGAGCGGCCGGCGTTGTGGATGCAGACGAAGAGGACCGTTGGTTTTGTGGACATTGTTGAGATGGGATCTTTGGTTAATTCAGTTGTTGTTGCGAGGGGATGCTCGTTTGATGTTGGTGTTGCTAGTCAATGGGAGGAAAACCGCTGGTGGGTACAGACAGGCGGCGCGTCAGTAGAAAGGCGCACGCGAAGCTATATAGAAGCTGAATAACCCGAGACGCAGAATAGAGACTAAGCCGGACCATGATCGTCTCATCAGTAAGTGAGTGGACTATTTATGACTCCTGTATCCCGTGCCTCGACATTCTTGTCCTATCTTGCTATGTCACTGCACCACCATGATTGGACAACCCTTGACGCATACTTTATTAGGGCGATAGCGAGTAAACACTATGGTGACCGCAACCGCCCATATTCTCCGCTCTGTCTACGTGGAAGAAATATCTGATAGTTCGGTGGGGCGTTGATGGCGCCCTAGATCCAATTCCACGTGCGTAGCGCGATGGGGGTCATCAGGATAATGATGTCAAGTCAACAACCAGAGCCAACACTTTTACCACTCGTTTAGTGCTTAGAGTGGTGTGTTCCCTGTAATATGAGAGTATTCAGGGCAAAACACAGCGTCTTATGATTTACTAAACCTGGTGGGGTCTTGGTAGCTCTGACTTACACGAACCCGATCGGTCCACCAAAGGCAAACGTACATTTGAAAGTATAAAGGCGGAGGTTACTGGTTTAAGACGTATTGGTTCCATTCGGTCGAATCTGCATAGATACCTAGAGTAAAGGAAGACTGGAATGTCACTGGGTTAATTCTATTGGTTAAAAGTGTGGCGCCGCTCCCCTGACGACGATCTTCTAGATGGGTCCATCCATGGATCCACGGGTGCACAAGTACAGCGTCAACGTCAGCCAATCAATGTGAGCGAGTGACCTCCTGCCGTAACTGTCAGTGAGCAGCAGAAGAAGCCAGAAAATAGCGAGAGCCTCCTATATAACAACCTCTCATCCGGTATTGTGAGGGCCCTCTTATTAGCCAACGCTATTCCTGTCGACTTTACTGAGCTGCGAATAACGCTTCTCCTAGCAGCTCTTTTGTTTTCGACATTACCTTCACATATCTTAGGACCGCTAGCCTCTTCTGAGGGACGGAATGGAGCCCGCAGAACTCCGGCCTGAAGAAGCCATCCATTCTCCAAGCCTTCAACATGCCCACGCCAGCGACATCGAGAAACAGCCTCGTCAAGAGCCTCAGCAAAGTTCCTGCTCCAAGCAGTCTGCATTCAAGGGTCTGGGAATATTAGATCGCTTTCTGGCACTATGGATCTTCCTAGCAATGGCCGTTGGAATCATCCTCGGCAATTTTGTCCCTAATACAGGCCCTGCCCTGCAGCGAGGTACTTTCGTCGGTGTCTCAGTACCCATTGGTATGTGGTTTTCCTTAGTACTGTCCTGGCCACCCCTAGTTGACATAAATTTAGCTGTTGGTCTCTTGGTGATGATGTACCCTATCCTGTGTAAAGTGAGGTACGAGGCTCTCCATCGCGTGTTCGCGACTCGCGAGATCTGGATCCAGATTGGCTTCAGTATCATTGTTAACTGGATCATTGCCCCCTTTATGATGGTAGGCAGCACATTTTTTGACTCCCACTCATCGTACTTACTAATACTCGTGCAGTTGGCGTTGGCTTGGGCTTTCTTACCGGACGAACCTGAACTGCGCCAGGGCCTTATCCTGGTAGGCCTAGCGCGATGCATCGCCATGGTAAGCTAAAGTCTATGTGCAGATCCGACACAGCATTCGCTAACATGCATAGGTCTTAATATGGACCGGCCTAGCCGGCGGCGACAACGAATACTGCGCCATCCTCGTGGCCGTGAATTCCCTGCTGCAGATGGTCCTCTTCGCGCCAATGGCGATCTTCTTCATCGAGGTCATCAGCGGCGGCGAGACCATCGCCCTCTCCTACAGCACAGCCGCCAAAAGCGTCGCCGTCTTCCTCGGGATCCCCCTCGGCGCAGCCATCCTAACCCGCTTCAGCATCCGCACATTGGCAAGCCCCGACTGGTACGATCGAGTCTTCATCAAATGGATCAGTCCCTGGTCTCTAATCGGCCTCCTTTTTACGATCCTCGTCTTGTTCGCGTCGCAGGGCCGGCAGGTCGTCCACCAGATCGTTTCTGTCGTTCGAGTCGCGGCGCCGCTTATTGTGTACTTCGTGCTGATTTTCTTCGTCACGCTGTTTATCACGTGGAAGCTGGGCTTCGGGTATAAGCTGGCTGCGACGCAGAGTTTCACTGCGGCGAGTAATAACTTTGAGCTCGCTATCGCCGTTGCGATCGCGACTTTCGGGGCGGATAGTAACCAGGCGCTCGCGTCGACTGTTGGGCCGTTGATCGAGGTTCCGGTCTTGCTGGGCCTGGTTTATGTGGTGAGGCCGATTGCGAGGCGCGTGGGGTGGGAGGATTGAGGTCGATCTTAATCTACTTATCTACTTATCTACTTAATAACTGAACTATATAGAAACCAGTTGCTTTGTCCAAAGCCAATCCTCTCCGCTTATTCTTGGCTCGTCTTTTCTCTCCTTTAGGTGTTCTCTCTTCCCTCTTACTATCTAATCCATCCAAGAAAACGCTCATAATCTGTATAAACTCTGTACCATACTGGATGTTGTAATTGATGCCATGTGCTTCGGGTTGGCAAGCATGAATGTCACTGGTGAGCGCTGATTGGACGTGGCTCTCGCCACCACTGATTCAACCATAGTACTTGGAACTATGTAAACCTTGAGGTTTGGAAGCAAACTGGTAAGCCTCCATCTCCATCCGCGAAGAAAAACCACCAAACATCCAGCCGCAACCTCAATTCCTCCTCTGAGATATACAAGGATCCTCCAACAAGCCCAGCCAACATGCCATTCATAGAGGTTAGCAATCCCAGACCCAGCAGGCGAGAAACGCCAATCAAGGGGGTCAGTGAATCTAATCTCATGACAAAATCTGCCAGATCAGATCAGATCATATCTAACTAACGCCATCGCAGACCCCCCAAACATCTTCATCATCATCTTCTTCTTCTTCTTCTTCTTCATCCCTCCGCATCCGCAACAACCAGCGACGCTCGCGCGCCCGACGGAAAGAATACATCCAGGATCTCGAGCAGCGACTGCGCACCCTCGAGGCTCGCGGCGTACAGGCAACGCGGGAGGTCCAGGTCGCGGGGCGAAGGGTTGCGGCGGAGAATGCTCTGCTGAGGTCATTGCTGCGTCTGCGTGGTGTTTCTGATCATGAGGTTGAGGGGTATGTGGCCGGACACCGGACGGATGCAGATGCACATACAGAGCCTCTGCGCGTGCCCATGGTCCCGGGGCGAGGAGCTGGACCGCCACATGCGGGGTTGCGTGGGAGGGCGTCTCCGGACTTAGATGCTGCTGTTATTGCTAGAGCGGAGATTTTATCGCAGCCAGTTTCTTCAGACTGTGAAGGACGACGCGGAGAGGGGATGCTGGGGGCTGGCGCTGGGACTGGTACTGGGACTTCCGAGCCCTCCTCGCCACCCGCTATCCAGCAAATGGCCGGCACGGAGCAGCCTGTTCCAGTCAACCCGCTCTACGCCAATGATATCTCGGGGCAATCTACCGCGTGCGAAGCGGCAGCCAGGATCATCACGTCGATGCGCAGGTACTCGGATGCGCGGGATGTGCGCGCGGAGCTAGGGTGTCAGTCGAGTTCTGAATGTATGGTCCGGAACATGGATATCTTTCAGCTACTGGATGGGTGATGGATGTGGTGATTATACACTTGGGTTTATTTGGCTATTGTTGTTGTTGTTGTTTGAGAACATGTCACTAAACTAGGGAGCCCCAACCTGACACCTGGGCAATTGCAATACACGAGTGATTTCCGCACATCAGCAAGACAACTTTGGAGCTTTGAAAATGTATTTCCACCCTGGAATATGCCCAATCAAGCCCTTAGCCCTTGACAGCATAGATCTGGAATGAACCTGAATCACCCGTCAATCAGCAACATTATTGAACCATGGTGGGGAGAGCAACATACCAACCCACTCGTTGAAATCCATGTCAGCGAGCTGATTCGTAAACTCCTGGGCACCACATCCACTCCCACAGCACGAGCTCTGGCTCTGAGGGAGATACGAAGACCCCTTGTAGAGGTTCAGATCAGACTTCGCATCGACGATGAGCACATCTACCACCACATCAGCACACAATTCTCTTTACCATAGCAGATTAAGCAACATACCTTCAAACCCAGCCTCCTGAAGATATTCCTCATACTCCGCGATCTGACTCGCACCAGCCACGCACCCAACATACAGCGCCATGTTCTGAGTAATAGCATCCGGAAGCGGCTTCCTAGCAAGGATATCGCTGATCGCGACTCTCCCGCCAGGTTTCAGTAGCCGGGCGATCTCTTTAAAAACACCCGCTTTGTCCGTACTCGGAACCAGGTTGATGACACAGTTGCTGATTATACAGTCGACGCTGGAATCTGGGAGCGGGATGGATGTGATATTCGCTTCGATGATTCGCGCGTTGGAGACTCCTGCTTCTTTGATGTTTTTCTCGGCGAGGTCGATCATGCTCTGTATTTGCTATCAGTCCTACGTAGTCTGCGTATTTCTCAGAGTGTGCATTCCACTACTTACCTTCGTCATATCAACCCCAATAGCCTGTCCCGTAGGCCCGACTTTCCGAGCAGCCAGGAGCACATCGATGCCGCTGCCGCTGCCCAGATCTAGGACCGTCTCGCCCTACATAGAAGGTCAATACACCGTTTCTATCCTAATGAAGGGTGTGGGAATAAAACGGACCTCTTTCACGTGCGCAAAAGCCACCGGATTCCCACAGCTCAGACCGAGATTAGTCTTTTTCGGCAGCGAACTCAGATCATCAGCGCTGTAGCCAAAGGCTCTTGCAATACTCTCCTCTTTGTCATGGTGTTTGGTGGTAGTAGTCTGCCTGGCGATGTCGCCGTAGCGAGATTGGACGAGGTTGTATGTGTCGTTGGACATGTTGGAGGAATGGTCAGACTGTATAGGTGGAGTTTTCGGTCCGGGTTCCAAGTCACTGCGATTCGAACTGATGGTATGTTAGTTAGCCCTTACTGAGACAGGCGTGGGGTTCTTGGTTGCTTTTATAACTTGTTTATGGTAAAGGTGGGAGCGAATCTCACTATTATTAATGTAGCATGTGATGACGCCGTCGACGGTTGCGATTGGTTGATATAATAACTGGTATGTCACCACGCATCGACTATATGCACCGGTTACTATTGAACCGCAACAGGCTCGCAGCCATATGCGGTGGATATCACCCTGTTATGGGGATAGTGTTGGATTCCGTTTGTCTGCATCCTCGAATCAGATGGCCAAAGCGGTTCAAAAATGAAGACCCAGAGCGACAAAGTCCGTTCAACCGCTCGGGCTTGCTTGGTCTTGAACAGGCTACTCGCAATACCCATGCTTTGTCAGAAAGAGCGAGCACTTCTTTGAGGTAAGGACAGGATCCGAGAGCGCAATGTCGGTCCAATGGCATAGCGCCCCCTTACGGCCCAATGCATCTGCACGCCCGGGCAAGGAAATGATCATAGCTAGCAGGGCACTGTTGGGGTGCGCGAATGCTTCAGCCCACGGTTGCGCATATCTATGACATACAAAGCGCTGTATTCCTTCTGTTTCCTCGTTGGAAAATAGCACATTGGAGAGACATAAAGTGTGGCATGCGCCGAAACTGCAACAGTGAGGCCCATAATGATGGCCACGAAGATTGAAAATGTGCGAGTCTCAAGGGGAAGCGTCCGTCACTTGACAGAAGAGAGCTCTATAGCTTGTCAGTGCATTCTGAGAATCTAGAACATGCAATCTTAACCAAGAAATCGGGAAGAGTCCCTCAAATTCCCGCTATCTCTTTTCAAAAGCTAGCAGCCATTAGTCCTAGCAGGACAAACCCGAATCAGAACCAGGATGCATATAAAAGATGTAAGATACCCACCAAGCAAAATTATGGCTATATTTCGAGCGATCTCAAGCCAGGTTTCCGAGCTGTCCCTCTTGGCTATCGCAGTGCTCTCAGCAGCCCCAAGTGTCAATTCTAGGTCTGAAAGGGACTGATTCCGGTAACCTCCATTTTCGACTGTATCGAGCATTGCCAAAATAATGTCACGGCTACCAGTCATCTAGTAGTCGAAGAGAGATTCGGCCTCCACGGTGTCTGATGAAGTTGCATAGCAGCTTTGGAGATCCATGGTGCGCAATCGTCTGTCCCAAATGCCACAGAACACTTCATACATGGCTTTAGCAGGTACGGGTGCTCAGACTCACTGTCTGATTCCTCATAGTCGGTGTCTTCCTCGGTAGCAATTGACAGCCTGGTATCCGCGCCTTTCTCGACAAATGCCTAAGTGAGTCGACCAACCAAGTTACAGTGTCTTGGGGCTGAGTGGGTTTTATCAGCATAGAAAATGCAGAAGATAAATCCTTGCCAAATAACCATTTTCTGTTCCAACCTGCTCCAGATAACGCTGCACAGCCAGAATGTATGACAGTTTGGGGGTTCAATCCTCGATCGAGAGAATGTTGAGCCACATATAAGCCGTCGACTCTCCTCCCGATTGCGATAACAATCATCAAGAATCCGCACTTCAAGTTGCTATCAAGCATCATAGGATCAGAAAGAGCTTTCCAGCGCACGTACTCAGCGTGTCGCAGGTATGCACAGAGGAGAAAAGGGGAGAAGATCCTAAATGACCTTTCGCGGGGCATGGCGTTGTAATCACGCTTGCTCAACATAAATATTCTTTGCGGCCCAGTGATGCCTCTTTCAGATACGATACGCTCTATATACTGGGGTGGCCACTCTTTCACGTCGCGCCTGAATAATTCAGAGCGACAATCGGAAGGGGGGTTTGCGATCTATGCCGGTGTCGCTTCTTAGACGTATGATATTCTTCAAATTAAATCTGGGGATCCATCTGGTCTGTAAGCCGGATGGAATCTTGGGGGTAATCTGGGGAATTGGGCTTCGGAAGAGTCTTCAAGTCCAGACGAAATCACGCGTGCGGAGACGCAACGCATGACTTTATACTACAGAGTACTGGGTGCCTTTCCGAGCTGTGGTTGTCCCGAGGCAGAGAAAATCAAGCCATGAAGTGGGGTATCTTTATCAATATTTTCCGTATGCATCTCTATGTTAACTTTTCCCGCTTTGTTGTCGCTTCGGTCATCAATGCCATCTGTACAACTGGTCATAAGAAGCCTGGTTTATGTATACTAGGTAGAGACTCTTTTCCGTACAGCCCCATTTTCTTCATTATTTCGCAGTATATTCATCTCCCACGAGTATCTATGCAAGGCAAATATAAAATGTAGGCTTATGGAAAACTCATTCAGTAGCTGATAGAATAAACCTGCAAACTAAACCTATTGATGACAATGTGGCTCACATTACTTAGTTATCTTATTGTCAAGATTTGTAATCCTCTCGGGCGAGGTTTGACGGGTGCGCAAAATATATCATGGAATATAGACAGTCGAACTTGTGTGTCCGTGGCTATCTTTATCACTTTCTATCGAAATATTATAGGAAGTAGAATTCAATCGAAAGTTACCGTTAAAATAATATTTCCCGCCATGTGTTGATCCCGGTTCTATAGATCGCGAATCGCGAGTGAACCCAAGGGTCGGGAACCCAAGCGCCCCACCACCGATGAGCAGTGACCTCACCCAACGGCCAACACTGCAACCCCACCATTCCAGACCATTCCTCCTCATCGTTTCAACCACACCACACCACCTCTACGATCTTCCATCCGCAATCGTCCATCGCCGCTCAATCCAACCTCTTAACTCACCACATTATCAGAAATGGATCGATCCAAGAAACCCGCCGCCATCGGCGTCACCGCTACCCCCCCGCAGCCCACCATCTCCCTCGCAAACAACATCGTCCAGGCCACCCTGCCCTCGGGGGAATCCGTCACTGTCCATCTCTACGGCGCAACAGTCACATCGTGGAAGAAGGCCAGCGGTGCAGAGCAGCTCTGGCTCAGCGAAGCCGCTGTACTGGATGGCTCGAAGCCAATTCGCGGTGGAATCCCGGTTGTTTTCCCGGTGCGTTCTGTCTTTTAATCTTCTCCTTGCCCCTGTGTTCCTGGATCCAGTCCTCAGCCAACAGCTAAATCAAACTATTGACAAATACTGACAATCGTGTAAATAATAGGTCTTCGGCCCTCCCCCCGCTAACCACGCTACCTCCTCCCTCCCCCAACACGGCTTCGCGCGCAACAGCCTCTGGGAATTCCTCGGCAAATCGTCCTCCGAGTCCACAATCTCTTCCACTACCGCCGACAATGCTGTAAAGCTCGACTTCGGTCTCTCCTCATCTATGCTCTCCGACGACGCCAAGTCCAAGTGGCCCTACGAGTTCGGCCTCGTATACAGCGTTACCCTGTCGCGCGAGGGGCTGGGGACATCCCTGCAGGTGCGGAACCAGGGGAGTGAGAACTTTGAGTTCCAGGTGCTGTTGCATACGTATTTGGCTATTGAGGTACGTGCACGCCACATACCCCGACGCTTTCCATGTCTACAGGGAACGAGAGCAACTCTCTACCAGGTTCATTAGTTGACGAGTAATACAATACCTATAGGACATTTCAACAATCCAAATCAAATCCCTCCAAGGGAAATCATACATCGACAAAGTCCTCAATGCCACCGAACACACCGAAACCGCGACCACACTACAGATCGGCTCGGAGACGGACCGCATCTACAAGGATCTCGACCCCTCTGTCCCGATTGTCGTTTCCTCCGCGTCCAACGGCGATCTTTTCTCTATAACCCGTGAAGGATTGACCGATGCCGTTGTCTGGAACCCGTGGATTGAGAAGGCCAAGGGGATGGGCGATTTCAGCCCCGATGATGGGTATAAGAAGATGGTATGTGTGGAGGCTGGCTCTGTGGCTTCGTGGACAGCTTTGGAGGCGGGTGAGTCGTGGGAGGGTGGACAGTTCATTCGGCCTTCGGCGTGATTGAGATGGTCTTGCATACGTACGATAACTTTCCAGATTCTCTTGCCAGTTTTCGAGGAACTCGGGGAAAAGGCCGACCCCACCCCGCTAGAGATGCAGACAGGAAATATGAAAATCGATGCTTGCTATCCTACTTACAGCCTTGTCTTCCTTAAACTTGGAACTGAAGCTTACTTACCTAGGCCGCCTGGCACAAATGACTTCTCATGCACGATACTACTACCGAGTAAGTGACTGGACAGCGGATCTTGCATCGCGGCAAAGCACTGATATTGCTCCCAAAGACTTCTTCTGAAAGGCGTTAATGACAGTTGGACTATTATGCGAGGAATCTACCCCGTCGATATGCTTGTTAGATCGAGATACGCACTGATGAGAATCAGGTACCTCGAGTCTAACCAGACACCCTGTCCCAACAAACTGTCGTATATTTCGCATTGACATTTGCGAACTAGATACGGAAGTCAAGGAGGCACTTTCGAAGTTTATTGGTTCAGTTTCAGAACAAGAGCTTGGAGCTCGGAGTACAGGCTGGTTTGGCCCAGGGTTTCCCATAGACTGCGCTGGCGCTTGATCTGCAAAGAACCCATCTACCCGCTTTAGATCTGCGTTGTCGATGGGGCCAGCTCACTTCCTGACCACCGTTCGAACGGTTGGATACAGCAACTGTATGAAATCGACTCCATAAGGGAGCTCGTCCGGCGGCGATGAATCTCGTCGTTTGTCCTTCACTTTCTCATCACCCGAAAGGATCTGAAAAGGGATGTCTCATGGACGGACCTGTACCTGTGCCTCTTCCGCAAACTCACAAAGCTCCAGCTCTTTTTGACACCAATGATGTTCTCACATTTCGAAAGCAACTCACCTAGCCATCCTCATCGTGAGATGCAGTGCCAAATCCAGAATGGTTAGTTTCACCCCGCAGAAATCTACTCCACCTCTACACGCTGACCCTTATCCTACATCATAGGAACTCTCCACCATCCCCACCGGTGCCCTCGCACTCGCGACGCCAGGACTATACTGGGACTGCTCCTCGGCCGGTGGCCCCGGCAACAGCGGACTAAACTAGATCCATGGTAAACTCAACGAGCTATTCGGCGCGCCTCGCCTCCAGGCCGCTTCCGACCAGTGCTATGTGGCGATCTGCGAAGGCCTCATCTTCGCATTCTGCAACCGCTCGGGACATGCGTAGTGGGAGGTCTCCGGTGATCGGGATAAAGCTGCGAGAGACGATCCTGGTCCGGGGAGCGCCTGTGTGTCGGTGCTGCAATCGATCAACCACCCGCACCATGCCTATTATTATGGCACAACGGAGAACATGGACGTGTGGGGCAGGCGTAATACCATTCGGAGGTGCTAGCGAGGGTTGAGTACAGATAGGTATGATGGTCTGGCGGTGCGGTAGAGAGCCAATATGGAGCCAGATAGATGACTTGCCTTCCAGAGGCTTGAAAAGTTGCGTTTGATCTGAGAAGGTTGAGGAGGGACACGATTCCTTATCTCAAATGACGCCCTTGTTTCTCGTGTATAATGATTGCTCTTGGTCGAGCGGCATATTGCGCAGCAGAGGCGGGTGAAGCAATTTTAATAACGAGCGTATCACCAGCTGAAGGGTTGAACATAAGATGTGGCGAAGAGTAATGTAGCTTCAATGTTGGACTTGGAAATTTTGGGTTAACTGCATACCCCATTTCAATCATAGAACCGTACTGTAAGGAGAGGTCTGAAGGAGCGGAGGAAGTTGTGAAATCGATGAGCTACTGTTGTAGCGATACAGATGAAGGATGTTGGTCAGAGCAAGAGGCTCGGTTCGAGAACTGAGGTCTTCTGGAGGTAGTCAAACGGTCCTTTGTTCCTTCCCTGACAGTACATAAATTCGGTCACTCTACCCTACCTAGTAGTATGACTATCTATGCACCTTTTACAGCCTGGTTCTTGCTATGGGATAGACATATAGAGGGAGAGAAAGAAATATCTATCGCCGAGTCACTAGACGATTATTAAAGGTCAAATGGCATTAGTATAGAGCGACTAGCCCAGCCGCAATAAAGGTAAAGAGATCAATACAATCAATATATTATGCAAACTGGTGCGATGTGCAATGGCTAGGCTTAAATGGTTCAAGTACCGGACGAGCCCAGCCCTTCAGCCGAGATTCGTTTCCAAGCGGGCAGCGTCCATCTAGATAGATAGCGCGACCTCATGAATATTCTACAGGTAGCAAAATGCTGAGTATATGAGATTCACCTCGGCCATTCATGATGCTCTCACCAGCATCAACATACAAGGCAGTACTTATGTAGTAGCCACGTAGGATTGCACCTTGGCACTTCAAGTCCTCAACAGAGTCTGGTCTCGGGTGGTTGAGTCGTACTGTCGTACCGAATTCCTGGGACAACGACGAGCTCAACAGCCTCAACTTGAAAGGTATGGTTGCACAGAGTGCAGGGTACAGCTCCGATAATAATTGCTGGCTGGAGCAATATGACAGCCGGGAATAGAATGTCAGCTGGCCAGGCTGGCCAAATATTCAGACATGCCGGCCGAGAGAAGAATGTGGCCCATGCGATAGATCAGCCTCCGATCGACAGAAGACTCAAGAGTGAAGAACACTCCAGAGTCCAGCCCAAAACCTGAGGAACGTGGGACTGTGTCGAAAGATGCCCGTGCGGTCATTCCCCGACAATTCAATTCAGGAATCTCAGCGACTGACGAGCGGTTTTGAGAGGCACAAAAGCTCGCCGATCGGAGCAACAACAGGCAAGATCAAAGCTGCAACATCGAAGATGGTCGGGTGCGTCTCCGTGATAACATCCTTGGACGAAGTTTCCCGGGATCGAATGCTCGCCGAGACTTCTTCTCGAGTCTGACCGCTATTTGCGTCGATAGGGTCGCGCAAGAAGAAGCAAATCTTTGGCCCTGGCGAATGAGGTGGAACATCGGCTGCACGAAGCAATGCGCAAATCACACGATCACTGACGGCACGACGTGTTTTAAGCTTCGTTAATTTCGCCGATCCCCCAAGGAGAAGTGAGGAAACCCAAGCTGGCTCATGCCATCATAGATCGCAGGATGGTGAATGTTTCAGAGCCTGAAACCACACATGCACAGTTGAGGCAAGGTCTCGAAACCGCGAAGTTTGTCCGCACCGGCATGAGCCTTGGGAGGAGGCAGCTAGAAAAGGATTGTTGTTTGCCAAGGGTTACACACAAGGCATCCCCGAGTGTGCATAATCAAGGCTGCCAAGAGTGTTATTGGGCACATGCCTCTGGGAATTGGGGCCCCCATATTTCTTTTGATTCCTTCACCGGCCTGTGGGTGATGCCAAAAGATGAAAGGAAATCGAGGTCATCTTCTGTCCTGGACTGTAACAAAGGGTATGTCAAGCTCGCCTTATCTGCTTGGAGATGGACACTGCCTGGCCAGACATTCCATCAAATCCAAAACAAATGCGCGTCGTGCGAAGCTGTGGCGGGGAAGCCCCTTGCGCAGCGCGCTGACATCCCTTACGCCGCCGAGCCCTCGTCGCGCGGAGACCGCGAGCTGATCCCTTAACTTGCTCGATAAACTTTGGGCGCCTTGCAAAGCAACGGCGTTAAACTGAGCATGCACCTTATCGATCCTCCGATCGACAAGAGTACTTTAAAGCCATCCGGCCCTGTCTCTTGGCCCACGATGTCCTTTCCCTAGCTTGCAAACGGTCCGTTTACCAGACGATTGAGGTGGCCGTTGCAACTTGCTCACAATGGGGAATGTCTCGCCTACCCCTCACCAGCTGCTTACAGAAATGGTCATATTCTGGAGCATTGGGATCGTGTTGTACATTGGCCGAATGTACGTTTCATGCAGTCCGACGCAAACGTTACGAGCTGACTGAGAAGGGTGTCTCGTGTAATTGCCACTGGGTCCCTCAAGCGGCTGTACTGTAGGTTGACCAGCTCTTCCAGGGTTGTTGCAGTCAAGTGTTAACGTCAGCGTTGGTAGTCGAAGATTACGTGATGACCTTGACGTTTGTGGGTTCGCCTCGATATCATCGCCCAGTTCCTGCTGACTGAGCTCCACTATCCTAGCTCATATACACCAGTCTCCTGGTACTTATACAAGTATCCTCCCACTATGCAACGAATCTCATGGACCCAGCGGACTACGACCAGGTGCTTCATGATCCGCAGCAGGTTCAAGATCGAATTTTTGGCAGCAAAATTGTTATTGGCTTGGAGCAATGTATGCTGTTCTCGACATGGGGTGTCAAAACCTGCATGTTGACAATGTTCTGGCGGCTCACGAAGAACCTCCGCTTGCACCTATACGTCAGGATCGTGGCGGTGTATGTGGCCGTGGGATTCGTGGTGATCATGGTGACATACTATGCGGTCTACTGTCGACCATTCTCCCAATATTGGGCAATGCCAGTGGAGAATTTGCAGTGCGCTACCTACCAGCGGTACTCAATCACACAAGCGGTTTTCAACATCTCGTCTGACGCAGCAATGCTTGCTGTCCCAATTCCATTGATCATCAAAACTCAGATGAAAAAGACGAAGAAGATCCTCCTGATCTGTATCATGAGCCTGGGCGTTTTCACGATCGTAGCGGCGATTCTCAACAAAGTCTTCAACTTTGCCTCGCCGTACACGACCACATATCAGATATGGTATATCCGTGAAGCCAGTACGGCAATCTATGTGGCGAACCTGGTGTGTTTGTGGCCCCTGACGCGAAAGATATTCGGTTTTGTTGCAACACAGCGAGGAAGCGATCCAGACCGTGCGCAACGAGGGCTGGCAAACAAAGGCCGTGCCAGGATATCCCCTGCGGAAACGGCAGGGGAGTCGCGGTCGCGGTTGTCGACCGTTCTCGAGCGTGCGGGGCTTCTTCGTGTATTCAGAAATCGAACGGCATTTGAAGGGGTGGGCAGTTCAGGAAGCAGCCAGCTGGATAAAAAAACGGCGACCGCTGATATCGCAGGAATGGGCCCAGTAGAGATCGGAGTCATGGGGGCTACTAGGGAGAAGTCCGACCTGGAAGCAGGCGCATCGCACAACAATCTGTAGCATACGTCGACCGAAAATCAACAGCACGCGTTCAAATCACCCGTGGAAAGATTTGATTCCTGAGCAAGACTGCTGGCGGTCGTGTTGGGCCCGACGAGCCAGGCTCTGGAGGATAGCATTTCTTGCACAGCGGGCAGCGAGCTTGCCGCTTGGTGAACCACGGATCGATGCAAGTGGCATGGTAGATGTGGTTACAGGTCAGCGACCGGATGGAATCATCGTCTTCAAATGACTCCATGCAAATGGCGCACTCCATGTGCGAATCGCCATGGCTGGAGGCGATATCGCCGTCGTCCCCAGTTTCCCCACCAACACAAGCTTCTTTGTCCGCGGAGTCAAACGAGCGCCTGGAGGGGGAGGCGGGCGCTTTACTTGGAAGGGGGTCGGCGGCGACCTCCTTTGCCTTGTCTGACCGGTGGGTCAGCCAGTCACTGTATTTGACCAGCGGAAAGCGAGATTCGAGATCGGTGGAGGTAAGCGTTGCGTAGGGAATGCCGAGCGGCCAGCTCTCGGGGTCGATGGGGCGCCCGGCGGCTCTGAAGCGGTTTCGTGTGCCAAAGAGGATCCTGTACTCAATCCTGTTCAGAATGAGATTGTGGGTGAGATGCAAAAGGCAGAACTGGGGATGGAGATGGACTACCAGACAAAGATGAAGAAGACGGCGACGCAGATGGGCGCCAGGTAGCCCAGGGTGGCCCCGGAAGGTTCGTCCGAGCCCTGCGGCATGCTGCGCGATCGTAAGACCCTACCTTACTAGCGGGAGGAGGATGCGACTAGAGCATTGATAGAAAACGAGTATATTTGACTAATTAGACATTAAGATAGCAGCAAGTTAGATGGAAGTGAGTTTCGAGAAGTCTGGTGATGGCGAAGATAGAGAAACTATCCTCCAGGCTCGTGAGCCGAGCTCGTCGAGTCTCCTGACCCGGAGCTACCCCGCACACCAAGAAGTCGACCCTCTGGTGCGGTGCTCGCACCTCGTTCACGTCCTCGATCGTCCAGGGACGCTACACGGGCGATTTGCGATCATCCCGTCTGCAGAGAACATTCTGTATTTCTTCCATCGAGAGGGAGCAGGGTCGCAAGAACTGCTCAGGGAAAACACTGTCAGCTGTCATCCTTATCTGCCTCGGTGGAGAACCCCAGATCGCGATGTTACATCCGCTATATTAGTGAGAGAGGTACCAAGACTTAGTTCTCGTATCGTGGTGTACCTATCTTACCGAGCTCCGCTCATAGCCGTGGGGTCGGGGAGTCCCATTCGTGGAGAAAGCTCCTATCGACCTTGGCGTAATATATGCGTGTTCTGTAATTACCTATCTCCATCTGGTCGCAGCCGACCCACCAAATTGCGGGAAAGATGGAAATTATTATTCACGACCTTATTTGCAGTTTGATAGCAGATGTGTCGATAGCGATGGCCCCCTATCAGTCGTTCGATGGCTTCCAGCTGGAGGGGGTCGAGTAGTAACACAACCGCACTTGCCACCCGTCAGACCGGCCGGAGATACTTCCTCGCTGGAGGGATCAAGCCATCGCAAGCATCCTTCCGCAGACTCAAAAGACGCCACACAAACTGTCTGGTCGAACCCCGGACTGGCGGGCCTCCAGGCTGTCGCAGACTCGCAGCAGCTGCCAATCCCGGGCCCCAATCGCGTGGTCAAACCGTTGCCCGATCCATGGTGAGATGCCGCTCAGATGCGACAATTGTAACCTCAGCCTCTCGGCCTGCCCGTCTAACGCTTGATTCGGCCAAGTTCACCCCATCTCTTATCTTGATTCGCCATCGCCTGTTTTCCAACGCGTCCTTCGATGTCTTCCATGCGTTCCCTGCATTATTTGCGCTGATACCGACTGCCTTCCCTCTTAAAGCAAGATCGCACGCTCATCCTTTTAAAACCGGTCGCTCACCCGCCCTCTCTTCTCTTCTTCCCCATCCTTTCATCCCCCCCAGCCCTTTTTCTTTGACAACCTTCTGCTTCTGCTCGCGACACCATGGGCGTTGAGGAGCCCAAGAAAGCCCCTGCCGATGTCGAGACCGGCGCTGTGCCTCCGCCTGCCTACGTTCAGGATGGCCAGATCCACAGCTTCGAGGAAGAGGACTTTTTGACCCGAAATGGCCTGAATTTCAAGTCTTTCCAGCGTCGCCCGGCCGACTATGTTGAGCTGCCTCGCCGAATGAAAACCCGCCATATGCATATGATTGCCATTGGTGGTTCCATTGGTGCTGGTTTCTTCGTCGGTTCTGGTAGTGCTCTTAACACTGGAGTAAGCGCGCAATTCCCCATCTCAAGTCGCATGTCGCGCGCGATTCTGACTTGTTGCTTAGGGCCCTGCTTCTTTGTTCCTGGATTTCACGATTATTGGTATTATGATCTTCAACGTCGGTGCGTATTTTCCCCTGCTTCTGCCTCAAGATGAGACCTCGACCGATTGTACTGATGATTTCAACATTTAGTCTACGCTCTTGGTGAACTCTCTATCATGTATCCTATCACTGGTGGTTTCTACACTTACTCCTCGCGCTTCATTGACCCTTCCTGGGGCTTCGCCATGGGCTGGAATTACGTCTTTCAATGGGCTATCATTGTCCCTCTGGAATTAACAGTCGCCGGTCTCACAATTGACTATTGGGAAGTCGATGTTAGTGTCGCGGTCTGGATCACTGTGTTCCTGATCGCCATCATTGTCCTCAACATTTTCGGCTCGCTTGGGTACGCCGAAGAAGAGTTCTGGTCCTCGTGCCTGAAGCTTGGCGCCATTATCGTCTTCATGATCATCGCCTTGGTCCTTGTTCTCGGTGGCGGTCCTTCGGGTCACAAATACGACGAGTACTTTGGTGCCCGCTACTGGTACAACCCCGGTGCCTTCAAGAACGGATTCAAGGGTTTCTGCTCTGTCTTCGTGACTGCTGCCTTCTCGTTCAGTGGAACCGAACTGGTCGGCTTGGCCGCAGCCGAGTCCGAAAACCCTACCAAGTCCCTACCCGGAGCCATCAAGCAGGTCTTCTGGCGTATCACCCTGTAAGCGCTCCCTTTACCCTTACTCCTCCCCACCTTCCCGCCCTTGCAGTAACTAATAGCGCGCATATAGCTTCTACATCGTTGGTCTTACGTTCATTGGCCTTCTCGTCTCCTCCGAGGATCCGCGTCTCTTGGGTAGCGGCGGCTACATTGACGTTGCCGCTTCACCTTTTGTGATTGTGGGCAAAGATGCCGGTCTTAACGGTTACGACTCCTTTATGAACGTCATTATCCTCGTCTCTGTGCTCTCCATCGGTGTCTCTGGTGTCTTTGGTGCTTCCCGTACCCTCACTGCGCTTGCCGAGCAGGGCTACGCCCCCAAGCTCTTCACATATGTCGACCGCTCCGGTCGCCCTCTCTGGTCTGTGCTTATTATCATCGTCTTTGGTGTCTTGGGATACATCAACGTGGACTCATCTGGTGAGGAAGTGTTTGCATGGCTCCAGGCCTTGTCCGGTCTGGCCGCGCTTTTCACCTGGGGCTCCATTTGCTTGGCCCACATTCGTTTCCGCAAGGCGTGGGCTTACCACGGTCACACACTTGACGAGATCCCCTTCCACGCCGTTGGTGGTGTCTACGGTTCTTACCTCGGCCTGTTCCTGATCTTCATCGTCCTAGCTGCTCAGGTATGTCTTCTGGTAGTTTCTTTAAATCAGGCATCATAAACTAACGTCGGTGACAGTTCTTCGTGGCCATTGCACCCCCCGGCGGCGGTCTCAACGATGCCGAGGGCTTCTTCAAATCCTACCTTGCCCTCCCCGTTGTGCTCTTCTTCTGGGCCTGCGGTTACCTCTGGAAGCGCCAGGGCTGGCTCCGAACCTCTCAGATCGACGTTGACAGCGGTCGCCGCGAGATTGACTGGACTTACATCAACGCTGAGCGCGCCAGAGTCGCTGCGCTGCCCACGTGGCGTCGGATCATCAACATTATCATCTAGTAGATATATCCTGTCGATCGATATTCACACGCCATTCTCTCTCTGAGGTGTTCTTTTTAGGACGATCTGGGATACATGGTTCTGATTCATGTCTACTAGTAGTTAATAGCTTATTCTCATCTTAACTAAGGTTGACTTCTGTCTTAGTCTAATCTACTCTCTACCTTTGTACAAAGTGACAAATCCATTCGCCACCTCCACCTCCAGACCAAACTCGGTCAACGCCGGCCCATTTTCTGCATACGTGTCTGAATCTGGGCTCCCGCCCAAGGTGTGATTTCCACGATCTCTCATGCAAGAGCTTCCCCCTCCCACTAGCTTCTTTATCCTTAGCGGCAGCGACTGCGACTCGACCAGCCGAGAGTCGAAATTTCCAATTCATCCATAAAATTACCCTGAGATTCCCATTACCATTCACATTCAAGTAAGCTCACCCCCAGAGGCCCTTCCAAGCCCGCCTAGTCCCAAAGAGGCTATCTCCTCCGCTCCACCGACCACACCATGTCTCGGCGGCGCCTGGGGTCGACTCTGCAGGCGGCAGCGTGAGCGCGCTGGCCCGCCACCAACACCACTGGTCGGATCCGGTCCTGTCTTCTGAGACTTGCGGAGGTTGGGCCGCTGGGTCTGGGACGCCTGGAGAAAACGCCACGGCGCTAGTCTCTCAACCCCCGCTTGGCGGCCTCGTTCTCGACCCGTGCAGACCCAGGGCTTTTGGGAATGGTCGAGTCTGCTGAGGATGGTGAATGCTTGGCGTTGCGAGCGCAAGTCATGCGCGTGTCTGATGTTGCGTTCGGCGCGGCGCCGCTGAGCGTCAGGACTTGAGAGTGAGATTGCCAATGCCACTGATTTTGGTCGTCGCTCGTTCGTTGAGTCGATTCGAATCGATTATCGGTGGTCTGGCTTGGTTTGGTTCGCCCGAGGGACTCGGTATGATAGGATTTTCGCCTGGACTCTCCTCCGTAAACGTTGACACTCGTAGCAAGGTCAATCGGTTGATTGCATGTCTGACTCCGTCTCATCTCATCGTACTCTCCTGGTTTGATTTTGCCTTATCAGTGCCGGTACTCCGTATCTACCCCATCCATGAGTATTCCACCCATGAGTATTCGCGCCTCCGCCGACGGATATGGATGCAGGTGAGGTGAGATTCGTGGCAGGCGGAAGGTTACCGGCGCAAGCCGAGGCATGCATGGACGCCCATCCATCGCATCACGCAGACGCATCCCGGTCATGCCGTCAACGCGGTCACGCAAGCGGCAAGCGGCAAGATGTCGCTGGGGCCGGGTGGTTGTTGTTGGGTTTTAGTGCTTACGTGCTTCAGAGGATGGGCGAGGCTTTTAGAGTTTTAGACACATGGATGCGTTTCCGAATTCTGTTCTCCCGAGGGTGAATCTCCGTCTATACACATTTTCGCTGAGGGTACTGTGCCTGTCCCCCAAACGACACACAGCGAGTTGGGTCGTTTCCATCACCATGGGTGAGGGAGGGGGGGAGGGTTTATATATTGAACATGTCTGGTATACAAGCTCTGGATTGCGCTTTCTTCAAATGTAAATGGAGCTTTGAATTATCAGTTGTGTTTTTATTTTTGAATAGATTTGGTTTTAAAGTTGTGGGTTGGACTATATATTTTGGGGACAGGACAGGCACAACTGGCCTCACATTCTACAATCGGGATCAAACCCAGGATTACTATTACTCCTAATCCCAGCAGAGATCAAGCAACTTCCCACACCCCGTAGTAGATACCTTGATGTACGATGGAATCTAGAAACAGACAACTATCTAGTTGTGGCTGTTTTCAAGGATTTGCAAGTTTCCTTTTAAACGTGCCCTCTGTTAAGCAAAATAAGATAGGATTGTACTCTACATAGATATATAACCTTCCAGCCAGATTATGCTTAGAGGGAAAAGTAGAGTGCATACACAGCTTGCTATCTATCTATACCCAGTCCTAAGCAGTTAGTTGAAGGTGATACTTCTAAGCAAATGATTCAAGAAATGCCCTCATTTAGCTAAAAGAACAAGTTGGTTAGGTTTTCTTATTGAGCAAATAATTCTAAAAATGTGCATATTTATCCCAACAAACTTTCCCTAGTCCTGAGCAGTTTATTGGAGATGAGATTTCCTTTTGAGCGAATAATTCAAGAAATGCCCTCATTTATTTCACTAGTCTGGTTTTCTTTTGAGCAAATAAACTCAAAGGAAATGTGCTCATTTATGCTAAATGAGCAGATATCAACAGGGCCCTTATGGCGCAGTGGTAGCGCGTGTCACTCGTAATGACAAGGTCGATAGTTCAATCCTGTCTGGGGGCATCAAATTTTTTTGCGACCTCCTGTTAGGAGGTTAGTGATTGGCCTTTATGGTGTACTCCATAGTGGGAGTGGGCCTGAGCAGTGTGAGGGCATTCCATGTTGTCCCTCCTCTATTGGTTGTAGCCGGAGCGGTCCGCCCCACACGTCACCAATCGGCCCTTGTGGCGTAGTGGTAGAGCGTCTGACTCGTAATCAGAAGGTCCATCGTTCAATCCGGTGTGAGGGTAATTTTGTTTTGCCTCTTTTTTTTTCTCTCTCCTTTTTTCTCTCTCTCTCTCTCTTTTTTTTTTTCGACCGCCGCACACACACACGACCACACCTTTGCAGCTTTTCATTCTGTTCGAGACGCCTGTTTATCCCCTGTATAGCTCCATAGTCATAAGATTCCGCCTGGCCATGGTACCTCGCGTGTTTGGGTAAAAACCAGAACGTCTATTGATTGCAGTGTGGATTCTCACCTGGCGAATTGAATCCGCAACACAGAATCAGCTATCTAGAATCACCATCATCAAACACACACTACACCACGAAACATTTCGACTTGCGGATAGACAAGACACGGCAAGCTAACTGAGATTCTTCAATGTGCCAGGGACTCCCTGTGGAGGTGCGAGTCACGCACACTCATGGCAGGGATATTCCAGGATGAATGATCAGTAGGGCTGCCTGCGACCGTTCGCTGTTACAATCAGGAAGAATTGCTCTGCCGTTGATAGAGGGCCTGAAATTCGGACTGTGGATATAAGATCACCAACGACAAGTCGATCGGCGGAGACGAAGAACGGTCTATATAGGGGATACAACACTTAATGGGTAGGTAGGTAGCTAAGTACTCGACTCGAACACTCTTCTTCAGTACTAGGTAAGATCCGAAGGGTAAAATGTGGTAAGGGAACGAGCAAAGCAAAACAAAACAAAAATGCCGAGGCTGAGAAGGGAGTGCAATGAGCGTCCATGCATCTCGGGCTCTCGACTCTTTCCTCACGCTCTTCGAAGCATGCGTAATTTCCCAAAGAAACCATTGTGCATGGTTGGGTAGGTGCAAAATCTGATTCCAAACGCCTTCGCTATGCAAAATCTTCCATCTCCTTCTTTATGCCTACTTCTCTTCCTTCGTCGTCTGTACGTTTTTAAGCACTATTGCTGGCTTGCTGTCGTCTCGCCGTGTCGCCTCATAGCCTCGTGCATCTCGACACGCAGGTCGAAGAGGAGGTTGTCCATTTCCCTGACAGTATCGCGGTCCAAAGAGGCAAGTTTGACCTGGTCGAGAATTGTGCGGAGGGAGGTGGTGATCGGGAGACCGTGGGCGGGCAGAGGGGCCGGCTCCTCTTGTTCGGGTTCGGGCACAGGCTCGTGCTCGGGTTCCTGAGCTGGCTCGGGCTCTGGTAGGGCTGATGGTTGTTCCGCTGAAGAAGGCTGTGCTTTGTCCGCGGAGATGTCCATCCCAGGCTCGGCAGGGGTGGTCGTAGGCTCTGGTCCGTGCGCTTCTGCCATGTGTGCGTCTTCGGGTTCTTCGTGCACTTCGGGCTCTTGGATAGACTGTAGGTCTGGTTGAGAAATCTGTGTTTCAGGGAGCTCCTCGGGAGAGTTATCCGCAGCTGAAGGCTCAAGGGACTCATCTGGCTCGTCGTTTGGTGTTTCTCTTGTCGTGGTATCTTCTTTCTCCGACGCTGCCGCAGCAAGCTGAGACTTGCGTCGTTCAGCCCTTCGCTCCCTCTCCCTCTGCTTTCTGCTCTTCCGTGCACTGCTGGGCCGAGGCGATTTTTTCGGGAGAGGGGATTTCTTCAAGACAGGACTCTCCTCGGGGATATCAGGTGCAGGGACGCCGCTGATACGGCCTGATCTTCGTTTCTGCGAAGATTCCTGTGTGTCTAAGGTCTTGCCGTTTGCTTTCTCTTTCTTAGCCTTGCTTTCAGGCTTAGGCGACTTACCTCCCACCACAGCAGGCTCCTTCTCGTGCACGTCTTCGTGCGCGACGGCTGGAGAAGACTGGACTTCCTGACTGACAATGACGACCCTCTGCTTCTTCGACCGAGCAGGCTGGCTATCTTCCACTTCAATTGCGGGGATGGCACTAGAGGTGAGTCTGGAGGAGCGACGCCTCTCTTTACTGGACAGCATGGACATTTCGGCTTCTTCCTCCCGCTTTCGTTTGCGGGTCACCGGGGCTGGATCCACAGAGTCTGGCACTTCCGAGTGGAGTGCGTCGCTGCTCAGGTCCACGGCGGAAACTAGATCGTACTCCAGCTGCGAGGTGGCCTGTGTGTCGGTGTCATCGCTAGAGTCTGCAGCAGCGTCCGGTTGCGGGGATTGTGGTTTCTCCATGTTCTCGTCACGTTCATCGGCGTCCTTGTTCTCGGGTACTGGGACAACCTGATCGGCAGGTTCATGGCTGAGTTCAATAGGCAGCGTCTTGGGCGTTTCTTCAGCTTGTTGAGGCGCAGGATCCTCATTCCTTGTAAAACTCTTGTCCGTAGAAGAGCGGAGACGGTTTCTCAACCCCCGCTCGGGCTTTGTCTCTACATTGACATCGCTTTGTTCGCTTTGCTCATTTTGCGAAGTGCTGGTGTCGGCATTTTCCTTGTTAGACACCTGCGACAGCTGAGATCGTCTTGACCGCCTCGCCCGAGTTCGCTTCTTGCCCTTCCCACCGCTATCCTTGACAACAGAAGATTTCATGGGTGACGGTTGTCGAGAATCTGGAGTTTGCCGGTCGAGCTCGGGAGGGGATGACGGAGGATCGACTTCCATTGTGTCATTATTGACAGCGGAAAACGAAGCAGGTACCGCGGATGCTACCGACGAGGTCCTACCTCTGATAGCAGGAGTCGGTGACGAGCCGAGGAACGTGTCTTCGTTGTCTCCGGGCACCGCTGGTAATGTGGGTGTCTTTGGGGTCTCAGTGTTAGAATCTTCGTTTCGTAGATTGCGCAGGTGAGGTGGTGTCATAAAGCCGAGCGTTCGCGGTGTATTGCCAATGGGAGATGATGAGCGAAGGTTGTCGATCATCGAGAACACTTGGCTATGTTGGGCGGCGCGTTCGCTATCGGACACGGGTAGAGCGGGAGCTTCGTTGTCGGTTGCGTTACTGGTGGGGGCATCCCCTGGTAGAGTATGCTCAGTCGGTCTTGTCTCCTGTGGAGACGTGACATTCGTTACAGACGATGGATCTGTAGGCGCAGAGAAAGGGTTTCCTGGAGAAGCGTCCAGGATAAATGCAATGCGAGACTTGGCCGGTACATCCTTAGAAGCGGTCACCGTGCCCTGGCTGGGAATGGTACTCGGGATACCCTGTTCATCATAGTGAGCTATCAAGTCATCGGGCTGCCTATAAGCGCCACCTACATTTATATTTCCCATTGGCAAGCCGCCTCGCCTTACATAACTAACCCTGGTTTTGACATCCTGTACCGCTATGTGTAAGTGGATAGGGCAGCCTGGATTCAGTTGACATTCAAAAGCAGAATTCCAAAAAGCGAGAAATTGTTCAGCCCTGGTATACTCGGACGCACGTAAGCCGGAGCAGAAGGTGCGCTCGAATCGTTGCAATGTCGCATCATTGCGAGGTAGAGCACCCAGAATATTCAAGATAGCTGCCGATAGGTCCTGGCACTAGTAGGAGTTAGTATGGACCGTTTCATTCTCTTCGTGCACTTACAGCGATCAACAATCTCTTCTCACAGGCCCCTTCAACCTTGAAGTGACCAGCAACATCCCGCAGGTAGTAGCCAAAGGGTTCTTGGAGCTTTTCGAGGAGCATGCAGCGGAAAATAATACTACCTGATCCAAGGAACAATACTACCGATTCCATAAACTCGGCAAGGCCCGTTGTTTGGCAAGTCGTGAAGTTGTCGTAAGACTCCTTAATGATCCTGTGGACAAGCCCAACTATTTCGGTAGGGAATGGCGGCTCGCTGAACTCCCCTTTTTGCTGATTCATCATGTTTCTGTCCCAGTAGTGGAAAGGAACTGTCAGACAATGCTTGATGATTGAAGATGCCGGTGAGTACGTCTCGTGAACCTCGAGCGAATCGATTGCAGCCGCAAGAGGTGCAAGTGCTATTGCTGATACAGCGGGGTCTCCTTTTTCGGTGCGCAGAACACCCAGAAATGTACCCAAAAGTCGATCCCAAAATGAGGAGCTGTCGGCAAATCTCAACCCTGCAGCGAGGATCTTGAAGACATTATCGTAATCGCGGAACAAAAGTCCATCACGTTCTCGAGTTGACTCAGTGGGGAAGGAAGACAAACAATCAGCACAGGGGTTGGCTGTCGATTTCCAAACGGTCTCTGCAAACCCAGGGACGCTTGAATCGAATCCATGGCCAGTTTCGACCAGGTCTACGCACTGTCGGAGGATATCGAGCTGGGGGCCCCTCGAGACTTTGCTGTGGCACGCCGCTCCAACAACCTCGTCGATCAGGCGAGAGTAAGCAGTGATCGGTGTTGGAAGGCCCGGGACATTGCTTATGAGACGCAGCAGGTGTAGAATAGGGCTGTCGGGATGGTTACTGGCAGTTGAATGGCGGTTTGTAGAGGTGTTGACATTTTGGTCTGCCGATTCTGCTGTCTTCAGAAGTAGCTTTTCGGTGACTGGGATATTGCCCAGCGCATTCACCATGGTAGTTGACAGAAAAGCGAAGCGGTCGAAGTAGGTGTTCTCCAAGTCTGTCTCGAGAGCATTGAGTGACAATGGTCCTGCTTTCCAAATGCGCTGGAGAAAGGCCAGTACATGCGCTACAGCCTGCATTGACTCAGGAGAAGGCGTTATTTCCTTGCTCGCGGCAAATGCGAGCGCCTGGATTAGATTTGTCCACGCCACGGCGATGTTAGACGTTCTCAGCTCGGGTTCCCAGACAGACGATTTCAATAGGGACTCAAAGACCTTGAGAACGATGGCAATTCTGGACCTGACCCACTTGCAATCCAAAGGAGGCAGTTCTTCGGCAACAATTCTCTTGAGCTCGTTTACTCGATTTTCCGACCAAGCCTTAAGAGGTTGCGAGCTCCATAACATATTAGAGATAGCATGGGCAGCGCGATCGCTTAGACTAGACACCACCGAGAATGTCTTTTCCGATGGTAATGCGATGTACTCTTCCCAAACGATGTCCAGCTGGTGGAAAGACGCATCGGGGCGGAAGGCGTAGTAGAGAAGGTTGTGGTAACTCGAGACAACCAATCCGCTGGGCTGTGTGTTTTGCTTGTCTATCTTCTTTCTCTCAAATTGAGAGAGTATCGGCTTGCTCAGCATCCGCAGTAAGGACCGGGAGGTTGCCTCGCTGATATTGACAACGAGAATAAAGCGATTCCAGTTCGCGATAGCCCTTGACTTGATATCAGGATCGCTGCAGTTGAAGCATTTCTGGAGGACAAGGACCCATTCCTTGAAATGCGGCCACTGGTCAATGTTGAATCGCTTGTTTCGCAGGAGCAATGTCAAGACACCCCATATTTGAGGAACGTGTTCTCCTGTTTCGGGGCTGGCCATCATGCGCGTCATACGCTCGCATATTTCCGACGCCAACTTCCTCCCATTTTGATCGAGAGGCTGGTCGAAGATATCGCGAAGAGTTTTGGACAAGGTCGAGTTGGCGCCAGCGCTCATGTAGGTATTGAGCCCCACTTCCATCGCCTTCAGTCTGACGTCTTTGACATGGTGAAGCAAACCAGACAGAATGTGATTCATCCATAAGACCGGCTGGGAAACAAAAGCTGATTTGTTCAGGTCGAATATGCGTTCATAAATTAGAAGACGCTGAGAGACTATCCCGTTACCTTTCACTTTGTCCGTGAGGCTATTCAGCATTGTAAGTATGCGAGAGATTCGAGCATTCGTCATTATCCGCGATTGGTACTTTTGTTGAGACAGAACGGAGAGGTAATGAATTAAGACGGATTTCGGAAGTCTGCCATTTTCAAGGCAGCTAACTGCGTGATCGACAAGGAAGAGTTTGAAGTCATCAGGGAGGTGCGGAGAGATTTGAGGATGCCAGACAAACACCACGGAGAGCTTTAGAGCTTGGATCACGACATTTGTTTCCAATGGCCCTCCTTTCGCAAGGTCCCGGTTGACATCGCGCTGGATAAATTGTGTAATCAGTCCCAGCTTGCGCACAATCTCCTCCTCGGTTGGAACTTTTTCGTATGCCCTCAATGCATTGAAAAACTGCATGTAGGCATCACTCCTCGAACTGATCTTGTCTCCAGCCAGTTGCTGGGTGACAGATTCCAACAGCATCGCGAATGTTTCGGGAGTATACGATGTGACGTCTGATAAAAGGAGAGGGCCGGGCGAGTTTGTTGCCTTGAGTATAGACCGAGCGGGTTTACATTCGTTCGAAGGAAGGAGGACTTTCGATTTCGCATTGGTGAACGTCGGAGGCTTGATGTACTTCGGCCATGGTGAGAAATTGACGCGCTTCGATTGACGGCTTGAAGGGGCACCGGTAGAGCCGTTCGGAGGAAAGGGAGATTCGATGGGCGTCTGTACAATGACCGGCGACTGTTCTGACCGGGATTTCTCAGACAGCGTGCGTGATGCAGTCCTTGGTGGAGTCGGCGGACGAGCAGACAAAGGACTGAGAACGTCCACCATATTTCAAGAAAGGGAAAGCGAAGAAGGAATGGAGAAGAGGAAATGGAACATCGCGAACTTAGACCACTCCGTCCCTAACTTGACCGAAGGAAGCATTCAAGATTGTCAGAGGCCCATATGGGATCGGCTGCAGAGACGCTGGGGAGAACGCCAAGCCAGGCTCTGCGAAAAGCGAGACGCGCCTGTGGCTGAAGACGCGTAAAGTGGCCGCCCAGCGCGTTTCATGCCTGAGGCACAAAAGGGTCACGCCACATGGCAGCCTTACAGCCTTGAAATTCAGGCCACTTGCGGAGAAAGCTGCTGACTCCTTAAGGCTGGAGTTTCCCAAGTTTCGGTGGGGTTCTGCTGTCTCTATGGTGCAAAAGTCCCTGGACAATGAAATGATCAGGGCATAAATTATTTTGGACAGCTTTATTTATATTAACTCTATCATCTTTCCGCGCATCTTGCTTTTTATTGTATTCTGTCTCATGTTCTTTCCCACGTCATTCTTCAGCGGCTAGAAGTGCTTTTCGCGTGGTCCACAAGCTAAGTGCCCGGCTAATTTCTTAGAAACAATTTGATGCTGGCACTTCATCCGACAAAGATACAACGTGAAGACAGACTCGTCGGAATACGAGGGCCTATGTGAAGATGGAGTTTCGTGTCCTCCACGGTCCAGGTATAGCGCGAACTGTGCCACTATTATTCTGCAGAAGCAGTGCACTAACCACGGGGCGACCTCGATTTGACAGAGAAATTGGGACAAGTCACTAAGCTCCTGGAAACGCTTGAACATGATTTGAGTACCAAGTCTTTGAATTCTGCACGTAAGTGACTACTGGGCGCTAGAACAGAGCTTATGCTAAGCTAGCGACTCCTTTCAAGAGCGCACGCAGACCCTGCTTCAGCTGAGGCAGCATGGCACTAACCCGGATAATGCGGGACCTATGTATTCAAAACGGGTACGAGGAGATTTTAAGTATTGATTATGAGCGAAGTATCTAATGATTCTAGGGTATCGACATCTTATCAAAATATGGTGTCGATGGAGAGTCCACAGACGTGCGGCGCGCTGCGCTGCGATGTGTCGCGAACGCCCTTCTTCTAGATTCAAATATGCGCCAACTGTTTGTCGACACTGGCCGAGGCGGCAAGTTGGCGGAGATGCTTAAGGTATGCGCACAAACAGCTGACTATGATGTCTGCTAACATGGCCCAGTGTGATTCATCCGAGGATGAAATGGTCATCAGCCGGATACTCTTCCTCTCCACGTACGACACGAACATGGATTTTGATGCTTTAATCAACAAGCATTCTCTAGGGGATAACGTCAACTATGTGAGCAACCTTTATGCGAAGTAGGATTTCACCCACTGACGCGCATATTTGCCGCTGTTAGCAAATCCTCCGACACTCTAAGCAATTACCGAAATCTGGCAGAAAGCCTCTGCCACAGATCGATGAATTGGCGCTCATCGATACCTTGAAGCTGGTCTTCAACGTTGCAAAAATTTATCCGGACTTAGCACCTACGTTCTCCACGTCGATCCCTTATGTTTTCAAGATTATAAGTCGTACTGAGATTCCTCTGAAGCCTCTCGATGGCCTCCTTGGTACGCTTCTAAACTGCTTGTCAACTCTCGATCTTGAGAACAAAAATGGCAAGCCATTTGACGGCAGCCCCCTTTTCCCGACCTTCAACCAAAACTGCAACGTCGATAAGCTTATCAACATCTTGGATCAGGCAACATCGGCGTATGATCCCATGGAGCTCGAAACGAAGAGCATCCCCCTCCTTCACAGTCTAGTTGTCATTCATGAGCTGGCTCCTGATGGCCCTCGGAAGTACATGCAATGGCTTCTCTTGCCCGATGACAACGACAGAAACCAGCCAATCGGGCAATCGGACACGCTCTCCTCAAAACTACTCAAGCTGTCAACCATGCCATATGCGAACCTCAAGGTAGCAATCTCTGAGCTCATGTTTGTTCTTTCTGGCAGTAATGTCGAAAACCTAACGAGGAACATTGGCTACGGCTTCGCCGCGGGCCTACTCGCATCCCGGGGCATAGACATTCCCAAGTCCGCAGGCGAGGCCTTCTCAACAAACTCCGAAGGCCTCGATCCGGATGTCAACCCAATCACAGGCCAAAGGTGGGACGCAGAGAAACCAGACACGGGGCCGCCGATGACCAAGGAAGAAAAGGAACGAGAGGCGGAAAGGCTCTTTGTTCTCTTTGAAAGGTAAGTTTTGACCCGTGCCCACGTGGCTACGCTAATCTCGGAATAGGGCCAAGGCGAACGGTATTCTCGGCGTTGAAAACCCGGTCACCCAGGCACTGCGCGAGGGAAGATTTGAAGAACTATCTGATTCCGATAGCGAGTAGATATTGTTGGTGGGACGGGGGACATTTTTTGTTTGGCCAACATTCCAAATTTTCAACAAAGGGCGTATAAAAATCTTAAGATATATTGGAGACATGTTTGTACGCGGTAATTAAGACCTCCAGCATACAATATCAAAATCCAGATCGCATCCCAGCATCGCAAGGATATACTAAAGCCCGTACTAGAGCCTACACACTAGGATGCCAAGACTAGCACCAATGACGTACAGTACAGTGCGGCGGGGTTTTGGGCGGCAGCAAAAATTCTCGGCAAAAAAATGAGAGTATCGCGGGGCACTGCCAGTCATCTCAAACAACCATCTGTCGCTATCCTTCAAATCTGAATCGTTCATTTAGCCTTTCGTATACCCTTCTTTCTACCCCCTAAACGCCCCCGAAAACAGCCAAAATGTCGAAGCCCTTCGATCCCGAGAAGGCCGAGAACCTGGATGATGTAGGTGGCCCGCTGCGTTGAACACACGACCTCCCCATGGCGACGCCGAAAATGCTGACAGCCAGCCACAAAATAGATGGAGAAGCAGTTCGCCGTCAAGGGTACGTACCCCGCATTTACCTGAACTTCCGAGTCCGACGACATCCGGGTTTACTCACGCGCGCGCGCAACTCACCTACAGCCGTCGAACACCTGATGACATACTGGTCGATTCTCGAGAAGGTACCGGGCTCGCAGCTGCGCCTGACGAAAATCGACGACGAGATCTACGAACACTTCAAGGCCGAGTTCCCCGACTTCGACCCGGCCGCGACGATCGACGAGGACCAGATGAAGAGCAAGGAGGGCAAGGAAAAGTGGCGCAACTGGATCAACCAGTACGAGAAGAAGATTCACGATTTCAACTTTGGCACGATGCTCCGGGCGGACCCCAAGACTGAGTATGAGAGGGAGAACACGATATTCGGTGAGTGGCGAATCGGAATTTGACCCGGTGTTGGAGAGAGAAAGAGGGCGTGGTCTGGCTAATGCGGGGCAACAGCAATGCGCATGCAGTTCTACGCTGTAGAGATCGCCAGGTAAGCCCGGTTCTTTTGTCCTGTCCGGATTCGGTATACTGACAGCATCCGCTTTGGGATTAGAAACCGAGCTGGTCTCAACGATTGGGTTTACGAGCAGGCCCAGGCGAAGAAGGCGAGCTCATAAGCGGTCGTTACTATCTCCGAACAAATCCGGCTCGCCGAACCTAGAGACTAGACACAACCCAATTCAATCGCATACCAATGACACAATACCTGTCACTGTAGATTCGAACGGGAGGCGCGGTCCGTCTGTCGCGTGGCCTGTATAGCGCCCCCTTGGCTCTTAGCGGCGAACACAGATTGACCAGTGTTCCACTTTCATGTTACCCATCGCTGGAAAAGGGAAGGATATTTTTGTTCTGTGCATAAACCTGTATATATGAGTTCCTTTGTTCATGGCGGTTGTGAATGCAACACAGTCAGCCTCGATGCAGAGAACAATACTAAGTAAAACCCTTTGATGCCCTTGCATGAAACCCACATCAATCTGGCCGTTTTGGGACACCCAAGGCAAAACTAATTCTAGTCATGATTCTCTTCGATTCTTGGTCAAGAATAATGGAAGTATTACGCGATTCAGCTGGTTGGGGTGTGTCTCTCATGTCACTTTTTCGTCGACGATGCCTCACCTATGTCCGACCTGCTCAGATATCTCTTCTTCAGCACTAATTTCACTGATCCTCAACAAATGACTTTGCAATCACATACAACTCTTAGCCGATGATGGCTACAGGCATTGGAAACCGCTTACACAATCTCGTCAGAACCCCCTTACTCAATTTCACAACGAGCAAGCATGTACCGACTCTCGTAGTAGGCGTACTCTGCACCTTCGTGGCTAGCTTTACGGTGCCACTCTTCTCAGTTCTTCTTGGCGCAATATTCAATCAGTTTACGCTATTCGGCGGGGGAGAAATCACCGGCCAGGTCTTGATCCAGCAAGTTTCATCGTATGCCATCCTGCTTCTCGGACTGGGGGCTCTCGGCTGGTTCTGGAATGGGTTCTACTTCATCCTCTTCGTCGCATTCGGTGAATTACAGGCTGCCAATGCTCGGGATAAACTGTTCAACGGACTCCTGAAGAAGAACCAGAGATTCTTCGAAGAGCAAGACGAGGGGACTCGCACATTCTTAGGATGCATTCAAATGTGAGTGCATCATTCCGAGCCATGAGTATATGATCTGACTTGTCATTCCTACAGCCAAATACAAGAACTTCAAACAGCTACGTCACAGTCCCTCGGACTGGCACTGCAATACCTCTTCCGTACGCTGGTCTCCCTCGGCGTTGCGTTTTACACCTCGTGGAACCTCTCCCTTGTCATCCTAGCGGGGATCCCCGTCGTCTCGATCATAGTTCCATTCCTCGCGCCGAAGATCAATGCAAGTATTGAAGGCCAGCAAAACGAACTCAAAAGTGCATCCAAAGTTGTCAACAACGCGGTAGTCTCTATCGACACCGTGAAATGTCTCAACGGCCAGACCATCGAGCTCGACAAATTCAGCAGCGGCGTGGACAAGAGTTCATTTTTCTTCCTCAGACAGGCCCATTTCAACGCCCTTCAGATCTCTGTCATGCGTTTCATGATGTTCGGCATGTTTGTTCAGGGGTTTTGGTACGGTAGCTCTCTTGTGCACTCTGGGAAACTCTCCGGGGGTGACGTTCTGAGGACATTCTGGGCTTGCTCTGCTGCCGCTCAGTCGCTTGAGTCTTTGATGCCGCACCTGGTCATACTAGAGAAAGGCAAGGTTGCTGCGACTGCGTTGCAACGGATACTACGTGGCGGCGATAAGAACCTTCCCGTGGTGGAGATGCAGGGGGCTCAGTACCCAGGACTCTGTGATGGCGATATTGAGGTGACATCGGTAAGTTAAACCACATTAACCCTATACACGAGACTTACTCGGATAGTTGTCATTCGCATACCCATCTCAGCCTGACCGACTAAGTCTAAAATCCTGTGATTTCACCTTCCCAGCCGGCACAACCACCTTCGTTATCGGCAAAAGCGGTTCGGGGAAGAGCACGCTCGCGCAGGTACTCACTCGTTTCTATCGTCCGACGTCAGGAGAGATCCTTATAGACGGCAATCCGATCCAGACGCTGAGCACCACGTGGATCCGCAATAACATTACCTGCGTCGAGCAGCGGAGCATACTCTTCAACGAGTCGATCTTCAAAAACATCGCCTTTGGCCGGCATGATCACGAGCAGGTTCAGAAGGAAGACGTGACAGAGCCTATCGATCTGGCGATGCTAGCAAGCACAATCGAGAAACTGCCGAATGGGATTGATACTCTTGTTGGCGAGGGAGGCAACGCCCTCAGTGGAGGCCAAAGGCAGCGAGTTGCGATTGCAAGAGCCCGACTGCGAGATCCTCCGATTCTCGTCCTGGATGAGCCTACGAGCGCCCTCGATGGATCAAATCGCGTCCATGTGATGAATGCCATTCGAAAATGGCGTGAGGACAAGACCACGATTATCATCACGCATGACATGTCTCAAATCAGGGATAATGATTTTGCTTACGTCCTAGAGAATGGTTCGGTTGTTCAAGCTGGGTATAAGGCGGAGCTCAAGCACGAACCGAAGCTTGCTGGATTCTTCAGTGAGAATGACGATGGCGGCTCCGACAGAGTCCATTCCGACGAGGAGTCGTTGGATACAGCCTCGGTGTGCTCTGACGATACTTTGGCCGGGAAGCCGTTAAAAGACTTGTATGTGACCCCTTCTCCTTCTCCTTTAGGTTTCCATCTCAGAAACTCATAGCTGCCTAGTGACTGGGATGAGCCGGATGATACGTCTCTTCGAAAGGACCCATTCGCTCTTGAGACCGAGATCCCCTTGGAAGCCCTTACCCCTACGACACCTCGAGAGGGGCCATTCAGTGGTCCGTCGTCCTCCAAAGGTCTCAAGCGCCGATTGAAGAAAATGCGTAAACGAGCCAAGCGCTCAAAGCGTGAACGACCGATTAGTCCACTTACTACCCTGCAAAACCCGATCCGAAAAGCAATGCAGTCGATCATCCCCAGTCTATCGCCCAAACACCGCCTGCTTCTATTCATTGGGGTTCTATGCACACTGGCACACGCCACCGCGATGCCCATCTTCTCCTACCTCCTCTCCCGCCTGCTCCATACATTCTACAACCAGACCAATGACAGCATGCGATGGGCCCTCGCCGTCCTCGGTGTAGCAATCGGCGACGCATTTACCAACTACCTGATGTACTACCTCCTCGACGTCTGCGGCCAAGTATGGATCGACCATCTGCGGAAACAAGCGTTTGAGCGCGTCCTCGACCAGGCTCGATCGTGGTTTGAAGACGAACGGAACACGGCCGGCGAGCTAAGCACTTGTCTGCATGAAAGCGGCGAGGAAGTCCGGAACCTGCTTACTCGCTTCAGCGGGTATATTCTCGTCGCTGCCTCAGTTACACTAATGGCCGTTGTCTGGAGTCTGGCGCTGAGCTGGAAACTAACGCTTGTTGCGCTAGCTTGTGGCCCGGTTATCTATGCCATTACGCGAGGGTTTGAGACGACGAGTGGTATATGGGATCGGCGGTGCACTGCAGCTAGGGCGAAGACTTCGGAGGTGTTTGTTGAGACTTTTGCGGAGATACGGACGGTGCGCGGGTTGACGCTGGAGCACTACTTTCACCAGAAGCATCTGAGAGCTGCGTCTACGTGCTTGACGTTGGGGTTAAAGAAGGCGATCTACACCGGGCTGCTGTTTGGACTTATTGAGTCGATGATTCTTTTCGTCAGTGGTGAGCTATCCTTTTTATTCAATGGCGAGAGCGAGCCAGAACTAACAATATGCAGCATTGATATTCTACTACGGCGCAGCCCTAGTTCGATACGGCGACTTCACAGTCGAAGACATCATGTCCGTCTTCTCGGTTCTCCTCTTCAGCATCGCCTACGCAAGCACAGTCATGACATGGAGTAAGTCCTCCCACCCCCTCCCTTCCGTCCCTTCCAGCCCTAATTGACACACACAGTCCCCCAAATTAGCACTTCCCGCGAAATGGCCCGTCGCCTCTTCCGCCTCGTCGGCCTCCCAGCGCACACATCCCACGAACACATCGGCACCCAAAAACCAACATCCATCGCCCCCATCGAAATCAAAAACCTAACCTTCCACTACCCATCACGCCCCGACGCCCCCGTCCTCCGAAACATCACCCTCTCCATCCCCGCAGGCTCCTGCACCGCACTCGTCGGGCGCTCGGGATCCGGGAAATCAACCATCGCTTCACTCCTCCTAGCACTCTACGAAACACCTCCCTCCCCTTCATTCTCCGGGATACCATCCACCCCCGCACCAAGCATCTCCCTAGCCGGGACCTCCATCCGCAAACTCCACACGCCTACCCTCCGGAACCAGATCGCCATCGTCTCGCAAACGCCCACGCTCTTCCCGGGTACAGTACAGGAGAATATCGCGTACGGCCTCCCCGCCACCTCGCCCCTCCGCACACTCATAAACGTGCGTGCCGCGGCCTCCGCCGCCGGAATCGACGAGTTCATTGCCTCGCTTCCACAGGGCTACCAAACCGTCATCGGAGACGGCGGAATCGGTCTTTCAGGCGGCCAGGCGCAGCGCGTCGTCATTGCGCGGGCGCTCGTGCGGGAACCAGAGGTTCTTGTGCTTGATGAGGCGACGTCGGCGCTTGACCCTGGGAGTGCGGAGACGGTGCGCAGGACGGTGATGGGGCTTGTGCAGGCGCGGCACGGGTTGACGGTGCTGATTATCACGCATGCGAGGGAGATGATGGAGATTGCGGAGAATGTTGTTGTGCTTGATGAGGGGCGGGTTGTTGAGGCGGGCAGTTTTAAGGGGTTGGTTCGGAGGAGGGCGAGGAGGTTGAGGGCGCTTATTGGGGAGGGGGATACTGAGGCTCGTAGTAGTAGCGGTACTGCCAGCGGTACTGCCAGCGGTGGTGGCAGTGCGAACGGCACGCTGGATGAGATATAGTCATTTAGCTAAAGGCAGCATACAGCATACAGCATGGGGCGAAGATAGCATAGCATAGCATAGCAGAAATACCACCCTGATATCCAAATGAAATCAACCCGATCAAGCTCAAGCCCAGTCCAATCCGTTACATTAAGCGCGCCTCCCAAAAACCCTCTGAAAAAACGCAACAGCCTGCTCCTCCGCCTCCCCCGCCTGCCGGCTACTATCCGGCACCGCGGTATCAGCCCTCACACAGAACCCATGACCCGCCCCAAGATAAACCTTCACCTCGCCACCGACCTCCCCCTCCCGCTCCTCAACAACCCTCTGCACAACGCGGATACTCTCCCCCTTAAGCACACTATCCAACTCCCCCAACGCAAAGCTCACGGGGACAACGATCTTCTCGATATCGCCGGGGACAGCCAGGAAGCTCGGGTGGCCCGTGAATCCCGCGTCGATGAGGCGTGTGCTCACGCCGTTGACGTCTGTTGATGCGCCGTGTGCGAGGGCGACGGCGTGCTTCCCGCCCCAGCAGAAGCCTGCGGCGCCGATGGCGGTTTGTGGGTTTGTGGTGCGGCGCAGGGCGCTGAAGAAGGATTCTACTATCGGGTAGGATTTTCCTGGGTAGTTGCGTGCTATGAAGGGGATGAAGCCGGATAGGGTGGACAGGATATGGTAGCTTTTTTTGCATATTAGTCTCGTGTTCAAGTTTGATGTATATGAATAGTAGTAGATCGAGGCGGGAGAAGTACGGCTTGACAACCCAATCCCAAAGTGACCCCGTCGCCATGACCCCGCGGACGGCGTCGAGCATATAGACTGGTGCGGCGGTTCCTATGCGTCATTTTCAATACATATACGACTCATTAAACCAACTCATCTATCATCTCCATTGCTACTCAAGATAAACTCATTAAAAAAATAAGAGGACGAACCCTTCATAAAATCCGGCAGCAACACCCGAAACCCACCACGCTGCGCATAATGATCCGCGAGGATGCGATTATTGACAAACTCCCAGCCAAAAGCATCAGGGATGATAACAATAATCCCCTTGGGCTCAGTGTTCTCCGGGGGCTCGGCGATGTAGACGTCCAGCCCATGCAGAGTCGTGACGTGACCAGTTGGGGTGGAGGGGTTTATGTGGCCGGCGAAGCAGTCGGGGCAGGACATTTTGGGATGGATATGTTGCGCTGTATGGGTGATTAGGAAGATAAGGAGGAAAAGAGAGGCGTGTATGTTAAAGAGAGGAGGAGGCAGGAAGGGATTTTGGGGTCGTTGAACGCGAGGATGGTGGTGGTCGGGGATAACTAGGGTTAACTCCGTGAGGCTTGATGCCGCGGTTCATACGGGTCTCGTGATAGCTGTGCTCTTCTAGTACCAATTTGGTGTACATGGCAGGAAGTAGACTTTTCACGATCCGGATATATCAAATTTAGCATGGATATTATATAAAATCAGAAGTACAGATGTATAGTGCACAAGTCAACACTTGGCATGGGCCATGGAGATACGTCTATAGGGCCCGGAGATAAACGGTCCCACCATCATTGTCCCACCGTCAAAGCTTAGCCTGGTTCGTGCTTCCTATTGCTGAAGAGACTAATACATAGGCTCTGTTTAATTCGGCGTGTGCAATGGATCAGAGTGAGATGCAGGGTATGGACAGTTCGATGGCTATCTACACAGTAGCCCTCCATGGTCCAGAAAATAAGCCATCGCAGCTGCATTATCACAACCGAATGACATCTCCAACTATAGTAAAAACTCCCCCTTCGTCTTCGCAAGCTGCTCATCGTAATACGGCTGAAACGCCAACCACCCTTTCTCAGGCCCCCCAACCTGAGTAGCCGTGTACGCCGCCTCCTCATCATCAATAATAATCTTCTTATACCCACCAGCCGCCGCCGCATCCGCCAGCAGCTGCGCCTGGCACGTCTTATCCAGACTAATGAACCAAAACGCCGCCTCGTCCACACTCCCACCGACCGTCAACAGTCCATGATTCTGCAGGATCGCCGCCTTCCCATCGCCCAGCGCAGCGGCGATGCGTCGCCCTTCCTCGCCGTCTGTAATCACACCACGGAACTCGCGGTAGACGGCGTGGGATTTGTAGAAGCGCAGCGAGTCCTGCGTGAGCATTTCGAGCTCGCGCCCGAAGCATGCGAAGGCTTTGCCTGCGACGCTGTGCGCGTGGCAGGCGGCGTTGACGTCCGGGCGGGCTTTGTGGATTTCGCTGTGGATTGCGAAGGCCGGGAGGTTGATGGGCTCGTTGCCTTCGACGACGGTGCCGGATTCGTCGACCAGGATCAGGTCCGAGACTTTGATCAGGGAGAAGTGTGCAGAGAGCGGGTTTATCCCTGGCAGATCTACTGTTAGCCTCTTTTGATCTCTTTTCCGCTTGATATAGAAAGAATGGGAGGGGTAGCGTACAAAAATGATCCGTCAAAATCGGATCCCGCACAGAGATATGCCCGGCGACGCCCTCATCAAACCCCCTATCTGCAAAGACGCGGAACGCAGCAGCGAGGTGCTGCTTGCGGTAGAGGCGCTCGTCCTCGAGGTTGTCAAAGACGGGGTAGCTGCGGACCTTGAGGGTCTTGCCTGACTTTGTCTTGCCGAGGACTTGGACTTGCGAGGGGTTGTCGACGCGGGTGCGTGTGCTTGCGCATGTGTCGGATGTGGTTGGGTTGAGCTGCTTTGTAGGTGTGGGGAGGGGGGACTGTTGGATGTCAACTAGGGTTGTTGGAGCCATGGTGGAGATGGATTTGAGGTTTGGTGCGTAGAGTAGATGCCGAAGCCAGTTAGCATAACCAAAATGGAGAATAAAGCAGACGATTGGAAATGGCTTCTCATGGTATGGATGATTGATATACCCCATCCTACCCCGCATGCGCAATCGGTGCATTTCCGTTTCTGTTGACGCAAGAACTCCCGGAAAAGCATCGCCTTTTCCGGACCCGAGGTTATACCTAACGTTTTCTTATATGTACTCGGTGTGTATTAGAGCGAGCCTTTCTTTTGATGGTCAACAAATCGCAGACTGGAGAATCGAGTTTAATCACCCCGCGCCACTGGAATCTGCAAACTTGGATAGAAAGTCATCCAAAAGTCTCGAGCCTCCGGCAGAATTACTCTCCGCGGACATGACCATGGTAGTATGCCATTCACGCCTTCATCGCCAAGGTCCGCCAGCACTATTACGGTGTACTGCTGTAGTTCCAACAGATCAAGCTGAACCTCCAGTATCTGCTCAGTTCACTTAATAAACCATAATCCTATTCCTTGTGCCTCAGGCGCTCTGGATCCAGAAGACTGGCCCGTCTGCCCACACTTTCCGATCACCAGCTCATGCTCAACCATCAAGCGTCTCGCATTTGAAGACTTTCAGCACCCCCATCTCCTCCTTGAAAGTCTCTCTGATGCTGAGCTAGAGCCTGTAGCTGTCTGAGCGCTGGGTAACATCTTCTTGGGCGCAGGTGTGGCGCCTTAAATCCTCAAATGGTAGGAAAGGATACTTGTAGTATCCCCTGCCGGGCACCACATACAGTACGAGGCATGGTTGGGACAATCAAAAACTGTGCTGGGACTATTTATTGCTATTTAGGAGAGCTTAACTGATATGCAGAATAGCACTTACCCAGAACAAAGCTTAGTGAGCTGCTCGACCTTTTCTGAGTACACGAGTCGCTTTTGGATTGCAGTTTCTGCTCCTCGAGTTCTTTCGCTTTCGAAGGGCGGCCCATACGTGGATAAGTTTGAAAGTTTGTAATTCGTATCGAGTTGACCTTGTGTTTGGCGCTGAGAGGTAACTGTCATGGAAGGGAAAAGTGTAAACTAAAGAAAGAGAGCAGTGGTAACACTTCACAAGAGAAGCATAAAAACAAGGATGGTGCTAAGTACCATAAATATGCGCAAAAGCTCATAACAAGGGGATGTGTACATGCCCTATTCACCACAACATAACATAGAGAACATCCTCAGCTATCCGACTCTCTCGAAAGTCCACCTCTCCATCTACCATAGTTCCATCCTATTAACCTTCGACTCCCCCTTTTGAAGATATTTTCCCGGCGGAGCAGGTGGCAACACTCGCAAACGGAGATAGATTCACCATGCCCATGTTTGTGCGAAAGCCATCATTGGAAGCCGATAAGATTTCCTTGGGCCTCGTCGTCTCTCTAGGCTTGAGAATCATTGGCTAGATACAGGTATAGTCCTGTTTTTCAACCTGTTTATGATCTGCTGCAAGGCCAGCCATGCAGGAATCTAAGTCAGGCGCGGGCAAAATAACGGCGAGTTAGCTGAGAGACATTCGCTCTGCAAGACCCTTGAACCAGATGTGCTAGCCGTTTTCTTCGGAGAAAAAGAGAAGCAATTATGTCGACCTGGTGCCTGAGGTTATTAATCATGTGCCGGTAGTGCACACTGTCTTCATGATATCTGCTTTCCCACACTGCAACGTCGCCGATGAAGTATTTCTGCCCCAAGTCGGGTAATCAATCGAGCTACCTGTATGAAATGATATCTCCACCAACGCCGTAGCTCACTGAATCGACAGCATACACCGCAAAAGAGCAAGTCGACAGTCGGATATCACTTTGGGTCTGCGCCGCAGCGAGCGATCTACGTACCTATTCCTACCCCGGCTTGAGAGCAGTGAGCCTCATACTTTACAATCTGCTAAGATACGGGTATATCCTGCGGAGCGCTCCACGAGGTATAAGGCTTCGACCAAGGAGGCATCAACGTCTTGGACCATATGAGGTAGCACCAGATGTTTATAAGAGGGTTAGTTACCCTAGCCTTGTAGTGACTCAGACCATGCCCCATGCCAGGTGCCGGGTGCCAAGAGGGCGTAAGTCACTGCTCCAGCTTCGCATTTATCTGTTGCTTATTTTCTGCTAGCACAATTCGCTTCTGGCCTTTTCAGGGCATTTTCTGCGCTTCTCGTTTCAATATTTCGCTTTGGCCCATTTTGTCTTGCTTCGTTCTCACCTTGGAAGTCCAGCTTCTTCAGCCGCATTGCTGCCTGTGGTTAGACGATGCAGCCTATCAAGCTCAGCCTCATTGGCCGCCCCATCAACTCTTGCATCATAAATAATCGACTGCGATCAATTTTACTCACCTTGGGAACAACCAGACGCAATCTCAGATTCCTAGGAACCATGGCATCAAACGTGAGACCCGACTTCCTCCCCGCACAACCCCCTGCCGACGCCCGCTGCCAAGTGATCGACTTCGCAACAACCGATCCGCCCCTCCCCGAATACAAAAGGTACCTAGCCGCCGTAATCGACAACGCCCTCACAGAGTCCGAATGCAAAGAGCTACTCCGCTTCGCTGAAGCCAGCTCCCCCGGCGGCACCTGGGAGCGCGCGCTCATCAACATCGGCAACGGCCGCCAGGCACTCTCCACAGACACACGCAACTGCGGCCGTATCATTTTCGACAACCATGAGATCGCGGACAAGCTCCTCGCCCGTCTCCGACCGTTCCTTCAGGAACTCGACGTTGATCGATTGGAGAACCGGCCGCTCGTGACGGGACTCGCGGGCCGCAAGCGCACGTACCAGATCACTCGATTCAACGAGCGGCTGAGGTTCCTAAAGTATGTCGGCGGCGAGTATTTCCGACCGCACTGGGACGGGCACTACGCGGACCCTGAGATGAAAGAGAGGTCGTATTTCACCGTGCATCTGTACCTCAATGGAGATGGGGAGCAGGATCTGAAAGAGTTGAAGCGGGCGGAGAGGGAAGCAGAGGGCCGCGACGGGAATCCGAATGAGGATCTGGAGGGGAGCTTACTCGGCGGTGCGACGTCTTTTATGCCCCGTTACGAGGAGCAGGAGAGGGCCGTTCGAGTATTCCCGAAGGCTGGCTCGGTTCTGGTCTTTCAGCAGAATGAGCTGCTGCATAGTGGGGATTCGGTGTTTCGGGGGACGAAGTATACTCTGCGGACGGATGTGATGTATGGACAGGTGGAATCGCCCAACTGATTGGAAATCGTAAGGTCGGCTTCAAAGTTCAAAGTCGAATGTCGCCTTTCGGATGCTTGTGGATATCATGATCTGACAATTTCTCGTTTATTCGTACTCGATACCGTATACCGTATCTCGCACTGGGAATGTTCATCTTCTCCCGACGATAACACTGCTGCCAGTTTGTTTAGTCGAAACAAGTGTAGTTCCATTGTAACCGCTTGGCTTCGAAGTTCAAGCGAAGCAGACTCAGCGAGGGCAATGAGCCACACGAAATCGAACCATAGTTTCAGCTGCAGGCCGCTCATGCCCAGGACCAACGAGATTTGATCAAATCTCGATCGCATCATCATACTCAATCCAACAAAGCCTGGGCTGCAAGCGGGCCTTGGCCGGAGATGACAAAGGTGGTCCGGAGCCGGCCCGAGGAACAACACCAGTGTTGGACAGCCAATCCATGTCAGCTGGCCTGCCGCTGGCGCGCCTCAGCCCTGCAGTCCCAGGTCTCGAAGCTGAGCTCCGATCTTGTCGCACAATCTCAGTTTCAACCGTGTCTAACATTAGCCCTTCCTACGGAGTACCGAGGTTGGAATTCAGGTCCCGACTGCTCAAGTCGCCAGGGAGACAACGGAGGATGGAAGCAGCCGGTTGTTGTGACGAGTAATGCAATTGCTGACTCTGCATAACTCGTTCTCTGCGTCTCACTGCAGTCTCATTTCCAATCCAAAAATTCCAACCGACCCACAAGCTCGCAGTCCTTCGTTCCACTCGTTTGAAAAGTTATTCTGCAGCCTGGCGTCCCATGGCTCACCGCAATGGACCATGCGCCGTCAGCCCTGTTGCTTGGCCAGCGTGCAAGTCCAAGCCACGATACGGAGTCCCCTCGATGTGATGAGCTACTATTCGGGGGATCGGCGGTGCAAACTCTCTCCGCTGATTCGTGAACGCGATCGACGCCGGTGGGCATCCTCTGTCAATCCACCCTGTCCAGCCACAACAACCAGCAAGGACTGCGGGAATGCCGGAACTCCCTGCTTCATGATATCATGGTGCTAACGGGTCTTGGAAGCCAAGAGCGCCCAGCGTGCTTTGAGTTGACAAAGAGTGGGCCAACTCCAAGAACGGCGGGTCGCCATTGGCGTCCATCGAAGATCCGTGGTCGACTTTGCTGCTCCGTGAGATTGATGCCCCTTTGGCTTAAATTTGGGCTGAGCTGCCCTTGTCAGACCTCGGTCTCTGGCCTGGGATAAAAGACCAATCTCTCTCGCTCCAATCTTGGGCATTTTGCTCTCTCGCAATAAGTGCGCGTGAGCAGCGTTTCGCGCAGCAAGATGAAGACCACAACAACGCTTGCTTTGGCAGGCTTGCTTTCCGGTATGCTTCGCTTCCGGCCCGTCGCGCCCTCCCTGAGTTCTAACCTTGTTTGATCTCCTCCAGTTGCGGCATCAAGCACTACCGATGCCATCCGAGACGTTACCCCAGTACCGCGATCGTTCCCGAATGCTCCGGATGGATACGTGCCCGCCGATGTTAGCTGCCCTGCCACTCGCCCCGAAATCCGTCTCGGCGCAACCCTTTCACAAAATGAGACTTCGTGGCTTGAGACTCGTCGCGGGAAGACCGAATCTGCTTTGAGAGACTTCTTCGGTCATGTCTCGATTAATAACTTTGACGCCGTCGCATATCTTGACCGAGTTTCCAGCAACTCTTCCGATCTACCCAACATCGGTATCGCGGTCTCTGGTGGTGGTTATCGTGCATTGATGAACGGCGCTGGAGCGATCAAAGCTTTCGACAACCGCACGGAGAACTCGACCAGCCAAGGACAGCTTGGAGGTCTGTTGCAGTCCGCTACCTACCTTGCTGGTCTTAGCGGTGGTGGCTGGCTTGTCGGCTCTATATATATCAACAACTTTTCCACCATTGACTCGCTGCAGACGTACGATGATGGAGAGGTGTGGCAGTTCCAAAACTCCATCTTCGAAGGCCCCGACGAGGGCGGTATCCAGCTCTTTGATTCGGTCGGCTATTACAGAGATATCTACAATACGGTCCAGGACAAGGAAGATGCTGGGTATGAGACTTCGATCACAGATTACTGGTATGGACTCCGTTTTTCTCTGCTTGCTACTACATCTCGTACTGACTTTTCAGGGGCCGTGCTCTCTCTTATCAACTGATCAATGCCCCAAGCGGTGGCCCAAGCTTCACCTGGTCGTCCATCGCTTTGTCCGATGATTTCCAAGATGCAAACATGCCCCTGCCCATCCTGGTTGCAGATGGCCGTTTCCCTAATGAACTTGTAATCAGCAGCAATGCCACAGTCTATGAATTCAACCCTTGGGAGTTCGGCAGTTTTGATCCTACTATCTTTGGATTCGTGCCATTGGAGTACATTGGCTCGCGCTTTGTCAATGGATCGCTCCCAAGAAACGAGAGCTGCGTTCGTGGCTTTGACAACGCCGGCTTTGTCATGGGAACTTCGTCCAGTCTGTTCAACCAATTCTTCCTTCAGGTCAATAGCACCGGACTACCAGACTTCATAACAGAAGCCTTCTCCAGGATTCTCGAGAGCATTGGTGAAGAGAACAACGATATTGCCGTGTACTCCCCCAATCCCTTCTACGGCTGGCTACCGGAACTCTCTCCGTACGCCGACGAGCCTATGCTCGACGTCGTGGACGGTGGTGAGGATCTCCAGAACATCCCTCTGCACCCGTTGATTCAGCCCTCCCGTCATGTCGACGTGATCTTCGCCGTCGACTCCTCGGCCGATACCAACTACAACTGGCCGAACGGCACGGCCATGGTTGCCACGTACGAGCGTTCTCTAAACTCCACCGGAATCGGTAACGGCACTGAATTCCCCGCGGTTCCCGACGTCAACTCCTTCATCAACCTGAATCTCACCCGCCGCCCTACTTTCTTCGGCTGCGACAGCTCCAACACCACCGCTCCCTTGGTCGTCTACCTCCCCAACAACCCGTACACCTACAACTCCAACTTCTCCACCTTCGACCCCACCTACTCGGAGGCGGAGCGTGACGGCGCGATCCGGAACGGCTACGACGTCGTGACCATGGGCAACAGCACCGGCGACAGCAACTGGTCCGCGTGCGTTGGGTGCGCGATCCTTTCGCGCTCCTTCGACCGGACGGGCGAGCAGGTTCCTGAGGTCTGCACCCAGTGCTTCGACAGGTACTGCTGGGACGGAACGACAAACAGCACCAACCCTGGAGATGTCCAGCCCGCTTTGATTCTGGATACGCAGGAGGACGCGGCTGCGGGTGTTTTCCCGACGGTTTTGTCGAGCGTTGTTGCTGCCAGTGTTGCTGCTATCTTTACGATGGTTTAGGATTTTTGATCAGTTGACGTGATATACTTTTCCCATGTATATATGGACTCCTCATTTTGGGGTCGAAATCTTTTTACACTTTATATTGGCATCTTTTTATATGCTTACTAGTTAGATACTTTCTTTTGGTCGCTTGACTCATCCGATTTTCTTTTCTTTACTTCTACTTTCTTGATGGGACTGTCAAAAAGTGCCGCTATATAAACCTTTGAATATACCCAAATTGAATAGTGTTCCTCCACAGATATTGCCACGGCGGTAGCCAAATGTTAGAAGTTCTCTTAGATATCTAACCAGCCCAAGCGACAACAGTACAAAGTATACAGCTGAGCAAAGTGAGGGTCACGAAATATATATTGCAACATATACCATCAAGGGCAGTAGGGCAGATCTCAAATGGAGGAACAACATGATGAAAAAAAACAGAATGAGACTGACATGAGATTACTACACTCGCTTCAAGAAGCTCCAGGCTTCTGGAAACGAACGCGTCCAATGTACGAAGTCAACAACAGCACATCTCGAAGCAGCATTTTGGCAGAATACGATGTGCATAGGGTAGCTTTATGCTCCAAAACCCACAACTTATGCAACGAGTAATGCACAGCCCACTGGTTGCCATGGACAACCATACACGTGACTGTCCCGATCAGGCAACCCGCACGACAAACAGCACCGCCGGTCGGGCCGAACCACCATCCTGCAGCAGCAAGATCGTTATCACTAACGACAACAGATGACAGACGACAACAATACCTCCGACATTTGAGACGGCCGCTACGCATTATAGTTCACCTCGCCGGGATCGCTTATCTGATTACAAAACCACGACCTTGGATCTCGCGACCAGGACACGCGCCGCACGATGAGAAGCTGGATTGCGGACTCTGTTATTTGCGACTAAACACGGATATACGGACACACATACACGCACATTTCGACCAAGAAGGGCCGAGTCATATACGTCGCGTCTTTGACAGATCCAGCTTTGCATAATGGCCCGAGCAGCGGTCATCCCCGCCTCCCCGCCGAAGCGCGCGACGCGTGGCCGGGCAAAGGGTAGCACCAGCACGAAGACATCGGCGGCAAAACAGACAGGGAAAGTCACCAAGGCGATGTCAGCGACAGCGACAGCGGCTACGGACGCACGGAGGAAGAACGCGCGGACATTAACGACGATGGCACACGAGTCCGGGGAATCGGAGGATGACACGGATGATGAGCTTGGGGTAATTGATTATAAGAGTCGGGGGAAGGGGACGACGGGTGCGACGAAACCGAATTCGGCGGCTTCTGCTGGTACGGGAAGGGGGAGGAGGCCGAAGGCTACTGCTACTACTGCGGAGGTAGAGAGTGAGAGTGAAAATGATGACGATGAGCTTGCCCAGTCGGACGCGCCGAAGAAGAGGGTTGGTAGGAAGCCGAAGGCGGCGGCGAAAGAGGGTACTGGGAAGGCTGCGACTGCGGCTACGTCTAGGCCACGAGGTCGACCGAAAGGAACGACGGTGAAGCCGACATCGACGTCTGAAGAGGATATCCTCAAGGAGAACACGCGACGGAATGCGCAGACAGGGGATAGCGACGATTTCTCGACATCTCAGGGACCTGCGGAGATCTTTATCAAGACCAGCTCGACTATGCTTCGGGGCCCGGCCAAGAAGAAGACGGTTACGTTCCGGGAACTTTCGGAGTCGGATGTTTCTGAGTCGGATGAAGAGATCAATGAGCCTACCCTTCCGACACGGCGACGGAGAGGCACAATTGTTGCAAGGGACCAGGATGGGCTTGGAGCGAAACCAGTTCGCAAGGCTCCCGCGGCGTCAACGAGAGGACGGAAACCTGCTGCAGCCAAAAAGGACGGCGCTAAGCCTCTGTCCCCGAAGAAGGCTACGCAGGTTGCAAAGGCGATCTCTGCGTACGCAAGCTCCGATGGGGAGGATGAACTGAGTGGTGCGAAAGATGCTATCAAGCTGGTGGTTCATTCGCCCGAGAAACACGCCGTGAATACGGCTCTCAACTCGCCAGTGCGAAGAATTAATTTCACCACCAGCAAACCGTCCAAGGCACTTGACGAAAACGGAGAACCAAATCTGCCACCCCCGAAGTCGTTTGATTTTGGCGACTCACAGTTCATGTCGAGTCCTGCTCGTCGGCCTCCCCCGTCGCCCTTCCATTTCACACTGAAAGAGACCCCCAAGCGCGCTGGGTTATCTTTCCGAGAAAGCACAAACCATTTAGCCCGTCCAGAGCCTCCTCAAGCGCAGAACTCCCCCCTCAGATTGTCTCCGAAGAAGGCTAAACTAGGAACCCCAGCACGAGGAAGCCTCTTCCTTCCTGACGGGAATGGGGCTCTGGCGCAGCCGAATTTCACTCCTGCACGCGATTCACCTCTCAAGACGTCCCCTAAGAAAGGCATCTTTGGTGCCTCCTTTTCTTCATCTCAGCAACCGCAACAACAAGCCTCGACGCCGTTCAAGACCAGTCTGCTTATGAGCCCTGCGAGGAAGGTAGTTACTCCATTCAAGAGTTCTATGACGCGTATGCCGTCTTCATTAGCCAAAGAATCTCGGATACAAGATGATAGCGACGATGAGACAGTATCCATGTATGACCAGTCGCCGCTTCGAGCTCAAAACATGGGTGAACCGATCAATTTTGACGACGAGGAACAAGAGGAGGAGCGGGCAGCGTCTGAAGAGTATGATGTGGACACCCTACATCAAGAAAGCCCTGCCCATGCGCAGAATGAGTATTCGCAGGATGAAGATGCCCAGTCCGATTCTGCAGGATCTGGTGAAGATGAGGATCAAGAGAATGTTCTTGATGATGAGGTCGCGCCTCTCCAGGTCGAGGATCTTGCTCAGGATGAAGACGATCTGGAGGAATATGTTGAAGCCGCTGATCAGGCCGCTGAAGAGTCCGGGGTGGATGATTTGCACATGGCCCCCGTCGAGGACGATGTTGAAGAAGAGGAATATGTACTGGCGCCGACAGATACCTACGCAGAGGAAATCATCCAGGAAGAAGGCTTTGAGGAAACCGAGCACACATCGAATCCGCAGGAGTCAGTCCCTGAAGGGAGCAGCGTGCGAAATTCGACATTCACATTTACCCCCTACGATGGGCTAGAGGATGTCTTCACTGAGAGTCCAACGAAGGAACCTCTCAACAAGGAAACTCCAGTGGCGGACGAAGAGGCGGCTGACGATCCCACGCCATCTGAGGATGAAGAGCTCGCTGAGCTTGAAATGTCCACTTATCGCGAAAACAACGAGAGCGAGTCCACGCGTCATGAAGCTTCTGAAGAGGATCTGATGAGTTCTGGCCCAGTACAGGCATACGAGGTTGAGGAAGTTGCAGACACTCCGTTTGTCAACTTTCTCTTGACTCATTGGGCCCCAACCCTACCATTTGCTGATGTACTTGAGATTCCCGCGTCTCCTGTGGTGGAGACAGAAGTCACATCTCCGGATGTACCACTAGAGACTCAAGAACCCTCGCCGGCTAAATCTGTTAAAGAGCCATTCTCGGAGAAGAGTACTCCAATCCATGGCAAGGAAGAACCCGGACCAGCCCCCAACCGAGGACCACGCTTCACATTGCTAGCTGAGCAATTGAGCCAATGGAAAGCGAGCAGCCCTGCGAAAGATGAGGAACAGCGTCCGCGGCGTCGAGGCGTTTTTTCCCTTGCTGGAAGGCGCAGTGACGTTTCTAGTGTTTCTGGTGTTACTCCTCGGGCCCGCACCACAGATATCTTCGCCAACGCCCCAACACTCCCACGAATGACTCCTTCACGGAATCGCGTCTTCTCCGCCCCAGTTCCTGTCGCAACTCCGGAGATTCACGAAGACGAGGAAGAGCCGGTGATGGATGCGGATGTCCAATCAGAGACACCTGTGAGGGAGCCAATGGGGGAGATTCCACCCGAAGCTCTGTCTATCCCAGAGGTCTTCGAAGAAACCAGGGACGAGCCAGAAGAAAATGCACCTGCAGTCTATCCTACACTTGAGGACCCAGAAGACGAAAAGGAGAACGATGCCGTCCAATCTCCAGCTCCCGCTACGCCACTTGGGAATCCCCCGCTCAGCATGCAAACTTTCCACACCGTGTCCAAGGTGCCTTTGAGGCCTGAGGGCGAGATCTCACCGTTGAAGATCTGCCGGAAACGCGGACGCTCTCTTTCGATCACTTCTCCTGTTCGATCATCTCCTAGACTCCGGAACTTCGTGCTGCCTCCTCCAGGACAAATTGTTCCCGACTCCCCTCCACGCAAATCACCTAGACTCCAAGAAGGGTCTGTCCGGAAACAGTCTCGGGAGTCTTTAAGCAAACCTGCCGAGCCTCAACGGCCGCGATCTAGAACACCCTCTCGCTCAGCCAGCCCTTCGAAAACGCCTCGCAAGCAAGTTGCCGCTTACAACTACTGCCTTCGTGGGGCTGTCGTGTACGTGGATGTCCATACCACAGAAGGTGAAGACGCTAGCGGTCTCTTCATCGAAGCGTTGCAGGAGATGGGAGCCAGATGTGTTAAGAACTGGTCATGGAACCCGCGTGCCAGTTTGTCTCCGGAGGAAACTGCGGAGCCGAAAGAAGGCCGAGTCGGGATCACTCATGTGGTCTTCAAGGATGGTGGTGTCCGTACGTTGGAAAAGGTCAGGGCGGCGGCTGGGCTAGTGAAGTGTGTGGGGGTCGGCTGGGTTCTCGAGTAAGCAGCCCCTTGCTATCAAAAAGAGTAGTCACTAACAAAACGTAGCTGCGAAAGCGCAAACAAGTGGCTCGACGAAACTCCCTACGCCGTCGATAGCTCCATCATTCCCCGCGGTGGCGCCAAGCGACGTAAGAGCATGGAACCCCGAGCACTGGCCAATGTCAACGGCACCCTCATCAAGAACACTATCCCCAGCACCTCGTCTACAAACCGCCGCCAATCCGAAGCGGCTCGCAACGCCGCTCGAAGCGCAACACCCGCCTCCCGCAACAATGACCGATCCGCCCCCTCCACCCCGCAAACCACCACTCGCAAACGTGAACCGGACTACAAATTCTGGCAGACCCCCAAAACACCTAGCGCTGCCGCGTTGGGCTACAATATGGATAGTATTGGCATGTCTCCGGCAACACCGTTCTACCTCTCGCAGCGCTCGAAGCTTGTTCAACAGACGTGCCCGCCGAAGCAGACGCAACAGGGCCTGTTCTCGAAATCTGGACGTGAAGACGAGGAAACGTCGCAGCGGCTGAAGGCGAAGTTAGAGGCCGCCAGGCGCAAGAGTTTGGCCTTTAAGCCTGCTGTAGGGAGTCCGCTTGTTGACTGAGAGAGATTCTTTGGAATCGAACTAGACCTTTGAACTCTGAAGATTGGAGTACTGGACACCCTGGCTGCTGGAAGTCTGGAAGCATTTTGTTTTTCTTTCTGTACACTGGGCGGGTGCACTTCATAGCTGTATCATATCATACCCTTTTTGCTGGAGTTTAGGATTTGGTTGCTTTATAGTATACAGTGCTTATCGAGAAGAATACCCAATAGTTCTCTCATGATTGTATCAATTATCCTAATATGGCTGAAGTGTCCAAACTGGGATCGTTTTAATCTTGAAGTCAGAGCAAAAACGAAAAGCCCGAAATAATACCCCTTTCAGCCATGTCCAATGCCGCCATATATAGAACCCGAAAAGAAAAACAACTTTTGCTCCCTCTGGGAAGACACAGCTATAACATCCATCTCATCCAGAGAATACCATCCATATCACACCACATCACATCATATCATCATGCCTGCCAGATCTATAAATCCGAGCCTTGTTTGTCCAAATTAGATCGAATTAACCTCCTCCTCCCCCTCCATCTCACGATAAAAACCCGCAACCAAAAACGCCAACTCAAGCGCCTGCTTCTCATTCAGCCTCGGGTCACAAAACGTCGTATACCTCTCTCCAAGCCCCTCCTCCGTCAACCCGCCAGCACCGCCCACACACTCCGTAACGGCCTCGCCCGTAAGTTCCAAATGCATGCCACCGAGGAACGACCCCGCCGCACGGTGGATCTCGAGAGCCTGCTTGAGTTCGGAGAGGATATCCGCGAAATGGCGCGTCTTGACGCCCGTCGGCGTCGACTGCGTGTTCCCGTGCATCGGGTCGCATTGCCAGACGGGGATGTGGCGGGTGGATTGGACGGCGGCGATGTGCGCTGGTAAGTGGGCAGAGATCTTGGACGCGCCGTAGCGGCTGATGAGCGTGACTTTTCCGATCTCGTGGGTTGGGTTGACGGTGTCGAGGAGGGTGATTAGGTCCGAGGGGGTCATGGAGGGCCCGATTTTTATCCCGATCGGGTTCGTGATTCCGCGGAAGAATTCGACGTGGGCGCCGGTTAGTTGGCGCGTGCGGTCGCCGATCCAGAGGAAGTGGCTGGAGGTTGTGTAGTAGGATTTTGGGGGGGATGATGCTGTCGTGGTGGTGGAGGAGGGTTTGAGCGGATGTGTGGGTGTGAGGGTTTCGCCTGGGACTGGGGGGTCCCGCAGGAGGCGAGTGAGGCTTGTTTCATACTCGAGGAGCAAGCCTTCGTGGCTCGTATACACTTCGACGGTCTCGACGCCGCGATCTGTGTCGATGCCGACGGTCTGCATGAAGCGCAGCGCATCCTTGACGCGGGTGACGATGCGCTCGTACTTCTCCTTGATGGACGGGGTGATGACATGGCCCAGTCCCCAGTCCAGAGGGGAGTGCAAGTCCGCCAGACCCGAGGAGAGCGAGGCGCGCAGGTAGTTGAGAGTTGCGGCGGAGTGGAAGTAAGCCGAGACGAGGCGAGAGGGGTCCGGACGGCGCGAGTCGGGCGTCGCGTCGAAGCCGTTGATATTGTCGCCGCGGAAGGAGGGCATCTCAACGCCATTGATCACTTCCATGGGGCTTGAACGGGGTCTGTGGTCGTTAGCTCTGCGGGGTTGCAAGTGAGTAGAAGGGGCGTACGTACTTGGCGAATTGGCCTGCAATTCGGGCGATCCGGACGACGGGCATGTTTGCGCCTGATAATGTTAGTACAGCACAAGGATTCCGGAAAGGTGGACGCCATACCCCAAATCAAGACTAAGCTCATCTGAAGAAGAAGCTTGACCTTTGCCTCGATCATATCCTGATTACAGTAATCGAACAGCTCCGCGCAGTCACCTACGCATGTCAGAGACAATAATTCGCCGAAAACACCGATTCAAAGCAGCCATACCTCCTTGCAAAACAAAAGCCTTGCCGAGAGCGACATTCTTCAAGCTCTTCTTCAAATTGGCAATCTATGATGGGTGAGTCAAGCTGCCCGTCGCAGGACAGAGAAGTCACTCCTTACCTCCTGTGTTGTGACAAGTGGGGGCAACTTCTGGAGCTTCTCTAGCGCTGACTGTACACCTTCGGGGTTGTCGTAGACGACCTCTTGCTTGATGGGTTTCGAGGTCCACGCTGAGGTAGGATTAGCGAGGTGTCACAACACAAACACCAGAAGTGAGGTCAAAGCTTACACCGTGGGTTCCAATCGTCCAAACTCATGGTGGCGTGTGTTGGAGTAACCAAGGCAGTCGGTGTTCGAGATCAGCAATAAGCAGCTCTCAACAACACCGGTACAGTCGAGATGAGGGTCAAGAGATGAAGGAATGGAGAGATTTTGAATTAAACTGGAGAGTCATAACAAGGGTCAATAAGAAATGCAAGAGAAACTCAATCGCGGTTATTGGCGGGGTGACTCATCGTCACGTGGGGAATGCTTGTCATGTGACTCACTCCTCGAAGTATACGGCAGATATTCTGGTTCCTTTGGTGATATTTGGACATTTCTTTGGTTCAGAGTTAGATTGATGCATGTTAGATCTATATGCACCTCAGTTATCACAGGAATGTGAAAGGTGGTGTGGTTCTCTCTCAATGCAATCTTACTACCCCTAGTTATACCCTAGGTACGGACAACAACAGGCATAATAACTTTGTAGTAGAGATATATTCATTGAAATCTCGAGGTAGACATGGTATCCGTGACTTCTCAGCTCCATCGCACTTGTAGCATGAATCTTTCATGCTATAGCTTTGCCTCGAGCAACATCCCTATCCCTATGCTAGAATACCACGCCGTATAAGACCAGACTACATAACTGGACGAAAACCTGCAATGAATACTTTTCTCATTAGCCAATAGACAAATGGAATATACACAAGAGGCTGAGGGCCTAGAATCTTGACCTTCCCTCACTCCTCACATCAACCCTCACCGAATCCCCCTGCCCATAGATCGCCCCCTCCGCATTAAGCGGTACCCCTCCATGCCCATACCCGAACACATTCCCATGACCATTGACATGCGCCCCTATCCCCAGCCCCGGCGACACAATCCTCTCCTGACTCTCCGGCCTCCCACTCCCACTGGCCCCAGCAGCACCGGGCGACCCGGATCCCGACCCGCCACTCCGTCTCCCCTGACTATAATCCGGATTATACTCATCGATCGTCGTGGTAACCTCGGAGATCTTAAGTATCCCCTCGCCCTTCTTCCACGAGCGCTTATTCCGTGCAGATCCCGATGCGGGACCCGACCCGTGACCGCCTGTGCCCGCATGCAGCTCGTATCCGCGAGACGAGGACCCGTACCGCTCCTTGCTGCTGAAAATGGATTTGATCTTGAAGAGTTGGCGGATTGAGCTGAGGGAGCCGGCGAGCAGGCCGAAGTTGAATTCAATTTCCATCCAGATTAGAGACATTGCCGCTGAGTCTGTGATTTTCTTTTGTTAGTAAGAGGTTACGAAAGGGGGTTCCCGTGGCTGTAGGGAGTAGGGTAGGGTACAAGGGAAGGGAAAAAGGGATTGGGGGAAATACAAGTCATATCAGTCGTATCCTTCGTATACGCCAGAGTCGAAAACCGTACGAGCGCCGCAATACATGCGACAAACCCAAAACTGAACATAAACAGAACAAGCAGCTTCTTCTTTAGCGCCATCTGCAGCCCCCAAATTGCCGGCATCGGCAAGACGATAATCACGACGTCGCAGATGAACATGAGCACGCCCTGGTACATTGTGATTGCGAACATGGTATCGTTGCTGAAGCACTTCCCCGTGACGATGGTCTTGTCCCAAAAAGCGCGGACAGGCTTGCATTGCAGTGCGAGGGTGAGTTCGCCGGAGATGGTGAAGGCGAGGATGAAGAGGATGATCCCGTAGCCGATGCGTTGCACATAGGCTTGCGGGAAGACACGCATGATGAAGGTTGTTAGGCTCAGCTTTACGGCGGCGGCGACGACGAGGTAGCTACAGAGGGCGGCGTAGTAGATCTGGAATTGTTAGGGTTGAGTAGGATGGAGGGGATGCAGGGTAGGTAAGTGGCACCTTGAGCCAAACGACCAAGTCTCCCCGCAGGATGACATCCTCCTGGTGTACGCCCAGGCCGTAGTAGGTGATTGTGTATGCGAGGGCAGAAAAGCCGTTGACGAGGAGCTGCTTTGTTAGCTCGCGCCGTATTATAGGACCTTTGAGGCTTACCAGCGCGACGATCACCAGATAGTCGTCGAGGCCAAATGATTTAACGACAAACCGGCGCATGTACAACTGCGCCTGTCAGCAGATAAAGTTCTTACGACACGACGTCAAACAGCATCACTCACCCGGAGACAGCAAACCAATGTGCACAAGATAGCCACTGATAGAGTGACGCCGCGAACGGCATCAACCATGGGAGTCTCGCCCATCTCTTTGTCGAATTGTGCCTGGATTTCCTACCCCAGGTCGAAGGGCAAAAAGAGCGAGACTCAAATTAAAAGAGAGAAGTTGCAGCCACAATCGCATGGAGTCGCTGACTCGAACGACAAACTAAAGCTAGAACGAGGACCCTCAACATCCAAGTCGAGTCAAGCAAAGCGGGCCATCGAGTTCTTAATAATCTATAACATGTGGTATTCGACAGTCGACTCGTGCCGTCTTCGCTAATCTTCGCCAAGGTCGGGGTCGACTCCTGCCAAAACAGGAGGAAGCAGAAACTATGCCAGGAACAGAATATGAAGGAATCCCACGAGGGGAACATTTCAACATGGGCATTCTTCTGCAGGGCTGCATGGCACCACAGGCCCACGAGTATCAGAACAATTTGATTCTTCTCGGTGACAGACCGTTAGGTCTCCACACCAACTGCTTGACGGCCGTTAGCTCGCCGAAAGTAGCGACCAGGATTGAGGCTACGCCGCACCATCGACTGCAGTGGACCCTGCAGACCGTGTCAAGATCCAGTCACGGCTGAAGTTTACGGGGCGGCCCCCCTCGGCCCGGGGAAGCTGTGCTGCAACCGGTGGTGGTCTCGCGTGGAGAGCAGGGAAGTGGAAAATGAGCCACTTTCGCGCATTAGATAGGGACGCTAAGGCTGTCCCCAGTGTCTCGACTCTCCAGCAGAGTCAGGACAACACCAACAGCCTCTCCACTGCCCAGTGAACTTCCGAGTCCCGAGAGCCGGGATAGAGGGCACTTAAGAAGCGTCGCGCGGCCCAGTCATGATGCCGCGTTGCGTCTCCAAGTTTGTAGTAATTCTGTCGCTAAACGAGCTCGAAACAGTTGATCTTTTCTGGTTGTGGTCTGATCTCAATCTCCATCGCAGCAAGAATGAGCCATCTCGCCAGCGTCCCGTCCCTCCTGGACTTTCTCCCCGTGGAGTCCTCCACTCGCCCTGAGGCCGAGGCTCTCCTGTCTGATTACACCGCTCAACCCGAGAAGCAAAAGGGCGCAGCTCGGGCCTCCCTCCTGGCCAAGATCTTCCCGCTCGTGTTTGGCGAGAATGCCCTGGTCGAGGGCTCTGCTTTGTATGAGGAGAATCGAACGCAGCCATGGTAGCCTTCTCTCTTTCCCCCTCGGGCCTCACGGTCTCACCTCCCTTATGCGTTGCATTAGTAGATCACTGACAAGGATAGGTCCACAAACTGCTGGCTCACCCCAACCGTAATCCTCACCCCAAGCAGCACAACCGAAGTCTCCCAAATCCTAGCCCTAACCCGCTTCGTCGGCGCAACATTCTCCGTGCGCGGCGGCGGGCGCCTGCACAACCCAACGTTCACAAGCAACGACGGCGGCGTCGTCATCTTCCTCAGCAAGCTGACGCAGCTCACGCTGTCCGATGACAAAACGACCGTCGACATAGGGCCGGGCCACCGCTGGCTGGATGTGTACAAGGGCCTTGATGCGCACGGGCTGACTGTTGCCGGTGGCCGCATCCCGCATGTTGGTGTGCCCGGGTTGCTGCTCGGGGGTGGACTTTCGTTTCAGAATAGTGAGCACTCGTTGGGGTGTATGAATGTTGTTGATTATGAGGTTCGTTCTCTTTCTCGCTTTGGTTCTGGGGGACTGATTTGCATTGCCGTTGGTTGTTTTGCGGTGTTAATGAAGTGTAGGTCGTCCTCGCAGACTCTTCAATCGTCCACGCAAGCGCAACGGAGAACAGCGACCTCTTCTGGGCTCTCAAGGGTGGCGGCACGAACTATGGTAACCCTTACCCTGCCCGACCACCCCCACCTTCACACCATTCAAGCCCACCACTAACCAAAAACGCCCAACAGGAATTGTAACAAACTTCCGCATGTCCACAATCCCCAACGCCATCTGGGCCGAAGGCCGCGTCTACCCCGCAACCCCGGAGACCAGCAGCCAGCTGCACCACGCTCTAATGGATTACCACAAGCTCATCGAGTCAGACAACAAGGCAACGCTGATCTGGCACACGCTCAACCAGACAACGCTGCTGATCTTCTTCTACTGCGCGCCCGTTGAGAAGCCAGATGTCTTTGCGCCGTTTTATGGCATCCCCTTCCTCATGAATGTGGTTCCGCCGGCGAAGCGGACGGTGTATGAGATGGTTGATGCCGTTAGCAATATCTTGGCCGCGGAGCAGTTGAGGTGAGTCCTTGCCCTTTTTTTTTTCTTCCCCCCTTCCCTTTGGTTTTGGTCAAGATGTTATGCTCCAATTTGATTCGATGGTTGCTAATAAAGGCGGTGCGAGGATAGCCACGACATGCGCACAACAACAACCCTCCCCAGCTTAACAGTCTACGAAGCCGCCGAGCGAACACGCCTCGAAGAAATGGCGTCCCTCTCCGACCTCCCCCGCGCAGACCTCACAATGGTAATCCAACCTATGTCCTCACTCGCCATGAAAGTCGCCGAAGCCAAAGGGGGGAACCCGCTCGGGCTCGGCGGTGTCGCCGGACACCAGTGGTTCCTGGTGATGGCGGACTACGCGGATACCATGTCGGCAGCTGACGAGGCGCGCGTGCGGGCGTCCGTGAAGCGGATTGTGGATGTCGTTGAGGAGACGGCGAAGCGCGAGGGCGTGTGGGTGCCGTACAAGTATTCGAATTATTGCTCGAGAGACCAGGACCCGTTGGCGAGTTATGGGGAGGCGAATTTGGGGAAGTTGAGGAAGATTGCAGGGAAGTATGACCCTGAGGGGGTCTTTCAGGTGTTGCAGAATGGTGGGTGGTTGGTTTCGAGGGCGGGGAAGCAGTAGCTTCGGCGCTCGATATCTAGATCAAGGTAGGTGAGCAAGCGGGACAGAGAGACAGACGAGTACCAGCTATGAGAAAGTGAAATGGATGAATTTTTATAGTAACATGGAACTGAGAAATCCACGCTGGTGATAGTACAGTGATTGATATATAGCCCAACAAATCCGTATCAAGATGGAAACCAAAGCTGGTATCGCCAGGCTATGAAGCGTATGTTTTGAGATGAAGCGTAATCCAACCAAAGAAAAGACGAAAAATAAATATCCTAGAAATCATTCAAGAAGTCATCAGTCGTATCACGATCACCGTCGGATCATGCCACTAGACAGTCCCGCCTTGATGTGGCGGCGCACTAGGGGCGATTGTGAGAGATTCCGGGTATATCGGGCCCGGCTCCGGGGTAGTCGCCTGCGTTCTCGATTGATAAGCCATCCCGGGTTCATACGTAGGAAGCTGGCCGCTAACTCCCGGGTTATTTGTTCGTGCGTAGCCCTCCTGCATCTCGTACCCGTTCGCTACATCCTCCTCACTCGACGATGAGTATGTATCGCCGTGTGCTCGTCGGGGATACACATTCGTGACGTAGGGATGCGGCGGCGGGTACGTTGACGCGAATCCGGCTTCCGTGTTTTCGGACAGCTCAGGTTGGTGCAGGCGCTCTTGCGTCGGGTTTCGGAGTGCCTCGGTGCTTTCGCCGGCTCCTTCGTAGCGCACCGCATCTGGGTATGAGGGTGCTGTTCCCCATGATCGGATCGGGTGGGCACGGCCCTTCTTCCAGGGTTCGGCGAGCGACGGGAAGTACTGGCGGTAGGAGAGTGAGGCGCAGATTGTGCCTAGGAGCGACCCGGTGATCACGTCGAAGGGGTGGTGACGGGCGTCCATGATGCGAGAGACGGCAATGAGCGTTGCGCCGAGACACGGGAACATCACTAGGAACAGCTTCCATACTTCGCCTTTGTTGTCCATGATATGCAACTTGCCGCCGACCCAGAGCGATAGATAGAATAAACCCGCAAAGGAAGCTAAATGGTTAGTTACCGATTAACAATGAAGAAGACTGAAAGCTTACAGCTGCTATGACCTGAGAACTAGTTAGTAACCACAGCACCATTTTATTTTGATTTGGGGACATACCAGAAGGCCACGACCGAAAACCATCCTTCAACAAATGCGGATCTCCCGTACAGATGCTGGAATTAGACAATCCATACGGCGACCCATCCAAACTCCCCTCTCGCGGCTGACACCGATCAATGATATCCGGTCTCGGCTTCCCACATGCATTCTTGAGCGCCTGCGTGATGACAAAACAAATAGCCTGCGACAGCACAAGCCCCAGAAACCCACAATTGAACTCCCAAAGCCTATCCTTCCACCGGTATGGGCCCATAAACTTCCTCTTCCCCGTCGACTGGTGAATCGGCTTGTTGTGCGAGAACAGCCCGTCGATGAAGAGGGTGTAGATGGCGATTATGACGAGCGGACCGCCGCCTGAGCAGGCAACTGCGGCGAAGATGGATATGCGTTCGTGTACGGCGTAGGGGTATTGGAGGGAGATGTTGTTCAGGGAGAAGTGTTGGTGGTATGGTTCGATTCGGTCGAGGATGTAGAAGCCCACGACGCAGGCGCTGGATCATTGTTAGGTTTAAGGAGCTCCGCGGAAGTCAGCGGGCGGGACGTACACGAGAATAACATAGTCGAAGATGTATCTGGTGAAGGTTGAGGATCAGTAAGCTTTCCTCAGGCGGCTCGCTTCGCAGCAAACAAACTCACGAGATCACCACGCGCGGCCGCAATGTGCGCTTCGAGAAGGGCAGTTTTGACGGAAGACGGTCCATCTGACCAAGCACCACTGATGCTGTTGTTGCTCTAATTCAAGGAGAGTATATCGGTCAATGCGGCGTTGAAGCAAACCATTCGAAACAAAAAAGGCAGAGGAGGCGATTGCGGAAATTGCGCACGTGGATGAAAAGCGTCGCTGCGATAAAGGATGGGCAAGTTAATAAAGAAGCGTGAGCTGACGAGTTCAGGAGAAAAAGCAGCGTTGAAAACAAAACATCTTGGCTGGAACGCACGGCGCCCAATCCACACTCCGCAATGGCGGCGAGTGGCTCCTCTTGCCTATAAATATGCACGATTGTCGAGCGCTGATCCCCGCAAAGCCTGCGGTTGACGAGCGCCCAGACCGCCCAGAGCGGCACAGCGCCAAATCGATCAGAGCAAGGGTCAACGTTAGAGACTCAGCCACGGGGCGATCGCTACGATTTTCCTGTTGCAGTAATTGGACATCGTCGCCGGTTCAGGTACGCAACACAAGCTTCCTGACAGGAGTTCCTCCAAGAGTCCAACTCTTCTCTACTACTTTCGGAAATTATTTTGCGAGGTAAACCGAGATTCGAGATTCAAGTTCGCGAGACGTGTCAGAAAAGCGCCATGCATGCCGTGGAACCATGCTGCCTAGAATACCAGGCAGCGCAGTTTTAAAAGACGCCGACATTATTGGACGCGAAGGAGGCTTAGACGAGACTATAATTCTTACGAGCGAAGTTGATCAGAATGTTAGATCAGTTCAGGTAGGAAAGAAACGCTTGGTAAAATCTTCCATTAAATTAATACGAGAGAAATACCCAATAAAACTAAAGGCATTAAAGCAGTGTACTAACGAATCTGAAATGAGTAATGAAAGGTACAGAAGTTTACAAGTTGGTTGTGCATAACTTTTTACAACCCCAACCTTGTGTTGCCGTTGTTGCTAGACGAACCGGACAACCGGTCACTTTAGCACTTGGTGATGTACAGACCAAGACTGTGGCAATGTTAGCTACTGTTTGAAAAGTGATGGAAGGTGAAAAACTCACGGTGAGGGATTGTAGTCTTCGAAGAACTCGAAGCTGGTGCTGCCAGAGTTGGTGATCTCGTATCCGACGGTCTGTCCAGCCGGGCACTCGAAGGTGCTGATAGCGTATGAGTGACCAGGCGAGATGGTGAAGTCACCAAGATTCTCACTGATCGAGGGAGCGTTGTTGAAAGTAGTAGACTGGGTAGCAGGCTCAGAGACAGCTCCGAATGTAACCTTGCCGTCCCCGCTGAAGGAGAAGGCAGAGGTCTCGAGGTCCTCCTGCTTGGGGAAGAGGAAGACCAGGCTACAGGTCCTTCCAGCGTCGGAGGCAGGGATGTCAAAGTTGAATATCGTGGAGACGGTGGAAGAGACGGTTCCGTTGAAAGAAGTACCCACGGCCTCATCGGGAGAGGATGAGTCGACAGGAACAATCAGGTGTGGGAACTCGTAGTCTCCGGAGAGATCCGTCTGGCAGCACTCACCGGATGGCTGAGGCTGAGGGGGCTGCGATGTCTGGGGAGGGGAAGTCTCACCAGGGCCAGAAGGAGTTGGGGACTCGCCTCCAGGGACACCCGGGGTGCCAGACTCTCCAGGGACAACAGGCGTCTCAGTGGACGGGGGCTGGGTCTCACCAGGGCCAGAAGGAGTTGGGGACTCGCCTCCAGGGACTCCAGGAGTAGTCGACTCGCCTGGGATAGGCACACCAGGGGTCTCAGAAGAGCAGGGAACAATGACGGTAGTCAGGACAGTGGTTGTCTCGCACAATGAGCAATCGGTGCCTTCGCCGGGACTAGTAGGCGAGGGGGTAACCGTTGAACCACCCTCACCACCACCACCGCCGCCAGGGCCTTCTCCGGGGCTAGTCGATGATGGGGAGACAACGGGAGAAGTAGCTGAGCCTCCGCCTCCGCCTGGACCCTCAGACCCAGGAGCACTAGGCGACGGCGACACAACTGGCACGGTCGGGCTGGGCTGAGGAGCAGAGGACGACTGGCCACCGCCTCCACCAGGAACAGAGCTTGAGCCGGTGCCAGTTCCAGATCCGGAGCAGGAATCTGCAATGAGCTGCACAGTGCGGCAGTTTGTGACGGCGTCGCTTTCGGTGGTGTAAATGTTTAATCCTCCGTTTTGGCCTGTCTCGCAGGCGACGAAGTCTGTGCTTCCATCGTACTCTAACTGGCCGTTCGAGTTGACGGAGAATCCGGGTGAAGGACTGGCGCCCTCATCGCATTGGAATTGCGTGGTAGGGGCTGTTAGTAGCCGGGAAATTAGTATCAACCGGATCTCGGGGGGACAAAAGAGAGAACATACGAGTCAGTATACAGCCGCGTCCATTGCCGTCGGTGATAGAGCCGTCAGAGTCGATGCAGTACTGACCGGCCGGCAGGTCGCCGCCAATGCGGTTCTGTCCGTCGTCGAGCTGACCGACAGGGCCAGACGCTTCACCAGAGGCCGTGAGACCGAAGCAGCAGCTGGTATCACGGGGAACAAGTGCGTTGGCACTAGCAGCAAAGGCCGCAAAAGTAGCGAAGTTCCTCATTGTAAGCGAGTGTGAGGGAAGCGAGTGAGATGTAAGACTCTTGAGTGATTCCTGGCCTTACTCGAGATGATTGAGATAACTTGCGGGTTGAAAGCTCTTTATAACACCGGGTGGATTCTCCGGTTACCTGTTGCCTGGAGACAGATTAGGACAAACTTGGAAGCAGCAACTGCAAGTTGGGAAATGCGCATAGAAACCAGTGTGTAATCATCTGTACCCGCGCGAGGAACCCTGGACAGGCGACGGGAGGATGATCCATTGATCTTGGTCATGACAACATAAACAAGGCCATTGTGAGCAGCCCGGAACTACCGGGCGTGGAACTCCAAAGCATGATGAAAGCTTAGACGTCATGAGTGATGTGGGGTTTGGCCTCGAAAGAAGCATTGGGATCTGTCTTTCTACCACTGATGAGACCGATCCAGACAATAGTGGGCCTTCAGGGCAGGGGTCTGCCCTGATTAATGTTTCTCGACGGATGGTTCAGAGGAGATTCTGCGAATATGGTGGCGGTTTGGAACTTTGTCTACCAGGCCCAGTATGACTTCAATGCGGTGGGTTGATCTGATGCCCACATTTTACTTACGCCGCTGACACATTCACCATACGCACTGGGTGGTCGATATTGTTGTCTTCCCATGTAGCTCAGCGGGTTGCAATAGGTCACACTGCTATCGAGAAATGTTAGCCCTGCAACGCTAGAATTCGCAGCTCAGAATACGGGTGTTGATGTCCATCGCAAAGAGGGTACAATGCCCCATCTCGAAGGACAGAAGGGTTGCATCATACTTTCACAATGCTGCGCCCCATCATGACAAGACGTTCAGAATTTGTGTGGAGCGAGAAGTAATCATTGTCGCTTGCCATCCGATCTATTTCACGATTGGTGCGATCGAAGTCTGGCCAAGTCGTCGTAATGAAGAGGACCCGGCGTAGATGGAGTAAAGATGGTGGGGAATCCGGAGGTTGAAACTTAAAGGGACACAGTCTCATGGGCTGTCGGGGCCGGAAAACCCGTTCTTCCAGGGACCAGTGGGCCAAAGTATTGTCTGGCGTCCAACGGCTTTGCTTGTATGTTAGTGATGCGGATCAGTGCTATTACGGAGGATTCATGGCCACAGTAAGATCCAGTCTCGATTTATGAGGCCCGATTCTTCGGGCAACTACCCATGTCGATCCTATCCGCAACGTCACTGCGCTTGTTTCTGACAGGACAGCGAAAGTCATCATAATGAAAAGATATTGGTCTGTCCACTGTCCAGCTTGCCGGGCCTGCCAAGCGTCGTGTCACCATTGAACAAGCCGGAGTAGGGAACAAGCACGCCTGTGGGGAGATAAATATAGAATTGCGAACCAGTCTACAACGTTGGACACAGGCTTCGCTTAGAGAATCCAAACGTTCACCATTCACGGACCTGAATTATGGTGTACCGATGTCATGCGTTGTACTCTTGATAACTCGAAGTTCGGTGGATCTGAAAGCATTGCTATTGGACAATCTTGTCCTGGTGAACTCGATAATCGGCTCACCGGCTACCTAGGTACCCATGATCCTCATCTGATATGGCTAGATCGGCAAAATTCGGGCTTCTAGACAGTGGTTCCCATGTTGTCTCCAAAAACGACATACCGTTGCTAAGCAGGCCATGATGCAATAATGCCCTGTTCTAAGTATAGTTGTCAACCGCGAGGCTAGGAACGGCCCTCCCAAGGTGCCATGCATGATGCGCGTCAACAGCGGCTTAGCGCTCCATAAGGAAGGGATTTACCTAGACATTGATTTTGATCGACAAGGTAAGCGAAGTATGATGTCGAGGGTGAAACGTAACCGCATCCCCATGGATTCTAGACCGTAAGTACTCTTGCAAGCACAGTACAGCGCAGAAAGGTGACCAGTCAGAGAGCCCTGTAGCTTCAATCTTGGAATTCTTGTAGATGAGTATGCCAATGGGACTGGTATGCTCACTTTAAAAGAAGGTCGAATTCCGGTTTCTATCTCCGACTGGTGCGTAGATGGTAGTTGCAATGGAGTAGTTGATTTCTATGCATTGTATATACTTGGAGCCTATCCCATTCGGGAGGCCCGGAATTTGCTGATTCGCCTCGGCACTTCCTCGGGCTCGACCGGTATCATCTCTGGTTCCTCTTCGAGTGAGTTCTCGCTTTGTTTGGCCAATCTGTTTCTCATCCTGTAGAACTCGGTGGCGATTTCTTTTCGGTGGAGTTCTTCGTCAAGTTCATCCGGCTCTGGTGCCCTGGCAGTCCCTTCAGATGTATCGCGCTCAACAAGGGTATCTGCAAGGATCTTTCGTTCGGATTTGGTGGGAGTAGGCGCTTTCTCAATAATATCGGATATAGGTTGTGAGAAAGGCTTCGGCTCTGAAGGCTTCGCCGGGAAAAGAGGCAGGGATGGCGTCGGAGTCACAACGGCTTTACGAGAAGGCTTGGCTAGCTGTGAGCTGCCGATTGAGGACGTAGTCTGCCCGTCCGTGTTCGCTGCCACTAGACCGCGGGCAGACCGGAACCGGGAAGTTTTCTTCGGAGCATCATTTGTTGCGGAAGGGGGTTCGACCGGTTTTGTGCGTTCCACAATAGACTCCGACAAGACGGCGATCTCAGTCTCTCTAGGAGCCGCCTTTTTGCTTTCAGGAGCCGGAGGCTTGGGGGCGGGCGCAATATCAAGATCATCAGCGAACGCAACCTTCTTCTTTGACTTGGCCTTGGGAGCCGGCTCATTGCCTGAATCAAGCGTTTTCTCGATCTTGACTTTATGCGCATGTTGAAGGTCCTCCTGAATGTTCTCCGGAAGAGATGCAGTGTCTTTGCCGACATTCCACATCCCTCGAGCATTCAGTTTCGCCTCCAACTCACGCATCTGTTGGTGATAGTCCTCATCTAGGCCAGACCGGGTACTGCGCCCATATTCGTCTTCCTCCTCTTCTTCATCGTCGTCATAATCATCAAAATCGTATGCATCATCCACTGAAACCTCGCTCCCATCCTCGTCTAACTCAAGTTCGGCGACAACCGCACCAACCTCATCTAGACTGTATCGTAGCATTTCACGGCGGAGCTGCGCATCCTCTGGAGACTCGTCAACGTCCACGATTGGAATTTCCTTCTCCTCGGCTGACTGCTTCCCCGTCTTTGACTCATCAGCACGCGTTGCAGACACTTCCTTGTTTTCGAGTGATGTGGATTCAAAGGCTCTAGCCGCCGGATTATCTACTTCCGGCGCATTAATAGCGATGTCTTGAGTCGTAGATTCTGTTAACGATTGCCGGGAATCCGCCGTGAGTTCGTCCACCGTCGGAACATCCGGTATGTTGTCGACACCGGCCTTCTTCAGAATATCCAAAAGATCTGCGGCCTGATCCCCAGGATTCGTAGTCGTGCTAGATATGATTTCCCCGTCTTCATCAAGTTCCTCAATAATCTCCTTCATGGGAAAATCAGCCGTGACCTCCCCGGGTATCTGCTCGATCGAATCGAGTTCGTTGAGCTTGTTCTCCGCAGCACGCAACTGCTTTTCCATGGATGACACATTATCTCTCACGTAGTCGATGCGCCTCGATATAATGTCGGCGACTTGTTGTCTAGTACGTTTGAGGCCCTGTTTCTCACCGATCATGACTCGGACTTCGTCTTCATTGACTAGTGTCCCGTCGAACTCGCGGCTGGCGCGCAGAAAGTCGGCTGTTGTGGCATCGTCGTCTAAAGCGTGAATATCTTCCTTCAAACCATCGTATTCCGCCTCCCAGGTCCGCCAGTGGTAAAGGGACTGCTGCAGTTGTAGGATGTTGCTCTCTAATTCGAGCCGTTGGCGTTCGAGACCGTCGAGGTTACCGCTATGGACGCCCATTTTCAGTAGCTCAAAAAGACGCGCGGTAGCTTTGCCAGCCGGAGGAAATAATATTAATGTTCGCGAGTGAGTTTGAAGTGAGAAAAAGTGAGAGAGGGGTCGAAGGTACTGGCAACTTGTCGGAGCGGCAAAAAGAAAAACCAGTGCCTGAGGCTCAAATTCCGCCGTGCGGAACAAAGAGGCGCGACGTTGATTGGTTCGTGAGATCACTGGTCAGCGTCAAATTGCTGGGGAGTCGACGTGAGGCACTCGCTCTCGTATCTCCTCGTCACTCCTATTGCGAGCCTCTTGTCTGCCGTGTCTGCTCAAGGAAAGGGTGCTGAAATCATGCCTCCCTCTCGCGAGGCCATGGTTCACCGTGGGGATGAAGATGGTAAGCTCCAGCCTTGCTTGTCATGGACTGAGGTCCCAGCTCTTGCTAACTACTTTATCGCTAGAGGTGTGCCCCGTCTGCAAATCCTCCCGGTACTTGAACCCGGACATGCGCTTCCTCATCAACCCTGAATGTTACCATAAAATGTGCGAGTCCTGCGTGGACAGGATATTCTCGTCAGGACCTGCCAACTGTCCGGTGGCGGGGTGTCACAAGACACTGAGAAAGAACCGATTTCGCAAGCAGACTTTCGATGATATACATGTAGAAAGGGAGGTTGATATACGGCGGCGGGTTATGACAGTGTGAGTGCACATATTGTCGACTTTCGACAGTGGGGCTGACTGTTCCGCTCTCCTAGACTCAACCGCCGAGAAGAGGAGTTCGATTCCAAGTTAGATTGGGACAACTTCCTAGAGCAGAGAGAGGAGATTATATTCAACCTTGTCAATGGAATAGACGTCGCGAAAACCGAGGCCGACCTCCAGAGCTATGCGTCCGATAACATGCGCTCCATCCGCGCGAACCAAGCGCTCGAGGCCAAGGAAGTCACCTCGTTCCAGGAGCGGCAGAACCAAGAGCAAGAGCTGGCACGGTTGCGGCGACAAGCAGCGAGAGAAGAGTACGAGAATGAGCGCAAGCAAATACTGGCCGGCAGAGAGGACGTGCTCACGCGGCTTGCGAGTGGACGTCCGGCGGACGCTGCTACGATCGCGCGAGAGGGCCAGAGAGTCTTGCTCAAGAAGTCCTCGGCTCGACGCAGCGAGGAGGAACGTATCAGACAGAAACAGGCTGCCCTACGTGGAACAGATGCCAAGAAGCCTGGCCAGCCTGCGGCGGCAGCCGAGGAGGGTGGCTCTGGTTTGATCAAGGGTCTGAGGAAGATCAAGACGCCCGAGCCCGAGAAGCCGTACGATCCCTTTGGTGGCATGGTCCCCAACAAACGAGATTATTACACGTTGCGAGACCATTACCCTTCGACATATCTTGATCCTATCCGGCAGGATACTCGGATGCTGGCGGGCGGGTACAACTTGCAAGAGTATTATTCCCGAACCCTGTTTGAGGCCTTTGCGGGACTGGGATGTTTTATTGACGAGGAGGTATCGAAACGAGAGGGCAACGCTTTTAATGCCATGAAACCTGTAGGTACATAAGGCGCAGCTCTGGCCGCAACCTCAGGTTCGCAAGCGGGCAAGTGATGCTCTCCAAAGGATATCTCGATATGAACAGAGAGGGCAGGATAAAATTACATTACGTGGTGTGCATAGCGATGGCGTTCACGGATTTGTTTTGACGGATGTCGATTCTTGGTTGAGAACTCCACAGAGCGGAATTTCAGGTATATAGCGAATAAGTGTACAAATATGACAGGCGCGATTGAGATTGACAAGTTACAACGCGAAGAACAGTATTATACAAGAAAGTAGCCCGTCTTTACAGCTTTCCACCAGTGATCTCCTCTCCCAGCTTCTTGACCCTGGTCTGCATCTTATCCCAACGGTCAGTGTCTCCCCTCGTGCCTTGTAAAAGAGTCTCTTGCACTGTCGGAGGAAAGCCGAGGTTCCAGACATTCTCGCCATTAGTTTGGTCGTTGCGCCAAGCATCATTGACTCCTGAGGGGAAGGCTTTGTCGATCGCGGCAGCGAGCTGTTGCTCGTTGACAATGAAGTCGCGAGCATTCATATAAAGGGTATGTAGCGCATCCCGCCGGCCTTCCTGCTTCAGCAACGCCTTCTCCTCGAGGCGTGCTTTGGAAAGGGCTAGTCGCTCCTCTTGGTTGGGGTCTGGCAAAACAGGATTGTGTTGGGGAAGCATCTCCTTGATGACCGAAGACCGGGTGAGCAATACATCCTCCGGTTCTCCCTGCTTGAGAACCTGTGCACGCCGTCGTTGTTTTTCGCGACTTTGCTGCGCCATGATCTTATCTGTCATTTGCTTTCGCTTGTGCAATGCCTTTAATCCCTGTTTAAAGTTTCTTCTTCGCATTTCTGCCATATTCTTCTTCCATTGTCGGTACTCGGCATTGGGCTCATTGGGGTTGACGTCTTTGCTGTTCACAGGGAGAGGTATCGCGGCTCGGATGTACGCCTCCGTGGGCTTGTCTGCGCGTCGGCGCGAGAAGATTTCACGGGGCACGGGAAGGGTACCCTTGACAGTGCGTTTGGCGGGCTGGTACGGCTGGACCAATTGGGGAATCTCGATGAAATTGGGTGATTCAGGTCCGACTCGGAGGCTGGAGGAGGTTGAGAAACCACGGAGCTGCACGGCGGCAGTCCGGCCGCTGCGGAATAGCGACATTGTAGATTTGCAGATTGTTGGTGACCGATATGGCCGGAGAGGGTTGGGTACGCAAGAAAGAAAGCACACCCCGACCAACTTGGCTGCGGTTGACGAGGCCGTTCTGTCAAGAGCCGGAAAAAGATCGAAGCGATTTTGACGCCGTTGGTCCGTGCACCAGCTCCGCTTGGCGCCTCAAGAAAAAAAATAATTCTCCCTCCCTTCTCTTCTTGCGTTCCGCCAACCTTTTTTCTCAACTCCTACCTTTAGACATCTTGTTTTAGATTTCTTCGGGTTACGGGTTTCAAGATGGGTACTGGAAAGAAAGAAGCCACGCGCCGAGTCCGGCAGGGCAAGGTTGGCGATGGCATGGCCAATGTGAGGGTCAAAGGTGAAAATTTCTACAGGTGAGACAGTCTCTCTGGTTTTGTCTTTGATCGCAACTGATTTCATAAAAGAGATGCGAAGAAGGTGAAGAGGTTAAACATGCTCAAGGATGGCAAGCCGCAACGTGACGCAGCTGGAAACATCACCGTCGCCGCCTCCTACCAGTCTCGCGATGCCCCGGTCGCTCGGATCGAGCCCAACCGGAAGTGGTTCGGGAACACTCGTGTTATCTCGCAAGAGGCCCTCTCGTCCTTCCGTGAGGCTGTCGCTGAGCGTGCGGCGGACCCTTATCAGGTTCTCCTCAAGACGAACAAGCTTCCCATGAGTCTGATCCGAGACAACCAGACTCTCAATGGACTCAAGCAGCATGAGGCCAAGATGGCTATCGAGACCTCCCCGTTCGGTGACACCTTCGGACCCAAAGCTCAAAGGAAGCGAGTCAAGATTGGTGTCTCGTCGATCGAAGACTTGGCGGGTGAGACGATCAAAATGCACGATAGTTACCTCGAAAAGAATGACCAGGCTACGCATGCGGACGGCACCGCTATTGTGTCTGGTGATGATGTTGCCGCCGACCTCAACATTGGCACTCTGCCGACCTCGCGCGAGTCTGTCTTCTTGAAGGGCCAAAGCAAGCGTATCTGGAATGAATTGTACAAGGTCATCGATTCCTCGGATGTTGTTATTCACGTTATTGATGCGCGTGATCCTGAGGGCACACGTTGCAGAGGTATCGAAAAGTACATTCGAGAGGAAGCTCCTCACAAGCATCTCATCTTCGTTCTCAACAAGTGTGATCTTGTACCAACTGGTGTGGCGGTAAGTCAACTCCCTTCACTTTAGTATCCCATCTTCCCTTTGCATTTCATAGGCTCCGCCTTGCCATCGCTAAGTCAAGTCTACTTCCGGTGACTCTTTTGTCACTGTTCTCCTCAATGGAAGTATTGTCTGTTACAGCTTTGGCAGATTGACGCTGGTTCGCGCCGAATTTCATTCTGAAGCTAGGCTGATTGGTTTTCGTCTTGAAAGCCGATCGTTAAGAACTAAGCAGTGTTCTGTTTTTGAGTTGAGAACTGCTCGCCTTTTCTGGCCCCTCGGTAGCCTTTCTCTTAGTAACATTTCACACATCGCCGTTATCACTCATGATTTTATCTTCTGGTCTGATGCTAACGTGTTGACCAGGCTGCTTGGGTCCGTCATCTATCGAAAGATTATCCTACCCTGGCGTTCCATGCCTCGATCACCAACTCATTCGGCAAAGGATCTCTGATCCAGCTGCTCAGGCAATTTTCGTCTCTTCACTCCGACCGCAAGCAGATTTCGGTTGGCTTCATTGGGTACCCCAATACAGGAAAGTCGTCCATCATCAACACACTGCGCAAGAAGAAGGTGTGCACAGTCGCTCCCATTCCTGGTGAGACCAAGGTCTGGCAGTACATCACATTGATGAAGAGGATCTACCTCATTGATTGCCCCGGTGTTGTCCCGCCCAATCAGAACGATACTCCGGAGGATATCCTCCTTCGTGGCGTCGTGCGAGTGGAGAACGTCGAGAACCCCGAGCAGTACATTCCCGCTGTTCTTAAGCGTGTCCAGCCCAAGCATCTTGAACGTACCTACGGTATCAAGGACCCTGGTGGCCCGATCGAGTTTCTCAGCATCCTTGCTAGGAAGGGTGGTAGACTTCTCCGTGGAGGCGAGCCTGATCTTGATGGTGTTGCCAAAATGGTAATCAACGATTTCCTCCGAGGAAAGATCCCATGGTTCACTCCCCCTCCTTACACACCTGGCGAGGAAGGTGCGAAGATCGAAGGTCGTGAAGGCCGACTTGGTGAGATGGGCCGCAAGCGCAAGCTTGACGACACTACACAGACAGCGGATGAGAAAAAAGAAGCCTCAGGCGAGTCGGGCTCTGGTGATGAGGAAGAGTTCGACGGCTTCAGCGGAGAGGAAAGTGATAACGATTCGATCGCGAACCTCGAAGTCAGTGATGAGGAAAGCGGGGAGGAATGAGCGCTCGCCAGATGTCCCTCACCAGCAAACCACACAGCAAGCAACTTGTTTGCTTAGACACCTGCCTCGACAAGCATGTCTGCGCCCCGAGCTGTTATCATCTGCTCGGACGATCGGTGCATATTGACAGCTGTCCGGCCCACCAGACAGCGTCGTGGCACTATCTAGTAGGCCCCAGTCCACCTGAAATACACGGTGTCCATGCAGTTGCAGGCCACACCGTCGATTAGACACAGTGTTGCCCCGTCCTCTATGGTGCAGCTCCCAAGATGTCTCCGGTAGAAGGATTCATCAACCCCATGTCGTGACATCAACTATCATTACATCATATTTAGATACCCTGGATAGACATGATATGCCACATCGTACCTATTCAGATGATTTGTACGTTGTACTCGGATGTAGTCTTGTAGCAAACAGTAAAGGCGAGGCGCTCACCGCCGGTGCTCACGTGGCGCAGGATCGATGATGCGGATCTCAGTTACCTCATTCCACGGAAGACGGACCACCTCCGACTCTCTTCAAGTTCACACTCCCCTTCTCATGACCATGGCCTTTGCCGTCTCAGGAGATGCGCCCTTTATTGATTGATAATGGCGGACGAGGGCATGTCCATTGTTCCATATAGCTCCTCCAAAGATGTTGTCCTTCGACACAATGACTCCATCGTCGTGCTCGACCGAGACTCCCAGCAGCTCGTCCTCCAAAATGCCGCCGAACACGATGACGAACCTCAGTGCCCGTATTGCCGCCGGCCGCTACAAGAGGAAGATGCTCAAGACAACCACCATGCGCCGCCGGAATTCATCAGTCCGAATTACTTTCGCATGCTCCACAACAGTCTACCCGGCTCGGTAGAATCAACCACGCCGCGCCCAACTCGACGTTTTGCCCAGCCTGTCCTCTCAGATGGTTCTTCGACCGGAACTCGTTCTAATAAGAGGGCGCAAACTGGACACGGAATTTCGTCGGCGGCATTTACACAGGATTACTTTAAAAAGTTCTTTGTGGAAGAAACAGTGTTGGGGAAGGGTGGAAAAGGCGTGGTGCTGCTCGTGAAGCATGTGCTGGACGGTGTGTCGCTCGGACACTACGCTTGCAAACGTGTGCCCGTCGGAGACGACCACGAGTGGCTGGAGAAGGTGTTGATCGAGGTGCAACTATTGCAGCACCTGTCGCATCAAAACCTGGTGTCATACCGGCATGTTTGGCTTGAAGATGCCAAAATCACTACCTTTGGGCCCAGTGTCCCGTGCGCATTTATCTTACAGCAATACTGCAACGCTGGCGACCTACACAACTACATTTGTGGTGCTTTGCAGACATCGACGACGCCGCAAGAGTTGAAGGAGCGTATCAGACGGAGATCCAAGGGCGGACCTGAAGCTCCTCCTGATGTGAGGGAACCCCGAAAGCTTCATTTCGATGAGATCTACTCGTTCTTCAAGGACATTACATCGGGTCTTCGGTATCTCCACGCTAATGGCTACATTCACCGTGATCTCAAGCCGAACAACTGTCTACTGCACAAGACCAGCGATGGAATTCGAGTTTTGGTCAGCGACTTCGGTGAGGTTCAGGCGCAGAATGCCACTCGAATGTCCACCGGGGCCACAGGGACTTTGTCGTATTGCGCACCTGAAGTGCTGCGGCGGGAATACCCTGACGGTCCTTTTGGCAACTTTACCTATAAGTCGGACATTTTCTCGCTCGGAATGATTCTGTATTTCTTGTGCTTTGCCCAGCTTCCATACCGAAACGCCGACCTCATCCACGAAGAACGAGAAGATATCGAGGCACTTCGTGAAGAGATCATTGACTGGTCTGGGTTTGACGAGGGGCGAATGCGGCCGGACCTACCAGAGCAACTATACACCTTCTTGTGGCGTTTACTGTCTGTCAATCCAGATGGCCGACCATCTGCCGATGAGGTCCTCGGCGGTCTTGAGGTCGGTGCCAGCGCGAATGAGAACTTTCGCACAAAAAGGGCCAGCAGCAGTTCCTCGACTCCTGAAATTCACACAAGTTCTCGTATCCGGCCTCTCGACGATCCTACAGAATCGTTCGACGAGCCCCCTGTCTCTCCGAAGAGATTCTCTCGAAGCCCGGTGGCTGTCCGCCGCAATTCGGTGTTTGACTCTAATGGATCAGTGGCGGATCTAACTCCTGTTTACGAAGATACCAATCAGGCGTCGGTCTTAGAAAGAAGGCCATCGCTCGGTTCAGAGCAAGAACTCATCGTACGGCCGCGCTATTCTAGTTCACCTGGAATCTCTCCCGGGGTATCCCCTCCAATGTCTTCTGGCCTCACCGAAATCTCTCCTGGAGCTGACGAACCTCCTATCCGGCACTTACTCCCGCCACCACCCGGCCGATTTCCATCCCTGCGGCGCTATACATCAGGCTCGCAACCACCCCTGTTCTCGATACAACTAGCGTTATTCATCGCCAAAGTTGCCATGGTGCTCCAGCCATGCACTCCGCTAACTGTCAACCCCTGGGTCCTTTACTTTCTGATTTTGGCGGCAGGTATCAACCTCCGCACGAGAAGTGTTAAGTTACAGGTTGCGTCTCTAGTATTGCATGTCATAGTGGTTGTGCTGAGTATGCAGTTGGGGATGCTCTGCATCTGGCGTGATTCCACCCCTTATTCTGTTTTCGGAAAATAAGTCTCGAATGAAATACGCTGTGTATGTTGATTATACTGCAATGATACCAAGTGATGTCTATAAACCGCCCAAATCCCGGCCAGTCCACGCCGCTTCCACACTCGATATTCCGAATTGGATCTGAAACGATGCCGGCGGCGCCAACCCCATCGCTTAAATACGTATATCACAGCCTACTCTAGCCATGCCAAAATAAGTTCGTTCAAGCCTGGCCTAGTGATAGGATCCGTTCTGCGGGCTAGGCTGACTGGTGGTCGGCTAAAGTTGCAAATAGCTAGCATAAGGGTGAGAGTATATGCGGAGTTAGGGTTAGGGAGTATGGAAGACCTAGGGAGAAGTAGATACAGCTAATGTTCATCTTCATTTTCTGGGAAGACTCGCACCATTCACCTATCGTCCTTATCTATATCTTGATGAGCGTATCATGGTCAGCTATCTGGCGGGGTTTCCATGACGCACTGTCAATTCCGTATCCGGAGCAGCTGAGATTCGTGATAACAGGGTTCCCAATCAAAAGCCTTCCACTTTCCAGATGCTGAAGAGGGAAAACTGGTTCCCTGCAATTCCCTGATAAATACAGTCTTGTCAACACTGGGCAAGCAAAGTGTGGATCTTCATTGCCCAAATCGCCAAGGCTAATCTTCTGCAGGGCGGGATACTCGATATCCAGAATCTTTTGGGCATCCCGCTCCTTCGGATAAACGCTAATGAGTGAAGCGTCAGCTTCCGCAAGCTTCTATACCGCTCCCAGAACGAACGAACCCGCCCTGTCCCCTCTTCCCCGTTGAACGCGCCCGCGACCATTCACTATCCGCCCCTCCTCCAGCCGGCAGGACAGCTCCCCCAGGAGAGCCTTGGGATTCCCACCGCGACCAATGTCAATGTCCAGGGTCGTTGGATTTGGCGCTACGCGTAATATCTTTGCGATCCCTGGGCAGGCAGTGAAGCTCGGGTGACGGAGCGTGAGTGTCTGTAGGTTGGACCATGTGGCGTGAACTTTGGGTGGTGGGACATGTAGTGATAATCCCACTGAAATCTGTATTGGGCACCACGGCCAGCGCCTATGGCAGACCAGTCGTGCTTAATTAATTCCGGGTGAATATTCACCTTGGCTATAGCTTCCATAGTTATCAGGAATGCGCCGGTGAAGGTTAGAATCGTAGTTGGATTACCCGCATTCAACGAGGTTCGCTCTTTCGGGAGCCTATCCCAGATGCTACGGCGAACCTGGAAGGACTAGCATATTGTGAACTTTGTGTGGATGCTTCGTCCCAGAGTATGGCGGGGTGTGGCTCAAAAGGGGGCGACCAGCTTCACTCTGCCAGTTTGAACCAGTCGAGTCCTTCTCCGAAGGTTCGGTCTCAGGACTTGCTGATGACGAGTCTCAGTATTAGTCGCGCTTTTCGAGATTTTCTTCTATTCGCCGTAGTTTGCTCAGTGGTGTCCTGGAGAAGTCCGTGTACACGGTCTCTGGGGCGAGGTATGAGCGTCTGAAGGGGTGCAACGTACACTGGTGGATATAGCTGCAGGTTAGTCTCGGGGAGCAGGAATCTAGGGCGTCTAGGTACCTGGTGACACATTCAGTAAATTCGGGGGGCAGTTTCTCGAAAGAACCGACGACAGTCTGGCCTCTCAGATGGTTGCGCTGCTTTAAAGGGAGGGTGTTTTTCTTTTTTTGCATATTTTGGGTATGTACATACTCCATTTTCCTTCCAAATTGTGCTTTGAATGAGTAACACCGAAACCTTCAGATATTGCCACCTCATGGCTTGTGATACCTACTGATATTTAGCCTTTCCTAGGCTACCGTCTACTCGTTCCGTGATTCAGACCTCTTTTCTTCTCAACAGCTCGCCTATCACCAATCCGTTCTCATCACTCTCCTTGCCGACGTCTTGCCCCTCTTTCTCAGCCCATCTAAAATACAACAGCAGACAGCTATTTCACCTTTTCACCGTTTTCAGAGTACAAGAAGTCTCTCCGAACCAAATTGGGCCGAAATGGAAGAATACCCACAGATTCCCGAGAGAGTCTCTTCTCTGCTGTCCAAGGCCACGCAGAGTGCTCTGTTACAGCAACGACAGAGATCGATTAGCGCTATCTCTCGACTCTCCGAGGTGTCACAAATGACATCTGTCACGGCTGTATCGGACTTCCTTGAGGCCAAGGTTGCCTCATTGCAGGCAGAATTAGACCATGTCAAATGCGAAAAAAGTGCCCTAGATGAGATCAGGGACTCCCAGCATTTGACGGAAAGCCAGTTTGTGGAGGAGTTAGAGCCATACCTAGCTCGTGTTCGGAGCAAAACCCAAGAATTACGGATCACGAAGCGCCAAGGGCGCACGTTCGCAGCTGATATGGAGGAAGAAGTTGGAAATAAACGGCAGAGGACCGCATCACCAGACATCGGTCTGGTTGAACGCGCATACCAAGCCGTCTTAGTTCAGAGGGTCATGAGCGCCTCCGCAAAGCAGAAGGGACGTAAGTTTAGTCAATCGAAGTTCAGAAAAGACGTGATCAACTACTACTCTCCTGAGCCACCCACCATTCGAGTCTGTATGGTGCCATATCCTTGGGCGGTACTGCGGGAATGTAAAAGCCGCCCATATTGTCCCCAAGACTTTGACAGGCGACGAACTCGCACACCTTTTCGGGGACGAAGACAGTGTCTTTGATGATGTAAGAAATGGTAAGTCTGGCTATCTACGCATCCATGAAGAGAAGCTAATCAATATCGTTTGAGTGGCTAGGCATCACTCTCGTGTCTAGTTTGGAAGAGAGGTTTGACCAAGGGGTCATCGCCATTGTACCACTCGATGGGGAGATTGTCTACCCGACACGCTGGAAGTGTGTACTTCTTGATGACACCAAAGGCAATGACATTATTTATCAACAAACTGGCACCGATGAAAAACATGGCCCATCATTAGGCTTCGAGTCAGTATCTCCTTCCAGATCGCAGTGTGGAATAATATCTAATAGATTCCTAAGGACATCGACGGAAGAGAATTGAAATTTCTCACAGATAATCGCCCCGCCCGCCGTTTTCTCTACTTCCGATTTATTATCACCTACCTCGCCGCGAAACGATCGGGAAACGTGGCCGTGCAGAAGAAGGTCGACAAGACCAGATTTTGGCCCACGTTAGGTCGATACTTGAACAACTCGACTTTGGTAACTCTGGCGCGATGCGTCTCAGGCTGTCAACTCCCAGATTCCTTAGTCGAAGGACAAACTTTTGAAGCAGACAATGAAAGTGATTCCGAAGACGTGGGCATGGTACTCAGCGGAAAATTGCGGGATGCATGGAATGACAGTGCCAGAGCTCTGGACACAGTGGATAAAAAAAACAGAGTCAGACTCCTCGGGGTCTGACAGGGACGAGGATACTAAGTTTGACCGCTGAGCTTCCAGGGTAATGTTGTCGATAGTGTTTGTCCCGCAAAGATTGTATCTCGGTTTGCTTTTTTTAGCCTGAGCTACATTGAGCATTTTCTTCTCCAGAATGTTTACGTCTGCCACGGCCAAAGGTTTCCCGGGCCCAGCGCTCTAGGATGCTCTTATGTCTTTGTCCCACACAAACTGATAGTTGTGCCAGAACCCACCATCTCTACAACACACGTTTTTCAGAGAATATCCAAGTTTAGTACCGGAATTTTTGTCTTAGACACACCATGGTAATAGTACCTAAAGCCTAACCGCATCCTATTCGACTTTTGCTCTAATTTTACCCGATATCACAACCTCTCGATCCGTCCACGAACCTCCTCTCAAGTCGGAACCAACACCCTCTTTATTGTCGAATGCATCACCACTAATGGCACCAAATCCAGTTTACCAAAGTTCTTTCTTCACTTCTTCCCAGAAGTCCTGCAGAGTGCAGGTGGGTGATCAAAGCTGACCAATCAGATCATGGTTCCTCCCTCAGCTGGCTGCCAAGACTTTCGGTTTGGTGATTATGTTTTGGCTGAGCTTCGTTCCCCGCTCCGTGTCGAGGTTGCACAACGCTGCTTGTCTGGCATCAATCAATGTATGCTCTAATTGCCAAGCATTGATCTCCTCTCAACATCCAACCAAGAGTTTGAGGAGAGGAAAACCGTCCAATGTCGGGACGGGGATCGGGGCTGCGCTTCATCATCGTTGATCCGGCCTCAGATCCGAGCCACTCAGGTGTTATCCGGGAAGTGAGATCGCATGCCGGAAAATGGACTTGGCAACAGGGTAGAAGGGGTCAGCTGGAGCCTGCAGATGGTGTTGATTCAGATGGCGACGACATTGCACAGGGAGGCCTCGACAACCCGGGCCAGTTGGTGTTAACTCACCAGCCCCCTCCAGCCCCCACGCCGGCCAATCGTCCTAGCCCTAGCACCCTGGACCCCTTCCAAACATATGTGTCCACGCCAATATATATGGAGACTGTCAGTGTCAGCAACAAATATTGTACGCCAACAGCCCTCGCTCGTCCCACCCCTCGTTCTAACCGTCGTCAGCTCTCTCGGTCCTCTGGCCTGGACTCATGCCTAGTGGAGCTGGAAGTAACCATCCAGGTGTCCAGGCCTGGTTCTCTAATTCTCGCTCTCATCCAGCTCTGCACAGCGCCATGCTATTTGGGTCACTTTCCCATCGGAGAACTCGTGTTTCAACGAACCAGCGGCAGTTCAGTGCTACAGACTCAAAGACCATGGTCTTGTCACAGATCGATTCCATCTCCAAGATCAACGCGACCCTCCAGGACCTTACTCTGGCGGTGTCAGATGAAGTCATTCTCTCAGTACTTTGCTTAGCCAACAACGATAGCCCTAATGAGCGAGACATCAAACATTCGCCATTTCAGCCTATTTTGCGTAGCCTGCAGTGGCTTGACATTTATGGACGGCTGTCTCCGAACCCAATACATCAGGCGGGGCTACTCAGGCTTGTGGAGCTGAGAGGTGGACTGCATAAGATAGACCTGCCTGGTCTGGCAGCCATCATATCATTGTACGTACCATATTCGCCGCGGCGCAATCCACCACTCCACTAACCGTCTGTGTGTGCATAGTTCGGGTATCTTATCCGCAAGCCGAAGCTTAACACGCCCGTTCTTCCCATTTGTTCCTTTACAAAGTGTAGCACCGCCGACGCTACAGGACACGATCAACATCCAGGAACATACCATCGACTTCGGACCCGACATCCTGCGTAGCCTGCAGATGACGGAGGAGATGCACAGCGTTTTCTGCGCTGCGCGCGCATACGTATCCATTGTCGATGCTTACCAGCAAGGCTCTGCCCTAGCGATGAACCTCGCGGCCATCTGCGACCACCGCAACCTCCTCCAATGGCAGATCATGTCGCTGCCTCCTGTGAATGAGATTGGCCCGGTCATAAATGGTGTCTGCCCGATGTATGAACCTTGCCGCCTCGCGTTGATGGTTCTCGGTGTCGGTGTTGTATTCCCACTTCCGGCTGAGACAACCCCGCTGGTTGACGCCGCAAGGATGCTGCAGATTGCGCTGCAAGCGTACAAGTATAGTACCTCAAGTTTAGTTTCCCCGTCAACTGTGGCGAGATTGGAAGTTCTCAGGGTATACTGTTGGTGCGTGGTCCTCGGTGGAATCGCATCAACAGGATCCCATGAAAGAGTCTGGTTCGTCCATGAGCTTAGACGGGTTGCTGCCGCTATGTCAGTCTCCAGTTGGAGCGAACTTCACGTTGTGTTGAGGTCGATTCTGTGGTTTGACGAGGCCTGCTCGTCGGCGGGGAAGGAGCTCTTCATGGAAGCAACCCACTATTTGAATAACAAGGAATCCTGAAATCCCTACCTTTCTCAGCCCTGTCGAAGTGCGCGCGACCAATGATCTCTCGATCGCTTCTTAGTCACATCCAAGACCAGGGCTGATCTTGGACACCAGCACAGATTCGGAAAGTGCATTTAATTGCGCCAGCCCGCTCTCCGGCTTGTGGCGTCAGACTAACCCTAGACTGGAAAGTGTATTGCGCCACCTCACGTCTGCAGCTTTCTCACTCATGGTTTACTGTGCACACGGTGAGTCTATCCGGAGGATTTTTCCGCTCTGAGGCTGGAATTTGAATCATGAAGCTCAGGTCAAGCTCTGCAAGAGTACTAGCTTTGCCCTTGGCGTCTTGCGTTCTCGGGGTTTTGCGCATCGGGGTCTAAGCCTCTTTTCATTTCCCCGAACAATCCTTATTTACTTCGGATGTCCCATGCCAGACCCCGAAACCAAGATCCCGCAGGGCTGCAGTCGCTTGATGGGTAACAAATCTAACAATGGCAAGTCCCGAGATAGCAGCGGAACGCGCACTGAGCGCTTGTATAAGTTGTGCGACTGGTCGGCGGAAGTGCGATCGGCTTCTTCCAGCCTGTTCACGATGTAGTAGGTAGGGTCAATACGAGAACTTCCTTGATGATTTGACGCTGACTGCCAAGGCCTGGATCCTCTCGACAGTGTTCATACATGGAATGTTCGCTCCCTTCTGTGTCTAACCGCCAGGTAACAAGCGAACCGACACCACCGCTCGCGGGGAGGGGACCGAGTGCCTGCGATAGATGTAGGACGGTAAAGCGGCGGTGTGATCGAGGCTTACCAGGTTGCTCACGGTGTGAGAAGTAGGCGGCCCATTAAACTTTCGCTTGCAGACACCCGCGGCTAAACCGACGCCTCTGCATTTTAGATCCGGCGTTTTATGCGCTTACCCTGCACCTGCTAGTATGGGTGCCCCTCTGACTGTTCAGTCCTGGGCAACCGCTCCATTGGATATTGAAGGATATCCAGATAGCGCGTCAGACGGATTGGATATCTACGAGGCATATTACGGCCTGCTCAACTGTGCCAGGTAGGTGGAGCGCTTAATTGTGTTTCATTTCAGATCACTCATCGGATAAGCACTAGGGCTTTGGCGCTTCCCCAGTCCACCGTTTCCCCAAGGGTCCTGTTAGGGCCAGCAATAACTTTCGATTTCTCTATTCCGGACTCGGACAAGGTTCCGGAGTTGCTTTTCCATTGTAAGCTATCATTCTATCTTTCTACGGCCGGTCAGGTCCTCGATCGAACCAGCTAGGCATGGTCATGGCGTATCTAAAATCTTACTCCCTTCAGTTTGCTCCATTCTACCCACTGCTGCCGCATTACCGAACAGTCTTTCGATATACGTTCATACCGAGTGGGTCCGCCGGGCCATATCGAACCCATGTCTACTGCACAGCACTCTGTTTTGCGCTTCGGCCTACCTAGATTCTCGTCAGAATGTCTCCAACGACCTTAGTCGCAGAACCACGTTCCATCATCTACAGGCAGTCAAGATAATCCGTGAGCAACTCGCGCAGCCAGACTTCCAGCCGACCTATGAGTTGGTAGCTGCAATACTTGCATTAAGTTACTTTACCGTGAGGTGGCCGGAATTTGCTTTGAGAATGAAACATCTACTGACTCGATTCAATATTCTAGATGGCCTCGAACGAAATAGACAGCGCGTTGGTACACATCCAGGGACTAGCGCGGATTCTACATATCTCGCAAAACGAAGGGCCGGACTTCAAGTACCTGACCGCATTTTTCAACGAGTAAGCCAGCGCCCCTCCTGTTAACCAGTACCAATGTGCCAGTGCTAATAGTCCAAACTTCAGAACACTCATATGTTTCTCTGTCTTTCTGGATAGAGACATCACCTCGATAGTGTCGTCGAGTCTTCCAGACGGGGCCGTCCTCCCTCTACTTCTGTTTCACGACATCCAGCCATCAACTTTATTGAAGAGGATACTAGCACGATCGGCGAATGACGCCACCAGCAATAGCAGCAATACTCGCACGGGCTATAGAAAGCACTGGCCGCCGACGAGTTATGTTATGTTGGAAATGCAAAAGCTCTACGATGTTATCGTCCACGAAGAACCGCCATCAAGGGCGCCTTCCGAAGAACTAGCTTACGCGGAGCAAACCGACCAACAACAACGAGTGAACACCGTGGGCAGTCTCCTGCCTGAAGTTCCATGGGTTTCTGCCTACGAAGACACAACTATGGAAAAAGCCACGACGTGCTGCTATTTATCCGTGCATGTCTTTTGGGGCATTGTCAACAACAACTCGATAGAGTCCACCAACACCGCCACCCAGGTAGGCGAATCAATAGCTTCAGCTAGCCCGTACTATGTCGCCCTTGAAACATTAAAGGAAACGCTACTGAAGATCGATCCGATTCCATGGGTGCAATGCGCACCTGAGCTCTACGCGTGGGTAAATTTCACTGCTGCGGCAGCGTGTGATCGGGATCGAGACCGGATGGAGATTATGCTTGCTGCGATGCGGTATCTCACGGGGCTCAATGGAGTTGACCTTAGTCTGATGAGGGAGGGATGGCAGTATTTCAGGTGGCTGAGGCAGGCGCGGACTCGGACTCTTGGTATCTGAGTCATTTACCATAGTTGGGTGCGATGTTCACTTCGCAGGGTATAATAGTGATCAAATCTAGACATAGAGCGAACAGTCGGTCGGAGTGTCTATTTAGCGAGTTCCTAGGAACTAAAGAACGCAGTGCATTTACACCACCTAGTAAACCTCATTTCCCCAGTGCTGAACGCAGTGTCTCTGAGATCCCAGTTATTTAACTCGACTACCTATCGTATTAGGGTTGACTACCTAGCTTGAAGCATCGCAAAGCGCAGAAGCTCTACTCGTAGTCCATCACTCTATACGATAACGGCGCTTCGGTTGGTTAAAAGAGTCTTGTTTTCATTCAGGGCACGTAACCCATTTAGTTGCTTTTTAAGTTTTGGGTCATCCGCCTTCCAAGGCTGTTAGTTGCTTGATTAAGCCGGCCGCGCTTTCTTTTCCTGTGAAAATATTGGCCTTTGGCTGAAATATATTTAAGATAATCAGAGGAAACACAAGCATCTATCAAGCATATCTTGCATATCTTGCCACAAAACAACCTATACATAATTTTAGAATGATTTTTCGGTGATTTTTATAGAAAGTACGGTCCCACAATCACAGCATAAAAACCTCATTAACACTACCACAATAACTCCTCTCGAGAACGAGCTATACTCCGTAGTCTCGCTCCCAGCCTCAAATTTTACTTTCTGAAATCTCACTATTCTAACAAAAACAAGCCTCTTTTAACCAACTGAAGCGCCGTTAGTCTAGTGGTGAGGATACCTCCTTCCCAAAAGGGTAATAATCTGCAAGATTATATCTCTTATCCATTGGAACAGGTGGGGACCCGGGTTCGAACCCCGGACGGCGCAATGCTCTAATGGTCTTGACCGAAGATAACATTTTGCTGGATTGAGATCTCAATGTTCTTTTTGCGAATTTCGGTGGGGTTTTTTCTTTTTTGATTTGGTTAGTTAGGTAGGTAGTGTTCTAGGTAGATAGATGATAGATAGCATCTCGATACTAGCTAGCAATTTTGCTTAGGGGGAGGGTTTGTGGACTGCGCGGGTGGCACTGGGCACCTTCCTATCCGACGTGTTGGGGTTGGTTCCACGGCTCGCAGCTTCAACTATCTATACCTAACTGGCTGATATGCCCGCGTATCAGCTCTAAAATATCTAAATCCTTTCATTGTGTGCATTTGGCATATGGAGACTTGGAGCGTCTTCATCTACTCTATGTCAGGTCGTTCAAAAGGTCCTATATATACCCTGTCACCCGACTACTCCATCTTCCCACCAGTTTACGCTCTGTTTCTGCTATTTTGAGGATACTCACGCTTAGACCTTGGCTATAAAGTCGCCTAAATAGTTAATAAGAGAAACATAGCTAATACTCACCTGGATCTTGGGTCTGTCCACACCCCGGGCTATGAAGCTCTTTTTCTTGATCGAAAAGAATGGTTGTGAGGGCTTGAAATTTGAAGGAGGCAAGGAGCGGAATGGATCTACTTTGACTATAGATACTGGCTCCTAGAGGGCCTAGCAGCTTTTTTTGTTGTTGCTAGATCTTAAGCCTCAGTCTTTTCGCGACCAGCTCTCTTGCCATTCGTCTCTGCGACTCGTGCTGCGGCGGCTTTTATCTTGATGTCTGCCTTACAGAGGATGGGGTCAGATCGCACTCTCTCGGGGTATCGAGAGTTTATCACATGATAGATGATTGTCCGGACTTTGAGCCTCCCACGCTGCCAATTCAGCTTCCGCAATTGCAATCGATTCCTGGAAGTACGTGCACCCAGCTTGCTAAAGGCGGTTAGAAAAGTCGATGCTGGGTAAAGATAAGGGCCGAACTCGTCATCTGTGATGCAGGTTGGTAAATAGAATGTCGCAGTTACTGATTACTCTGTGGTGGAGTTGTACCTTGGCGCGGCCCTGGGACGAGTGTGTCCTGCAATCGCCTAAAGGATAAAGAAAGAAGATCAGCAAAAGAAGTAGAAATCCCTAGTCACACGCCTGGAAACCCGCAGGCCGAATATGCGTTGTACTTGCGCAAAGTTTCGAAGATTATTCATGGTTAGTTGGCGCCAGGTACAGATCTGACACATTCGGCTTGGTGATTAGAGAGGGAACCGAGACAGATGAATCAGCATGTCGAATGTGAGATCTGATATCCGGGAATGCAGCTTAGAGAATTCCCGATCAGTTCGTCAATGATTAGCTGATGATCGGCACTTAGGCCGTCGGAGCGATTCATATGGTACTTTCGTGCATTCCTCCGAGCCTGAGGATCCCACACATGTACGTGCCTCGTACGGCATAAAAGCCGAAAGCGGAATGTCCGGCCCTTGCGCGCTGCACAAGGTGATACAGGGGTCGAATCTGGGTTGCAGAATCTAAGCATTGATTGCGCCACTGATGGGTTCGTCTAGAACGGGGTGCTTATTTCCAAGCATGGGATTCGGTACGATCTTGGGGGTCTCATCGCGTACAGCGGCAAAAGCATGGGTGTGTCACCTATGACATTCAGTGTCAATCGGTGTGACAGCCCCGGAAATGGCGATCAATGGTATATTGGCGGATCAGGGCGTCCACAGGGCCTCGTGACGAAGACAGGGTGCATGGAAGGTGAAACGTGGATATGTAGGGGAAACAGTGCCCAACAGTCCAATCAACGATTGACTCTAGGATCGACAGGAGAACGGCTCATAACTTGCCTAAAAGAGTATCCCACGGGTGTGGATTCTGTGGAGAGGATTCATAAGCCTTGACAGTTCATCAGTCTGGAGCACTCAAACGGGGATCCTTCAGACTCTGGTGGTCACACGGCGCTCCCACGGCATTCGCACCGTTCCACGGATCTGTGTCGGATAGCCGATCTGATAAACTAATTCCATTACATTTGGCCCTTGATTAAGCATATGCGCCTTGCCGGATAGTCACTCGGCAACGGTTGGACGGTGGCTGTGGCACCCGGGCGCCTGCCGCTGTGCGGATGCTCAGTAATAGGCGATTGCGGATGAAGTGGCCTAGAAACGCCTCCAAGTGAGGTCAGTTCCTCCCCGTGGAGGAGTCGGCCATACAGTCTCGACTCCCAGGATCAAGCTTGAATTGAGTTGTGGTTGGAGGATGCAATCCACGCCGGGGAGATGCATGGTCAAGGTACTGGTAGGGGTCTAAAAAAAAAATAAAAATAAATTCTGGAGAGCCATTGACCAATGGGGGAAAAGCCAGCTCGATAAGCTTGTCGGGTGACCAGAGGTTCTGGATTTCTGGATATTTCTGGCGCTGGGCACGGACTACCCGAACGGGTGCGACTCCAGACTTGACTCCAGACTCGGAGCATCGCCGTCTCCATGTTGCTTCTGCATTCCACGGTGTACAACAGCGACTTTTCTGAGGAAGACTGGTACGCAACTGCAGAGATTTTCGACTATCAATAGCGAATGATGAATTCTTGCCACAATTCTGATGGAAACATCCTGCAAAACCGAGCGGCGACGATCTCCGACATTGTCAATTGCGATTCGCCATAGAACATTCGAAGCGAGCGAGTGTTGCTTCCAGAATTGTCCAGGCTGACCCTGTGATCAGTTGCGACAGACTAGCAGCAGCTCTCGACCGCCACCTTGAGTTTTCTCCCCCAATGTTCGCTGTGAGCCGCGCTGCCCAGCTCATTTTGCCCCCAGGAGCGGATTTCCCAAAGCAGCAAACCGAGGCCCCTGCCACCAAACCTCCCACCTGACTTCACGATAGTTGCGACTCGGCCTCCCAGCTTACGGAACTCGGCCTCGTTACGGCGGATGAAATAATGATGATGCTTTCATTACCAGGTCTAATTCTAAGCCATCACAAACTGATTCTTAGCGCTGCTTTTTGAAACACAACGTGAATTGATGTTGGAGGGGAACAGAGTCTTTCATTCACGGAGCCAATCTGAATTGATGATTGAATAGGCATTCAAGAACAATTCACGGACTGCGTTTGTCCCACAGGAATTGCTTGTGTTTGATCTACGGGGTAGCAAGGTGCATTGTACATACAATCTGGTCGAGTGACCTTGAGTGGAGCCGGCTCTGTCATTCCCCGGGCCTGGAGTCTGGACCCGAACCCTCACAGTCTTTGTCCAGATTCTGTCTGTTCACATGAGCTCCCATGATTTCCCCAAACCAGATTCACCCCTTGAGGGGTGACTCCCGCATCGAGGCATCGTGAGTCGGCTATAAAGTCCGACTTCCAGTCCGCTCCAGAAATGTTCTTGCCATCATCAATCAACTTTCTCACTCTCGTCAACTCCGCATTGACCGTTTGCATACTCTCTTAACACTTATACCCCGAGGCCTCTTCTCTTTGGTCCTAATAAACTCAACACTTCTCACATACACCTCACATCACAGCCATGTCTGTCTCCATCGAAACCACCTCTACTCCCGTCGTTCCTGTCAAGCAGGAGGCTGCCGCCGTCGGTACCAAGGGCCGCATGTCCGAGTTCAGCCTGGCCGGAAAGGTCGTCCTTGTCTCTGGCGCTGCCCGTGGACTCGGCTTGACCCAGGCTGAGGCTCTGCTCGAAGCCGGTGCCCGTGTCTATGCTCTGGACCGCCTTGAGGAACCCGTAAGTTTCACTTGGACCCGGTGTTACCAGGGTTTTGAGTTAACACATGGCCGCAACAGTCTCCTGAATTCTTCAACATCCAGAAGCGTGCCAAAGAAGAGCTCGGCACCGACTTCCAGTACCGTCGCATCGATGTCCGCGACACCGAGCTCCTGCACAGCACTGTTGAGGCGATCGCCAACGCCGAAGGTCGTATGGACGGTCTGGTTGCCGCCGCCGGTATCCAGCAGGAGACCCCCGCCTTGGAATACACATCGCAGGATGCCAACAGAATGTTCGAGGTCAACGTCACCGGTGTCATGATGACTGCCCAAGCCGTCGCAAAGCAGATGATCCGTTTCGGAAACGGAGGAAGCATCGCACTAATTGCCAGCATGAGCGGTACCATTGCCAATCGCGTATGTTCTATCTTTCTCTCGATGTCACACTTCCCTTTCCCCGCATGGGAATCCCCCGCTTTTGCCCTATCACTGGTTATTATCCGAGTCGCAGCCACGCTAACATTTCTCTCCGCTCATAGGGCCTCATCTGCTCTGCCTACAACGCTAGCAAAGCTGCCGTCATCCAACTCGCCCGCAACCTCGCCGCTGAGTGGGGTCAGTACAACATCCGTGTCAACACCATCTCCCCCGGCTACATCGTCACTGCCATGGTTGAGCAGCTCTTCATCCAGTTCCCCGAGCGCCGCGAGGAGTGGCCCAAGCACAACATGCTCGGCCGCCTGTCTGCCCCCGAGGAGTACCGTGGCGCCGCTGTCTTCCTTCTCAGCGACGCCAGCAGCTTCATGACTGGAAGCGATCTCCGCATGGACGGTGGCCACGCCGCCTGGTAATCCGTTCCATTACGAGGACAACCATGTCAACCTCTTGCATCATTGTTTTCACATAATTCGCGGCTTCACTTTTCCAGCATGACCACCATTTACGACCGACCGACTACTTGATTTGTTGTTGCGAAATTTTCTCATTGCATGGCGTTCCCGGAAGCGATTGCGCATCCTGTCTTTTCTTCCTCTCCTAATTATCATCTGACATCTGATGGGCAAAAGAGTTCATTTAGCGTCGTTATCGCCAGCGAAAGGTTACTTAGCGAAGGGCTTAGACTTGTCTTTTTCTTCATTTCATGTACCTATCCATTTCGAGCAGAAATCCAATCGAACTAATACTGCCAACCTGAACTTCTCGAGTCATTCACAAGTCCCAGTACTTGATTTTAACAGCAACTAGCGGATAAAGTTACCTAAGTGTTGCAGCAGCGTGTCCGCGTCACCCACTTAGTCTCTGATCTGGCAGCACACCTGACCCCACCATCACACATCATCCAGACTCCCAAGTCTCCTATTAGCCGGCCGCGAGGATCCTGGGGAATTTGCCCGGAAAATTGAAATCACATCCCCGGCCCGCGCTTGGGTCCCGGGTCCTGGTTGGACGAGTGAGCCTAGAAGCTCGATTTCTCGTGAGCCGTGACATCCCCGCCATTTTTCTCTCCCCCTTTACTGGACTTGCCAAGTACCACTAATTCGTTGGATCCTGGGGAAGCCATCCTTTGGTTCCGAGTTATCCACGGATGAGACGGAGTGGCATTGTCAAGTGTCGATTCTCCAGACTTGTACCAAGATTCGTTCACTGGAACTCATGACATCAACCACTGACTTCATCTATGTTGTAGAAGGTTAGGTGGAAAAAGAGAACGTCAACTCCTCGTGGGTTACTGGGTATGGAAACACCGATCGTCGTCTTTGACGTCGTGGTTCGGCTTCTAGGAGGTCATGCGCAGTACAGAATACCGAGAAGGAAGTTTCGCCTCTCGTTTTCTCGCCAACAATAATGAGACTGGTCGACTAAGCCTCAGTGCCGTGACCCAGACAGGCTATTCAAGTTGTCTTGACTTGCCATTTCAGGCCCTTTGCATTGCTGCCCGTGCGTGTACAGCAGATTACGAATTCATCTACAATCACCGACGTCGTGGACAAGGAGGAGAGCCACGACCCGGCTGAATTCAAAATCCAGCCATGGCGACACGGTAAGGCGGTTGGGGCGCTGGCGCTCCCGTCAGCCACGTCGCCTCGCCATCTTTCACCCCGAGAACTTTAGCCAGGAGGGAGCGCGGTGCTAGCAGGTGGTCGGTCAGGTTGTGGAACAGGGCGCTCAAGGTTAGTTTCAACCCAACCAATCTCGAGGCTTTTTTGTCCTTGGTCAGCGTGAGGTGTTGATTGGATTTGCGATATGTTTGCCCGTGCTTATGTTCAGTTGGGTAGGGAGGTATCGATCCCAGCCCTGAGGAGGCTGGGTTGGTTCGGTTTGCGTCGGCATATTATGTGCCGAATCGCGAGGGCTGAATGTCCCAAGGCCACGGTCACGGGGAGATCTAATGATACCTCAGGTGACTGTTTAGAATCTTAGATTACCCACGATGTTTGTGAGCCTCGCGGGTATCATTGGTTGGAGTGCTGATCGACGTCTTGTTGGAGTTTCAACGACTGCAGGTGGCGTAGAATTCGCTTGGATTACGCCACTATTATCTCTTGCTATGTTGTATTGTACATGTGCTGACACGGCGTTATCAGCTGTGTTAAATGATCTTTTGATCTCCAATCCTCGACGACAGGTTTGTTTGCGATGCGCCGATCGATTGACGCCGGGCCTCTTATCTTCCAATGATTGAGAACTGCCTATCCAACCCGCATATGCAGGCGATTACTCTGCAGTATCTCCCGTGAAACCTGGGCTCGCTATGCCCCAATTTTTACTGCTGAATGTCATTGAAGACGAACCCCGGGTATGTGTGACCAAAGTGTTCTGGATACTGGGTAGGGTTGCGCGCCTTTGCTTGATCCACGACCTCATCACAGGTGCTTAGAAAAGCCTCCATCTCGAACGAGTCCGAATCATCCACCAGTAGTGTTGGAATCTTTTCGCGAACATACTTGGGCATCTCCTTATCGATACCGTTGAACAGGAGAACTAGGGCTAGGGCGGGCGCGATATGGTTGGATGCTTCATTGACTTTATTTGACAAGGCGACTTTGGACTTTAGGGCTTCGACGAAGTGCTCTATCGAGTCGTATTCGTATCTTTTGACTCCCAAAGCATCCTCGTACACGAGGCCAGGGTTGTTATACGCAAAACGGAACACAACCCGCTCTATCTTTGCGATAAAGTCGTCGGCAAAGACAGGCCGCTCGGGGTCCGCTTCCATTGCGCGGATGACATTGTCAGACAAGTTGGAAGCAAGCCACATGGCGACGCGCTCGGAGTATTGCTGGTAGCTGTGAAAATCCGTGGCCCAAATGTGCCAAGCCTGGCCGTCTCTGGTGATGGATCCGTCAATAAGCTTCTTTAGACCTTCTGTGCTCTCAATTCTTAGCTGCAACTTCACGCGGTACAGCCAGACATCGAAATCCTCATGGCCTTCCAAGGGCTTGATGGGTCGTAGGGTAAGCTCGTGTGCGGGGCGCTCTCTGAGATTTGCTGGACGATGGGAACCGCCGAACATGAATCCTGCTAGGTTTGGCTGCTCTGAGCTCTCAGCGGTCTCCATATTACCTGACCGCTAGTGCAGATTTGTGTTAGTCTTTGGAGCTCTGTTGGAAGTTGGCTATAACAAACTTTTGGGCACTTGTTGCAACGTTATTCCACCACCGCACTACCGCAGCAGCAGCATGAGTAGCAAGAACGTAACAATAGACCCGAATCTTGACATGAGCCTTGATGAAGTCCTGGTAAAGAAGTTCCTTTGCTCGAGGTCCGAGTCATCTCCAGTCTTTGTAGCCCATCACGTGCTGGTGTGTACTGAGCTAAGCCGCATTTGATTTTCATGCTCTATTTCGCTCATGGAAGTTTGCTGATTTGTTTACAAGTTGACGAAAATTCTGCAAATATGTTATGCTGACCTCAGAGACGTCCATGATGTTCCCAACGCCTGATGATGCTCTCCAGTTGAACTCCCTCGCCTCCAGATTTCACCTTGGATCAGGGAACCCGCCTGCTCCAGGCTAGCGTCGGAAAAGCCACCCCCGCAAAACATCGAACGACATCTCTGCTTTTGACCAGAAAAGAGCCGAAGGAGTTGAGAACCAGACTGATAGGATCACTCAATAAGGCGATGCCCAATGGCCCCAGATGCAAGACCTTCCCGGGCCTCAGAAGAGGCCCTGATTTCTCACGATAGTCCTTCTCCGCGCCGTCGCTCCGACTCTGGCCAACGATTGCGGAAATTGCGAAAGATAACCCGAGCCTGCGATGCTTGCAAGGCGAAAAAGAAAGCCTGCACAGGAACGATTCCATGTGGGCCCTGTGTCCGTCGCAAGGCCGACTGTACCTACAACACTACCTACAATCGCGGTGCTGCTGTCACTCCTCCCCCATCTGGCTCGCACCTGGAACACAACGCGCCGACTCCAACCTCGCGACAGATTACACAAGAGACCGAGAGTGATGCCGCTACACCATTCGAGCCACCGGGCAGACGGCATTCGACTGATGTCGGCGATCAATATTGGGGACCGACTTCGGCGCATTCATTCCTGGGCTGGGCAGTTCGTGATCTTCCGCCAACTCCGTCGAATGCGGTGGCCTCCGCGCAGGAATCGGCCCGGGTTTCAAAAGCGTCCATATTTCACTTTGGAGACCGTGTTCCCCCTGATGTTCAGCTCGCGGATTTTCAATGGCCGGACCGGATCACAGCAGAGAGCTTGACTCGTCGATATTTCGAATTCGCTTGCCCTACTTATCGAACGCTACACCAGCCGACGATTGATGGAATGATACATGAGATATACGGGGAGGATACGCATTATGATGGCTATGATTCTTCAAACGGGGAGTCGGCCGCCGCTTATGCGATACTCTTGATGGTTTTTGGCACAGCTACCATGTTTAGGTCAGGCGCTGATGGCCGGATGAGAGACGCAGATGAGAGCGGTTGGGTAACGAGTGAGCGGTACTTTGCGAAAGCAGAACAGCTCCTTTCTCAGGAAACAGGCGTGCCGACCTTGGAGTCTGTTCAGGCGCGCTTTTTGATGGTACTTTATTTGATCAGCTCCTCGCGTGCAAACAAAGCCTGGTTCACACTCGGCGCTGCAATACAGCTCATGATGGCACTTGGATTGCATAGCCGACGCTCTAACCGAGATAACACTGGAGAGAATCTGATACAGCGGGAATCTCGGCGGCGAACTGTTTGGTGCTCTTATACTCTCGATAAATACCTGAGTGTCATCCTCGGAAGACCCCGTCTGTGGCACGATGGAGACGTTGATGAGGAGCTCCCTGCTAGGGTTAATGACATCGATCTCACGTCCACGCGTATTGAACCTCCAAAACGGGACTGCGTCATGGATGCTCCAGTGCTTCACGCCATTTTATCTCGAACGCTCTCCCAAGCCGCGAAAGAACCATATGTCGTGGCTGGTATATCCAACAGAGACCAGCTCAACACGATCAGAAGCCTATGCGATAGCGTTACTGAGTGGCAGGCTGGATTACCCCCTCTCCTCTCCGGCGCGATTCATCCCAGCAGCCTCGTTCCGATATTCCAGCGCCAGCTTACGGTTTTACAACTAGCACGTTACCACCTACTCATGTTCATTACCCGGCCTCTACTTCTCCGGAATTACGGCCAAATTTGGCCCGACTGCGAAGCTAGCTATTTTCACTATCTTGGGGTCTGTTTGACAGCCGCTCGAGACGCGATTGAACTAGTTCTCAGCTTCGTGCGCGAAAACCAGCTATTCCACGCCTTTTGGTACTCCCAGTACATTACGTTCAATGCTCTGTCTATCATCTACATATACCTGATCCAAGTTCAACGCGGGCGTCTTGTCCCAATCAGTGCCACCCTCGGCCGCTCCCCGAATGGAACGAGCTTCCCCCCTCTCGACGAGTCTACGCTATACCGATTGTCCGAAACTGCCCAGTATCACCTCGCCGATGCTACGGTGCGCAACGCTCCCTCCTGGAAATACAGTGCTATCCTGCAGGGCCTTCGACGAGAGCTTGAGCGACTCGGCTTGAGAACGCCTTTGGGTGCTCCTCCTAACAATCCGCGCGAGTCAGCCGCTAGAGAGGTACCTCTAGCACCGATTGCCAATACTTTGACGCCAACTGCCCATCCAATCTATCATCACGTGCGAGAGACAGAACAAATACCTGCTGTTCCACCTCTTGGGGAGCCGAGTGCAAGCGCGGTGCCTTTTTCGGGAATACCTCGACTAGGTGACCCCTACTTTCCGGACTCACGGACGGAGTATTTGTTTGATAGCTTTGCGACGGATAAGGATTTGATGCTTGATTTCTGGCCACAGCTGGATAGCTTGCCTATCAGTAAGTATTCAGGCATGGAGAACGGAGGGGATTTGATCGCTGACGTTTACATCAGGCTATTTGGGCAACTAATCATCGCCCATGGCGAACCGTTTGCGTGAACCCAATCTGGGTCATGCCATGGGTCTCTAGATGTACACACAAGAGTCGAACATGCGAGAAACGGTCCAGTTACTTTTCCATCCTTCAATTCCGAGCGATCGACATGACGCGACACGCGAGTCTGGTTTTCCACCACGACCCATATCAAAATATCGGTACAGAATTGGAGGAGGGGTAGTAAGTGGATCGCGGATTTGACTGCGATGGCACGGTTCTCCGACACGCTTTTCCGCCAGACCCTCACACGCCAGCTTTAAGTCGTACCCTTCGCCTTCTACTACACCGAGCAATTCGAAAACAATTGAAGTCAGTTCTATCCTCACAATGTCTCTCCCCACCCATTTTACCCTCAACACCGGAGCGAAAATCCCAACTGTGGGATTCGGAACATGGCAGGCTAAGCCACTCGAGGTGGAGAATGCCGTCGAAGTCGCATTGAAACAAGGATACCGTCACATCGACTGCGCTGCTATCTACCGCAATGAAACAGAGGTTGGAAATGGGATTCGCAAGTCTGGTGTTCCGCGCGAGGAAATCTTCATCACTGGAAAATTGTGGAACACAAAACACGCACCGGAGGATGTTGAGCCGGCTGTCAACAAGACATTGAAGGACTTGGGGGTCGAATACCTTGATCTCTACCTGATGCACTGGCCTTGGTAAGCTTTATATTGACTGATCTTGTTTTTTTAAAGCTAATTTCGGATCCAGCGCTTTCAAATCTAGTGAAAAATGGTTCCCTCTTGACGACAACGGCGTATTCCAGCTTTCCGACGTCGACTACATCACCACATACAAAGCGATGGAGAAACTATTAGAGTCTGGCAAAGTCCGCGCAATCGGCGTATCCAACTTCAACGTCCGCCGTCTTGAAGAACTCCTCTCCCAAGTTTCCGTCGTCCCCGCCGCGAACCAAATTGAAGCCCACCCCTACCTCCAACAACCAGATCTCCTCCGCTTTTGCCAGGACAAAGGCATAATCGTCGAGGCCTACTCGCCACTCGGTAACAACCAGACTGGTGCACCCCGTACAGTTGATGATCCTGTTGTACACGAAGTTGCTGGACAGTTGAGCATGGATCCTGGACCCTTACTCGCCAGCTGGGGCGTTCAACGGGGAACTGTTGTCTTGTCGAAAAGCGTCACACCTTCCAGAATTGCGGCCAATTTGCAAGTCAAGTATCTACCCGAGGATGCCTATAGTACTCTCACGGCTCTTGAGCGACACAAGCGGTTCAACTTCCCGGGTAACTGGGGGTATGATATCTTTGAAGAGGTCGGGGAGGAAGCTGTTCGCAAGATTGCATTGGAAGCTGGGCCCGCGAATAAGATCAAATTTACTGTTTAAATTAGACATGATTTAGTTTGAAAATCGAATTTATAGATGTCTCTACCTTATAACATACATGCATTTTCTTCACACCTATCTATTATTGGGCCATGTAGCTTGCACATAAACTTAACTGGACTGGAGAGAGTGTATCGACGATTTGATGTGTTTAAGCCTACTGCGTTAGCTCTAAGAAGATATTCAAAGGCAAAATAATCTCTTTAGACTCTATAGGGCCTTGGCAATAATCAAAATTCACTGCCCGCCCCTCGTTGGCGATTCTTCTGGTCAGCAGGGGGAAACGTCGGAAATCCGCATAGCGGCCCCACGGGAAGCGGAAAAGCACCCCCGCACTCCCCCTCCGCACTTTCCATCCGCCATCCGCATCTGTAACAGAATCTCTCTGTTTTCCGTCTTCCTTTTCCATCGTTGGCACATACTCAGCCGGGAAAAGCCATGGCAGCCTATACCCCATTCATTACTGCTCGGTCTTACGACCCCGAGATGGAGATCCTAACGGATCCTATCTCTTATACCAACCAGCTCTCGCGGTTCAACTTCCTTCTCTGTTACCCGTCTCACATTCGATCCAACACATGCAAACAGAATTAGAGGCAGGATCATGGCGTCACCAGCTGTCCTCGTGAGGCCGACCACTCCCGCTTCTGTGCCTTCGAGTGATATTTCGACACCGGCTAGCGATGCCTCGCCTGCAACGTCCGTGAATGAGATCGAGGAGAGGCTTATCTACACCATTGATGATCTGTTACGGGCGAGAGCCGAGGGGAATAAAGCGGATGAGGCTATTGTTGCGTACCCGTTTACGGGCACGGAGTACACATATTTTACTCCCCGAGAGGTGGATTTTCCTTCCTGATCAGTGCAGCGCTCGGGGTAGCTAATGAGTGGTGAACAGTTGCATAATCTTGTCGAGGCTGCAGCAGTAAAATACGCACAAGTTATCCCGCAACGACGAACATCCGAGGATCCCGTGCAAGTGGTTGGTTTGCTTGGTCCGTCGGATTTTGAGTACTTGATCACACTCCTTGCTGTCTCACGGTTGGGACATACTGTGCTCCTGCTTTCGACTCGGATCGCGGAAGATGCGTACGTTAGTCTTGTGGAGAGTACAAATGCTGCCTTCTTGGTTGCGTATCCTGCTTTCCAGAATGTTGCGGCGAAGGTCTCAGCACGCACGGGGATTGTGATACAGCCTGTGCTGAGGCGGGAGGATTTCAACGATCCTACGGCACGATTACTGGAAGCGCAACTTGATGGCCCAGTTGAGAATAAGAATATTACGTGGATCATTCATTCCAGCGGATCGACGGGGCATCCGAAGCCCATTTTCCAGACACACTCGGGAGCGCTCAAGAACTATGCGAACAACTTTGGTTTAAGGGGCTTCATTACACTACCTCTTTACCATGCCCATGGCATCAGCTGTCTGTTCCGAGCTGTTCACTCTCAGAAGCCAATCTACATGTACAATGCGGAGCTTCCGTTGACGGGTCCGCACCTACTCACGACGCTCCAGGAGCATCCGGACATCGAAGTCCTCTACACCGTTCCGTACGGCTTGAAGCTCCTCTCTGAATCTGAAGAAAGCATGAAGGTTCTTGCTCGGCTGGAACTTGTTATGTTTGGAGGTTCCTCCTGCCCCAAGCCGATCGGCGATAAGCTTGCACAGAATGGCGTTCGTCTTGTATCTCATTATGGGACTACTGAGACTGGCCAGCTCATGACTTCTTTCCGAGAACGGTCCGATATTGACTGGGATTATGTTCGGCCTGGGCCTTCCCTGCTACCATATATCCGATGGGATGAACAGATGCCTGGCTTGTATGAGCTGTGTGTTCTGGAGGGATGGCCGTCGAAGGTGGTCAGCAACCGGCCTGACGGGGCATATGCAACGAAGGATCTTTTTGAGAAGCATCCGACTAAGGAGAATGCGTGGCGGTATTATGCTCGACTAGATGACACACTTGTCTTGGAGAATGGAGAAAAGGCAAACCCTCTGGTTATTGAGGGTGTCGCCCGCAATCACGCGAATGTTGCGGAGGCTATTGCCTTTGGCGCGAATAGATCTCGGCTAGGTTTATTCTTGATCCGTGTGGAGGGACGTACCGATGAAACAGACGAACAGGCGATCGACTCTGTACTTCCGGCGATTGAGAAGTGCAACGCAGAAAGCCCTGCTTATGCTTATATTTCTCGCGACATGATTCGTGTGTTGCCCGCAGATACTGTTTACCGTAAGACGGACAAGGGGACGGTTATTCGATCTGCATTTTACCGTGACTTTGCGGAGCAAATCAGCCAGGTCTATGACCAGGAGGATTCCAGCGGAAGCCTGATCCTTGAAGGTGATGAATTGATGTCTTTCCTTCGCGACAGCCTTCTCGAAGTCACATCTATCGAACCCTCTGTGTTGCAGGACACAACCGATGTGTTTAGCCTAGGCGTCGACAGTTTGCAATCTCTCCGTTTGCGGAGTGTTATCCTGAAGACGTTGAGTCTCGGTGGCAAGAAGCTTTCCCAGAACTTTGTCTTCGAAAATCCATCGATCCAAGCCATGGCTGAAGAAATCACCAGGTTAAGGACCGGACATGAAAGCCAGGAACAGGCCCCGGTTGAAGAGCGGATGGCCGCTCTCATTGAGAAGTACAGCCAGCACTTCAAACCTCATCTCCCCGTACCCAGAGAAGACAACGGCGAGCATGTCGTCGTTACTGGCGCCACCGGTTCTCTAGGCGCACATGTTGTTGCCCAGCTTGTCCAATCAGAAGGAGTTCGTAAAGTGTACTGTCTCGTTCGCGCCCCGACTCCTCTATCAGCCTTTCACCGAGTTCGCCAGAGTCTTCACGCGCGTTTCCTCTCGACGAACATTACTCCAGACGCAGAACGCAAGATTGTTGCCTTACCAACCGATCTTTCAAACAGTACCCGGCTCGGCCTCGATGAAGCTGTCTACGATGATATCATCAACTCTGTCACAGCAGTAATCCACTGCGCCTGGTCTGTCAACTTCAATTGGTCTCTCGAAAGCTTCGAACAGCCTTGCATTTCCGCTACTCGAAACTTGATTGATCTCTGTCTGGAGTCTCGCGGATCAGCTCCTGCAAAGTTTTCCTTCTGCTCATCAGTCAGCACAGTCGCTCGCACGCCGGGCAATTGGGTCAGCGAAGCACTTCCGGAGTCACTCAGTCACGCCCAATCCATGGGTTATGCGCAGTCGAAGCTCGTGACCGAGCACATCGTGAGCCGTGCTGCTCAGGCCACGAATATCACTTCTCGTGTACTTCGAGTAGGTCAGATTATTGCCGACACAACACATGGCATCTGGAACGCTACCGAGGCTATCCCCATGATCTTCCAAACAGCCGAAACGATTAAGGCTCTCCCGTTGCTCGACGATATCCTCTCCTGGACGCCCGTCGACACAATCGCCTCCGCTGTCATAGAAGCCACCCGTTCGCCAATTGCTTCGGAAGTGCTGAATATCACGAACCCAACTCTCAACCACTGGACCCGAGACCTCCTCCCACTTCTCGCCTCAGCAGGCTTGAACTTTGAATCTCTTCCAAAAAGAGAATGGCTAGACCGTCTCCGTAAATCCAACCCTGACCCATCAGCAAACCCTCCCATTAAACTCCTCGACTTCTTCGCAAGGAAGTACGACAATGACAACCCAACCCGTGTCCTCTTATACGACACGAAGAAGAGCCAGCTCGCCGCCCCGTCTCTCCGCAGCTCAGCAGGCCTCACTCCAGATTTCGTGTCGAGATTCCTCTCTTTCTTCCGCCGACAGGCTTGGCCTTCCACGAATCAACCCACTGTATCCCCGCTGGCAGGAAACGTCATCTTCCTAACAGGTCCCTGTGGCTCCGGAAAGACAACCGCCTCGAACTCGATCTCATCCGCATTCAACGTAGCCGCAATCGAAGGCGACGACCTCCACTCCCGCACATCGAGAGCAAAAATGGCTGCAGGGGTCCCGCTCACAGACTCAGATAGATGGGAATGGCTCTCACACATCAAGGGCGCTGTAATGGACCGCCTATTGCAAGCTTCAACATCGCAGTCCGCAGTCGTCGTCACCTGCTCCGCCTTGAGAAAGGTATACCGCGACCAACTGCGCAGCTTGGCCTACCTTCTTGAGTTCCCCGTGAACGTGACGTTTATCCATCTGTCTGTTGGACAGGAATCGAAGGGCGAGTTGAAGGAGAGGTTGCTGGCTCGTTCGCGGGAAGAGGGTCATTACATGGAGCAGGGGATGGTGGATTCGCAGCTGGATGTTCTGGAGAGCCCCGAAGGAGAAAGCGATGTTATTATTGTGGATGCGGTTAGAGAGAGGGATGAGGTCCTTGCCGAGGTGGAGGGGATTGCTCGGGAGCTTCTTGGTGCTTAGATGTCATTACAACTTACTGGGCTAAATTATCTATCATCTTCGTCAATGCAAGCAAGCTTTCATGTATCAATAGAGCTTTCTCCATAAGGAAACCCTACATCGCTCTGTCAAAAAGAATCGCAGGTTAGAGGTACTATGCCGGAGATAGGCATAGTAGTATGCTCCATTACGGTTACCAAGCGCTGCAGGCGAGAAAGAGATACCAGTACAGGGAAGAGATGACCGTGAAAATATCCTTCCTCTCTGGTTTAGGAAGGCACAGTTGCCGGTCGCTCCTTCCTCGCGGCTCCCCCTGGGGCGGACGTAGGGAAGGAACGACCAGGACCAGGCTGCCTGCTCCTTCCTATTACAGGATAGGAAGTCACGTATGTGATGTTTTGATCGCACCATCCTCAACAGCCTGCTGACACGTGATGGAAGGTGCGACCGTCACCTAGGCCTCGTTCCTTCCTATCCTGTAATAGGAAGGTACTTTTCTGGGTTGCGCCTTCCTCAACAGTCTGCTGACAATCGACGGAAGGAGCGACCGGTGCCCACGCTTCGTTCTTTCCTATCCTTTAATAGGAAGGCACGTCTTGGGCTTGCGCCTTCCACGCGCATCACGGTACAAGATGCATGAGGGTCAAAATGTTGCAGCTGGATAATTCTGAAGGCTTCGGCCCTAAGAATGCAAGAACTTATACTTGAATGGGAATAGCGAGTATCAGACTTTCGGCCACTTCTCGCCTTCCTCCAGGGAGATTCTGGGTCCGTGTCGTCTCTAAGGATCTGGTCGAAAATGGGTTTGTTATGGTTACAGCCTAGAAGAGACCCATTAGAACATCTACTCGCTCCATATGCGCAATAAATGGGCTGAAGCGTGCAAGACGCAAGATCCATCAGCATTCATGCAATTGACTCGATCCTCACTTTCGAGCGTGAGAATACTGACTAGGGCTACCCACCCCAGGGAGCACCGCAAAACCGGAATAGCCCTATGTGGTGAAGTTGTCGAACCGATTGAGGCGGTTTTGGCTGGAGGGGGATGTAGATGCGTGAAATTATCTTTGTCGGCCAGACCAGCATGGCCTCCACCGTCCACAAGATATGGGGCGTAGGGTGACAGTGGCTCTATATTATGTATGTTACTTTTCTAGGCTTCTGATGCACTCTGATGGTAGTTGTCTGTGGTGGATGCGTTTACCCAGCAAGGAAGTCTTGCAGAAATTGCCGGAGATATGACCTTTAAATGTATCTACCGTCTATACTCCTCTAATCAGTGTTGATAGTATGAACCCAAGAAATCTCTTCCAAAACCTTGGCCCGCCCAATAACAGTCGCATCTCCAGCATTCGTACCGACCAGGATATCAAACTCAGACCCAGCATCAATAACCCATCGGTTAACAAGCGCATCGAAAACACCCAAGCTGTAAGCGTCAATCTCCAGGCTGACGGTACAAGTCTCTCCAGTCTTGAGTTCGGGAGACTTTGTGAAACCGCAGAGCTGTTTGGCCGGCCGCTATAGTCGTGTTTGGACGCTGGTGCAGTAAAAGCAAGGACGGTCTGACGAGTTGGTAGGTCATAGCCCCCTAAGTTCGTGACTTGAGCAGTGAGCGTAATCGGGGTCTGCGGCCCAAGGATGCCATTTGTTATGGCGACGTCTGATAGTTTGAGTTCAGAGTACGAGAGCCCATATCCCAGAGGGAACAATGGATCGACTCCAATGAACTCAAACCATCGGTGTCCGACGTGGATCCCTTCACCATAGAGGACTGTAGAGTCGGTATCAGGCTCCCAGGGCTGAGGGGTACCCGGCGCATGCTCGATGCGGCGTGGGTAGGTCACAGGTAGTCGACCACTGGGGTTGAAGTTTCCGCAAATGACATCTGATACAGCATTTCCAAGCTCCTAAGGTACTTGCTTCGTCTGAGATTGAAAACCCACACGACCTCCGCCGGTCTGCCCTGGGTCAAATCCAAAAGGCAAACATCAGCCTTTGCCGGATCATCGAGAAGATCCTCCTAGCTTTGCAAGGAACCCTATTACAGACGTTCCAGAGGAGCTTATACTTTGCCAGCTATGCGCCGAAATCAAGTATTCAGAGGCATCAAACCACCTCCTTCGTGTCACGCACAGTTCTTGAGCTGAAGAACTGGTACTATGATCTTCCAAAGGAACTAAATCTAGAGCATAACGGTACACCTCAAAGTGAACCCGCAATCTACACGACACACATGGTTTATCATACGGCTTTCATAATTCTGATGAAGCTCGCTCTGCTGAAGTCACAAGATACAGGTACGACTCCGATGACTGTTTCACCCCGACGCAGAAATGTGCTAACAAAAATAGAGAGCCGGAGAATCAGCTATTTGGCCGCAACAGACATATGTAGCGTGGCGCAGAAATACCGAAGAGCATTTGGCAGCTTCCGCCAGAGTCCGCCAACAGCGACACATTGCACGTTGTCTGCCGTGCTAACTTTGATTAACACTGCTCACCACTCGTGGAACGGAATCAGCAGCGCAGTAAACAACAAAAACATCGAACTCGGCCTGACAGTTCTGGAGGAGTTATCGGCTTGCTGGAAAATGGCGAAGAGGATCCGACAAAATCTACTAAAGTTGTACCAGCCTCTTCGCCGTGCCCCTGGTCCTACAACGGACGATAATCATCATTCTTTCGCAGTAGTCAGCGCCGATGTTGAGGCGAGCACTTTTCAAGACGAAACATTGACTGCTCCCTTGGGCGACGGCGCCCCGCCTAGTGCTGAGCCTGGCTGGCAGTTCCCTGCATCAAACCCTCATGGGCAGTCCCTGGATGCTTTTATGGACTGGCCATTTAATGACTTCTCGGCGAACGGACCTACTGTTCCTGATCCTGATTTCTTTGATGCATTGCATAACTTTTCCTACATGGAAACGAATCCCATCTTCCAGTTTGACGCCCTCCCGGACGACTACAGCAGCTTCGATATTCTGAACAGAATACACGTCCACAATCTATGAAAATACTAGCAGCTTTTGTTATCAGGCATGCCACCCATACGAGCCACTATCTTGTCGGTATTTCCGAGTGTCTTGAAGTTTTGCATGTATCGGGGTATACTGTCGAATGCGATCTCCGTCACGTAGGGGTTTACCACACCTGCGCGTATCCAATCCAAACATTGGAGCATCTCGTGGCGGCCTCCCATGAGAGACCCTTCGATCCTGATCTGTCGCGTTAGGACGTCGCTAATGGGAAACGAAACAATGCTTCCATCTGAGGGTGATCTAAACAACATAGTCAGACACTCAGCGTTCTTCATTTCTCCCTGTACACTCACCCAACAATGATAATGGAGGCTCCATCACAGACATAACTCGTCAAGTTGTTGAAGCCGCTGACACGGTTTGCGCATATTATGGCGCTGTCGGCCCCAATTAAGACATTTTTGTGCCCTCTCAGGTCTTCGCAAAACCTTAGAATGCTCTTCTGGAATGCTTTCTCCTGCTCTGGATCTTTAGGAGGAGGAAGAAATCGGTCACAAACATCTCCATTCTTCACCATCGGGTCTCGGGCCCTTGATTCAACATCCACACCGATGACTTTAGCCGCATAGATATGCTTTGCCATAAGCCCAACTAGGTGACCAATCGAGCCCGCAATCCCAAAGACAACAATCACGGCATGCGGTCGAAGTTGAGCAGCTCGGAGCGATTTTAGCGCTGCTGACCCTGAGCACAATGCTGCCGCATACACGCTAGGATAGATCGGACTGTCTTTGGCAAAGACGTAGTCCGGAAGCTAAATTACAGCGTGCTGCGGCACAGTGATATAATGCTGGAACGTGCCATTCAGATCTTTTGGAAAGGCAAGCTGTCTCGGGCAAGACTCGGGCAGTCCACGAAGGCAGTATTCGCATTCCTGGCAAGAGTAGGTCAAGTATCTTGCCGCAACGGGCTTGTTGAGAAGCGCCGGATCATGACTAGCGACAATATGTCCAATGCCCTCGTGACCGGCAATGTGGTTGTGACTAGCAAAACCGGGCTGAGGACCGACACAGAAGGATGGATCCTGTTATCGTGGTCAACATTGAGGGTCGACATTGAAATCAACTATAGGTAACTCACACTGCCGCAGAGGCCCGTCCATGCTATTCGCACCACCACCTCTCCAGGCTTAGGGGACGTGACGGCTACTTTTGTGATCTGGAGGTCGAGTGTTGGCCCAACGACCGGCGTGAGGACCGATAACTGCTCCTTGGGTAGAATAATCGACGCTGAGACATCTCCCGATAGTACACCAACCTCAGAGGCACTGGACGAAGTATCGTCTTGCTTTTCAAACACCGATACAGCACTGTCTTTAGGAGTTTGCGTCGGCGCTGCCCTCATGAAAGACTTCCGCAGTGCGCGAAATCGCAACCGAGGTCTTTCCGTTGTTGCCATAAGGACCTTGTTTCAGCATCCGAGAATCTGAACGCTCGAACATTGGGTCCGAATTTCGCTTCTTGAACAAAATCGAGGGTCCTGGATTGCGGAACATAAGTTGCGATGTGGGGCGCACTCTGTTCTAGGAGCGGAAGATATACTCCGCGCCTGGAGTAAGCCTATTTGCAACAAAGCTGTCAGTAGATGTCTCGCAAGCTGCTTTGGTTCTTTTGCTTTTAGTCTGGTTGTCCGTCTTCCAGGGGACGCGGAATTAATGCGCAATGACAACTGGACGTTAACAGCAAAGACCAAAGTGCCGTTCGACATCTGCGTGCTCCAGAATGCCGTCCTTCTTATACGACACTCCGGTGTCTATCATCATTCGAAAGCTGAGTAGGAATCGGTTTTTAAGGTATCCGGAGGAGCAAGCACAATATAGTCTCGCTGAGGCTAGTCAGTCATGGGATTCTCTTTCTCTCTCTCCGGTGCAGGAATCGTCAGGTACGAATTTCCTGCCAACTATCAACAGTTCAACAGTGGCTAACGACAGCTATGGGCAGACAAACGGGATACAGAGGCAGCTCGGACTCAGATCACCATTGTAGATTGGTACGGCCCCTCCGATCCTGAGAACCCTCAGAACTGGAGCTTTTGGAAGAAGTTTTGGGTTTTCTTCGTCATTCTCTACGTCTCGGTAGGCGTCTATATGGCAGCCTCGATTTATTCGGCAGCCCAAGAAGATATTGCAGAGAAATTTCACGTCTCCTCGATGGTTTCCAGCCTCGGCCTCGGCCTCTACGTGCTCGGGTACGGCGCTGGTCCAATGTTTCTTTCGCCCCCCTCTGAGCTGCCATCTGTGGGTCGGAATACTCCATACGTGGTGGCCATGGTCATCTATGTGATCATTTCAATCCCAACAGCTCTTGCGCAAAATATTGGTGGTCTTTTGTTCTTGAGGTTTCTCCAGGGATTCTTCGGGTCTCCGTTACTTACGACAGGTGCTGCATCGCTAGGAGATGTCAGCAGCGAGTACAACAAGCCTTATGCGTACTATTCCTTGGCGATGTTCTCACTCGGAGGGCCTGCGTTAGGCATCACCATAGCCGGGTTCAGTGTGCCGGTTCTGGGCTGGAGATGGAGTTTATGGGAGATTATCTTGGCAACTGGGCCTGGTGTTGTACTTCTTGTAAGTGGCGATCACGGTCTACTGGGTAGTACGATATCAGCATCAACTAACGAATCAGCTTCTCCTCCCGGAAACATCTCAGGCCACAATACTCCTCCGACGAGCCCAGCGAATCCGCAAGTTATCCGGAAGGAGCGAATACAGAGCAGCTTCCGAACTCGAATCGACCCAAACACATATGATATCCCGCCTATACCGCTCACTCGTCGTTCCCTGGCGACTTAACATCCTCGACCCCTCCATCGCATTTACCAGCATCTACTGCGGCCTCGTTTATGCGATATTCTATTCATTCTTCGAGTTCTTTCCGCTCGTCTACGGATCCACATACAACATGACTCTCGGCGAAATCGGTCTTGTTTTCATATCGATTATCGTCGCGGTCTCTCTCGCAGGTATACCCTACACTCTCTTCACTCACTTCGTCGTCAACAAGTCCATCAAAGCCGGCACCCCCATGACCCCCGAAGGGCGCCTCCTCCCCGCCCTCTTCGCCTCGGTCCTCGTGCCCTCGGGGCTATTCATCTTTGCCGGGACCTCACGACCAGATATCCACTGGATCGTCCCAACGATCGGAACGATGCTCGTCTCGGGGAACGTGGTCATTATCATCCAGTGTATCTTCGTCTACATCACGATGGCGTATCCGCAGTATACCGCATCGCTCTTCAGCGGAAATGGGTTTGTGAGGTGTTCGGTGGCGTTTGCGGGGGTCTTGTGGTCGCAGCCCCTGTATTATAACTTGGGAGTTGCGTGGGGGATGACGCTCATGGGTTGCTGCTGTGTGGTCTGTGTGGCGGGAATCTTTGCGTTGTATTTCTTTGGGCATGTTCTTCGGGCGAAGAGTCGGTTTGCGGTGGTGAATAAGCAGAATCCGTAGGTATAGTCGTTGGATTGTGATAAAATATGAGAAGAAATGAAGTTGCACTGGGTAAACTTAGGCAGGAGCCTCGGCGAGAAGGAGAAGAGTCCCAACAAACACAAGCGCAACGCCAGGGGCACAAAAGACGTGGCTCATCATCCGCAATTCATACAGTGACATCATCGTCCTGATTCAAAGAAAAATCGAGTTTGCTACCTATCTAGCCGGAGGGTATAGATCCAGTCCAGTTGAACGGAAGATGTCTTCCGCCTGCACATCCACTCAGTGCCCCAAGCACCCGAAGACCATAGTTATCTCCCTCTTGCCCCAGAAAAGTGTCTTCCTATCCACTTTCCCCCGGGCTTGAACTGATCCCTAACTTACGTCTGTCCTAAGGGCTCGTTTTAGACAGATCGTATAGCGGTCCCCGTCCCTCCTCGACGCTCAAGACGTGCTGGTCCCCTTCTCTCCTTGTTTACAAAGGAACACGGTCAATATTGTGACCTCATTCTAGCACATGAAGCCCGACCTAGTCCTCGATCCAAGTCGGTGGCAGTCCACCTCCGTCACCACGAGCACGGCAGGGGTGTGCGACTTGATCCGCAGGATCGATGAGGAATCGGCCGAAGTCTTCGTAAGTACTCACACGCACTTCTCCGCAGTTAAGATGAAGGGAACGCTCACGGGCAGGACGAACCAAGGCCAAGGGCGATGCGGCCGCTATACGGAACCTATTTGTCGGGAGCGAAGGGCAGCTCCCCGAGGTAAAGAACATCACAATTCCATCTCGCGATCCCGAGCGCATGATCGAATGCCGAGTAGTCGATCTGAATAATGGTGACGCCTCCTCACCCACGGGGATTTTCTTGCATTTTCATGGAGGAGGCTTATCAGTTGGCCGGCATGACATGTTAGTATACCACCTGGTCCTTCTTTCTGATTTCCAGCAGACCTCCATTCTGATTCTGTTTTCTGGCGCAGGAATGATGCTCTTCTACTACGATACGCGAACTCCTCTCGGTGTAGAGTGATCTCCGTGGGCTATCGACTAGCACCAGAAGACCCCTATCCTAGCGGCGTACAGGACTGCTTTGATGCCGCCGATTTCTTTGTCCGGAATCATGATAATAATCATGGCCTGCCGGTGCGTGTCATTGGCGGCGAGGTCAGTAATCCCCTCTCCATTCTCTGCCTCGATCTGCCGACTGACCACCCAACTCTACGTGCAGTCCGCCGGCGCCTTCCTCACAATGCAAGTCCTCTTCCACCTCCTCGGCACATACCCGAACCTCAACACGATCAAAGCGCTCATCCTCGCCTACGGCCTGTACACCTGGTCCTTCCTCCCTCGCGTCTATACAAATCCAGACTCCGTCTGTCTGAACCCCAACAAGCAAGACATCTTTCGGAACCTCGCCCTAACGCCGAACCCTACTTTGACCACAACCCTACGCGACTTTGATGCGGAGTTTGGTACCCTTCAGTCCACGGATGCAGACATCTACGACTCCCCGCTAAAACACCCCGTCTTCTCCCCGGTATACCGCCGCTTCGACACAGTCGGGTCACGACTTCCTCCCGCGCTCTTTGTGGTTGGGACAGCGGACCCGCTCGTCGACGATACGATTCTGATGTCGGTGCGGTGGCAGATGGCGCATGGGCCGGCTGTTACGAGGTTTGTCCCCGGGGCGCCGCATGCGTTTGCGGAGGGGCCTATTGAGGCAGGGGATTGTTGCGTGGTTTATAGTGAGACTGTGAATGAGTTCTTGAGTGAAGTGCTGGGGTAGGAGGTAGGGTACGCCACGTGTAGGTCTATTCTTATCCCGAAAGTTCTGGAGAATAGGCATGGTCTATATCATCTCAATCGGGCTATATCGCTAGCCGCGGCGGAACATGTTATTATAGAGATCCACGTATATCCATCTAAGTATCATAGATAGGTCTTATCATTCGGCGTCGCAGGATACAAATCCTCCCCGTACGTCGCATTTAACTCGACAGTCCCAACGACGGCCCCATCCTCCAGCCGAATCCACGTATCCAGCTCCCCGCGCTTCAGCGCGTCCTCGCTAACAAGCACCTGCCTCGCCCCACGGATCCAATTTCCATACCCACCATACCCGGAATGCTGCCCGAAGCACAGATTCACCCCATTGCCCTTGATACTCATCCCCGGAATCTGCGTGTCCCACTTGTAGCACCACGTATCGCCATGGTCATGTCCTGAGAACACACCTAGAATTCCAGGGATTTCAACGAGCGCCTCCATAAACGCTGTATCTTGCCCGCCATACGGACACTTTTCGTTGTTATTTGTCCCGTCCTCACACCACCCCTCCCCCTGCTGCGCAAGCGCATAATCATCGTTAATCCCGGGTTCGGTATACTGACCAATCCCATCCTCCGTCTGCGCAGCCCTCGACGCATTCGTGGGGATATGCACGAAAACCAGCGACGGAATCGTCCGTCGCCACCGCGCCGTCAGAGCATTATTCGTGCGCCGGAACCAGCGCACCACACTCTCGTCCACCCAATTCGGACGCGGAACTTCATTCCCGTCTCCATCGCGCTCCTGGAAGTATCCCCCGCCGCGACTATCGAAGAACCACAGAAGCAACTTCGGCGCACTCCACGGCCACCGGATCCCGGATTCGTACACGGGGAGATAGTAATTCGTCACCCCGGCCTCGCGGCCAGGCACCATAGAGCGGGTGAGCGAATTCCGGTATCGGTTCTCGCGGGCGAGGAGCGCGGTGCTCGAGAGATTGAACTGGCTATCGTGGTTCCCGTATGTCGAGGCCCAGGGGAGGCCGCGGGCGACGAGGGGCGCGACGATTCTGTCGATGTAGGCGGTCGAGTTCTCGAGGAAGGTGTTTTCGCCGGTGATCAGGTCGCCGTTTAGCACGACGAGGTTGGGGCGGGACTCGGCGTCCAGCACTGAGTTTAGGACCGCGACGGATTTGGTGTCTTGCGCTGGGCCCCAGGACTCCCATGCGTCTGTGGCGAATAGTTAGCTCGGGTGGCCTCAAGGCTGTGTCTGTGAGGTCTATCTATTCAAGTGGGAATCGGAACTCGAAAGCACTCACTTTCCCCGAAATGCAGGTCCTCGAATATAGAGATCTGGAAGGTGCCGTCCTTGGAGAACTTGAGGGGGGTTGGGAATATGGCATAGGCGCTGTGCGCGAGGAGCGTGACTCCCACGGCGACAAGTGTGTACCGCATTGTCCTATTCTACAGTTTCCCTAATAAATGGCGGACCGACACAGACAGCCGAGAAAAATGCAGGCCATCGTGCTGTTTATAAAGTGGTGTTGGAGAAGGAACGCTAAGGCCCACGTGCATGGCTTGGGGGTCTTGAATGGCGATCACCGTTTGAACTCTGGGGACTGGATAAATTGCAGTCAACCCGAAAATGCATTTAATTTAGTGGAGCTGGCCAGGGAGTATACAATTGAGCTAAAGCAAGTGAATTTCACGACAAACTCTTAGTACATTGTGGGTATGCTTGGGAGCAACCCTTTCATAGTTTAGAATAGCAATTTTTTTTTAAAACCATTTCTTGCGCTGATTTGTAAAGTCCTCTCGAAACAAAATTTATCCTCACTGATCCTTGTCAATATCCATTGTTCAAAACAGCATTACTTTTAAAACCTCCTTTGCCCTAACAAACTCCTCTCGAAACAAAATTCAACCTCACTGATGCCCGTCAATATCCATAATATCCGCTGGGGGGAAGAGGGCCGCCATCAAAGAATGCCCGTGTAGCGGCCGTGCGCCCCATGTCGTGGAGAGCCCCGAATAGTCGTCAAATCCATCATAATCCTCTCCAGCTTCGTATGCATCCTCCTCAAAGTCACTAATCTGCATACGAACGCGAACGCCAGGAGGCATGCAAAAAGCCTGAAATCGGTCCCACGACTCGAACTCACTGTCGTGTTCAAGCTTCAGCTCCATAAACGCACAGTCGAGCTGGTCTGGGGAGATTATCTGCTTGTTCCCTTCCTCTGCGGAACGGGTGATCTCTGTTATTGCCCTGAACTGGTACGGTCTTTTAAAAAGTGGAGAAAAGACCGCGGCCTGACGCTCATCGGTCACGTAAACGGTGGTGAGATTCTGTGGAGTGTCGGCGCGGAGCCACGAGCACAGGGCTTCCTTGAGTGGACGGGATAGGTTGGAGAAGAGCTCGTTCAGGGGCCGCGAGTGCCACATGTGGGCCTCGAAGAAAGTGACGTTTGGGAAGAATGAGAGGAGCTCCGGTAGCTCTTTGTATACCCTGCTCTTCGGGTAGTCCACCTCCTTGATCTCCAGCTTCTCCGCATCACTCTCTGGATCCTCCAGGATGCCATTCCCCATGACACTCGTCCACGGAAAACTGCAAGGAGGTTTTTCATACGGATTTCTGTCGCGCAGGCAAATCTCCTTAACGAAGACGCGGCGCTCGCTCATTGCCAGGCTCCAGATGCCGTCGGGTACCCATGGGCGGATGCTCGAGGTGTGGCCACAGAATCTGATGGTTATCGATTTGAAGAGTTCAGGAGTTGCACAGATGCAGAAGGCTTTGTCGACGAGGCGGAGGGCCTTGAGGGTGAGCTGGCGGCTGCTATAGGTGGTGCTATCCGTGACAACGTAGTATATTATCTTTGCGGTGTTAGTCTGTTGTTCTTTTGGGATGTTTTGCCGCGGGATGGTGATGGACTTACCTTCAGGCATAGCTCTTGGGGGAGATTAAGCCCAGACTGCTGAGGTGGGCTCGCCATCTCGATCTCTTGAAACATCCTAAGGTATTTGTTCGTTCTTTTGAGTTGAGGTCTCGGGTTTGAAGGTGTTGGTAGATGTTATGGTGATAGAAGTTGATATTGTGGGTGATGAGAGGAAGGAGAGGGAGGAGAGAAGGATTGAGTAGAGAACGTCGAGAATCTAGGCAGCAGCTCGTCTGCTCGCCACTGTATTGTGGTTCGCAAACCCTAACTGAAAGTATACCATGGTGGCACGCGTCGTGGAAGAAGCTTAAACTTTCAGGGCCAGCCCGTGAGGAGCATGATGGAATACTATAGAAGCGGGAGAAGCCAGCTATCTTCACTAGAGTTGTACCATGTCTTTAGACGACTGCCGAAGATCCTCCTCGTCCAGAGAAGAGGAAGACATGAATAGAGCCCAATTCCTGTTCGCCGGGGGAGAAACTAAGTCCTGGACTTTTGGCAGCATCTGAGAGAGAGAACTTTGTTTCCCTATCCTAACCTTCCCACCCTCCTATCCTATATTTCTTGCGGGTAAAGTATCCGCTGCACTGAGCCCTCGATGCAAAGACAGATACTATCCCTCTACACGTAAAGGGATAGCTACGACTAACCTCAGCCTTTTGGGGTGTATTTCGACATGCCTGTGCCTCCTACAGAGCGAACCGTAAGGTACCGAAACGGTGCTGTTATCCAGTGACATATTCTGTCCAAGAATCAGGAAGTACCGACTAGGGCTTTTAATGAATGCGCTCCATACAGTTCTTACATAGGAGGTCAAGGCAATCTAGTAACCTCGAGTGGTGACGTCTTATGCTACAAGGAGCCGAACCCATTCTATCATCTGCATCTAGGGCATATTGCGTAAGTTGCTTTGCGTCGGTTCATCCAATGTGCAATATATCTAGCATTTTCTTCTGATAGACGAATACATCCTGATATACCCGCCACCTCTAGACCTCATCACAGAAAACAAAAACCATCTAGCAAGAAACAAAGTTATTCCCACTAGCACCAGTATGCGTAATAACGCCCGCAAGCTGGTTGTTCTGGTTGAAAACCACACGGTCCGCACCAGGCGAGCCGCCACTGTAGATCCTGCCGGAGCTCAAGATCGGGAACTCATAGTAGGTGGGGGAGACGCTGAAGTCGAAGCCCTCGTAGTTGTTGTAGACGTGCGGGTAGTTGTTGACGTCGTCGCCGGACGAGTGCAGCGAGTAGCCCTCACGCTGGGCGGCGGAGACGGCCGACGAGGTGTAGCAGACGCTGCCGCAGGTGTAGGCGCAGGATTGGCGTGACTCGACCTCGATCGGGGAGGCGAGGGCCAGCGTGCTGGTGAGGAGGAAAGTGACGAGGGTCTAGATAGATGAGTATGGCTGTGATGAGGGGCGGGGAGAGAAAGTTGGAGGGGAGGTATACCTTGACTTGGAGCATTGTGCCTGCGACTGCGTGTATGCTTGTATGTGCAAAGGTACTTGAAGTTCGAGTCCTGCTGTTCTGTTGTCTGTCTCCTGCGCTTGATCTCTCAATCTTGTCCACGGGAATGGCAGCTATTTATCTCTCTTCCCATCCACTCACTGAAGCATCCGCGCCTTCCTCCCATCGGCCATCTCCTATCGTGAAACTGAGCGAGGTTACATCGCATCCGGAGCGAGCAGATGCTAAGGCAAAGGTCGGGGTACTGAGGTCTTGGCACGTTGTGGTTCTGCAGCCGGTTATAGGCTGGCCCCGTGCAGATCATCAGGGGATCAGATGGTGTTGGCCAATGAGAGCGGACCCCTGGTCCATGCAGAACTCGGCATCAAACGAGGGGCGGGGGTGCGCGGCGCAGATCGCGGTTGGAATGAGATCTCTCCACTGTTGTTTCTTCTTGGGAGGGGGGTCCGCGAGATGCGGTTGATAGCACGTGTCCGGATGCGCAGGGTTATAGGGATGGTTGGTGGTTCGGAATAGGGCACGAGGTGCCGCAAGGTGCCGAGCCAAGGATTCTGGCGTAAGGACTGCAGGTGCGGTCTGCTTATGATGTTGCCCCGTTGATATTGATTGCCGATCGTCAGTGAGCCTGAATATCGAGGAGTTGATAACTAGCCCTGATAGAGCAAATACTCCGCGGCCGGCGATGCCGGGCACCTGCAATCTTGATATACTCCGAGGGGGGCGGCTAAGTCGTGAGCTAATACAGGTCATAAGAGCCATCGGAGCTACGTATCAAGGTTTTTTAACTCCTAGTAGTAGGCAATAGAAAGATACTTTTCAATCGTGTTATTCGAGGCTGTCGTCTGGAATAAACCACGCAATGAATCGTGCCCTATGTCATGTGACCTATACCTTCGAATCGCCGATGATGAAATTCGTCCGACGTTCAAATCACCAAGGTCTTCCCATAACTGAGTTAATGGTATCCGCAGGGTGCGATTCATGAAGCTTTCATGGAGAAATAGGAGAGGTTTGAGTATGATGATTAGGATGAAAATGTAGAGGGTGGCGACGTGGGAAGCCCAAGGCTGTCACTAAAACACTCTGAACAAAAGTTCACTTTCTCTCTTCACGGAGTACGGAGTAATGTCATGATAGTCAATACTATCTTCATAGTGTAGTTGCACAGAGCTGCATAAACCCAGACTGAAGCACTTTTTATGCCTGAGGCTCCATGGTGCCGCTGCCTGAGGCATAGGGATAAGATTTCCGCACGTGACCTTATCAGTTTCGGACCCGCTGATTAATCGCTGGGGCGAACTTTTTTTTATCTGAAAATTGTTCCCTCTCATCGAGGATTCATCTCACCATAATTTTCGACGACGACATATTTCAAAATGGATATTGATACCCCGGTGCCTTTGGCGCCTCAGGATGAGTCTGCCAGCGAGGTCCCTACGTGAGTTCTTTCCCCCTTTCTTCCACAAGACGAAAACCTCAACTGACACCGCTCTCAGCGTGCTTTGCTATAACTGCGGGGCACCTCTAGTTGGAACGACGATATGTAATGACTGCATGCGGCTCCAAGTCGACATCTCCCAAGGCATCCAACGAGAAGCGGTTCTGAATTTCTGCCGTGACTGCGAGCGCTGGCTCCTCCCCCCGAGCTCCTGGAACGTCGCCGCCCTCGAGTCCCGCGAGTTGCTCGCACTGTGTCTGAAGAAACTGAAGGGGTTGAATAAGATCCGTGTGATCGATGCAGGGTTCATCTGGACGGAGCCGCACTCGCGAAGAGTCAAGGTGAAACTCACGATCCAGGACTCGGTCAACGATGGCGTCATCCTGCAGCAAACGTTCGAGGTCGTATATATCGTCATGTACCAGCAGTGCCCGGAGTGCGCCAAGTCATATACACCCAACACGTGGCGGGCCTCCGTCCAGGTCCGGCAGCAGGTCCTGCACAAGCGAACATTCCTCTACCTCGAACAGCTCATCCTCAAGCACAGGGCGCACCAGAACACCATCAACATCAAGGAGGCGAAGAACGGAATCGATTTCTTCTTCGCGCAGCGGAACCACGCCGAAGGGTTCCTCGATTTCCTCCACTCCGCTGTCCCCGTCGAGGTGACAAAGTCGCAGCAAATCATCTCCGAGGATATCCACACATCGACCAAGTCATACAAGTTCACGTACTCGGCCAAGATCGTGCCCGTGTGCAAGGACGACCTCATCGCCCTCCCCATCAAGCTCGCCAAGCAGCTCGGCAACATCTCGCCACTCCTCCTGTGCACGCGGATCGGTACTTCGATCAGTTTCCTCGACCCCAACACCCTGAAGACCGCTGACCTCAACCCACGGATATACTGGCGCGCCCCCTTCACATCGCTCGCGGACGCGAAAGAGCTCGTCGAGTTCATCGTCCTCGACGTCGAACCAACCGGCCACTCCCGGGGGAAATACTTCCAATCCGAAGTCACCGTCGCGCGCGCCTCGGACTTCAGCGGCGACAGGCAGTACTTCACACGAACGCACCTCGGAAGCATCATCCACCCGGGCGACTCCGTGCTCGGCTACATGCTCACAGGCGCCAACTTCAACAACGCACAATTCGACGAGATGGAATCCTCCAGCGCATACAGCTCGACAATTCCCGACGTGGTCCTCGTCAAGAAATTCTACCCCCGCCGCACAAAGCGCACGAAGCGCAACTGGAAGCTCAAGCGCATGGCGACGGAGCACGATCCCTACCTGCTGCCGAACGACAAGGATCGCGTCGAGCAAGACTTTGAGATGTTCTTGCGGGATGTCGAGGAGGACCAGGAGCTGCGGCAGACGCTGGCACTGTACAAGAATAAGAAGAAGGACGATGCGATGAGCGTGGCGGATACGGATATGATGAACGAGGATGAGGAGGAAATACCCAAGATCAACATGGATGAGCTTCTGGATGACTTTGATGACCTTGACATTGATGATAAGATGGATGGGTGAGGGACTGGCTACATAGTTTGATGAGGATGAATAAAAAGAAGACGCCACGCAAGATTTATGCTCTCATATATTGTTCACGTATTCTGTAAGCGTACCTCTGAAGTTAGGAAACCCAGACTCTGCAAGGCACACTTAACTCGGAATGTCCCTATATACGGAATAGGCGTTGACTAGCTAATACCGCCGAGAGACCTGGCGAACATCTATTGTCGAGCGGTACAGGGCCGCGTAGACCTACGTAGAGTGACGGCTATTTGGTGGCCTAACTCACCATACGTGTGCTGGTATGTTCTGGCTTCTGCAGCAATTCCATATCAGTAATTCCCAGCCTTCCCAGGCTAAATGTGCTCCTAGAAGACAAAGGCCCTCTCTAATTTCTTCATCGCCCACCCCGCGCTATATCCGAAGTATGAATTAATGTATAGTATACCCAATGCATGCCCCTCTCTGGCAATACTACAAAACAACCCGCATAGCCCTCCTCCATCTCCAATCCATACCCATGTCTAGTCTCTGCGAAGTTCCACGCTCAAAGCCGGTATCTCAACACTAACAGCGCGACCACTCCGGTCCAGTTCAAAGACAAACTCATCAAGAGCACGGCCGCCGTAGTGAAACTTGTCAAGATTCAGCCACGACACGCACGTGGGAGTGTCGTTATCCGCGAGCTCGGACTTATCCTGAAAGACGGCTCGGAAGGCTTGCCGAGAGCCAGAAGCAGAGACAGATTCCAGCTGCGAGGGATATAGCCGGATACTCAGGTCCGCGGGGTCCGCGATACCTAGGAGCTCAGAGAGCGTTGGCCGAAAGTTGGTGCCGTTGCTGATAAACTCCTCAATGTATAACCCAGGAAGGCTATCATATTGGACGGTAATGGATGAATTAGATGTTGTCGCCTTGTAGGCGCCGCCGAAGTTCTCTGCCGCCTGCTCAATTGCAGTTACCGTCAACGCCTCCAGCACGACGTCGCCGATAATATCGGCGTGCGCATTGAGATCAGCCGGGGCCTCGGTGTCAGCGGAGAGGATAGCAAAGCCAACGCCAAAGTCAGGGACTAGGCCTAGGTATGAGCTGTAAAGGCTCTCGTTATATCCCTCGTTGCTGAGAACGGTGTAGACGTCGACCATGGATGTGTCGGGGTATGAGCCACCGCTGTATATAACCCAAGGAAGTCCGATCGAGTTGGCCGGGTTGGATGTGTGAGAGACGGGTTTCAACCAGCGGTTTGTGACGGATTTGCTGAGGAGTGTTGAGTTTAGGATCGCCTGGCCGGCTGTTGCGAGATCTTTGATGCTAGAGAAGAGAGAGGTAGATCTGTGAGGGACGGGATCGAACTGTCAACTGATTGGCCCAATAGTAATGCGTGAGGATGGAGAAACATGGGCTTACGCTTCATCTGCTCCGTGGTCTGTTGACCAACCACTGGCGTTCTTGCTCAGGGGGATAATTCCAGCACTTGAGTTGACTGGCGCGAAGATTGAGGTTTCGGTCATGCCCAGGATGTCAAAGACGTCATCCTGAAGGGCTTTGCTGAACGGTTTACCTGTACGTCTCTCTATTATATGGCCAAGAAGCTGGAATGCCATGTTGGAGTAGCTAGGTGTCACGCCAGCTAGGGCGACGGGGGGTTCGTTGGCCAGGAGTCGAAGGAATTCTGCGAATCGATGAGCATACACTTCTAGCTGCCATAGACCAGGGTCACAAACCGCTGCTGCCACACACGGGGCCGTTGCCACAACAAGGCTTCTGAGCGTCCCGCAGTGGAGGCAAGCCGTCTTCGATAGAGCTTGTTTGCAAAGTAACATCTTTCGAGCAATCTTTATCACAAGTTAGCTATTATCCCCAAGGGTACTTTGTGATTCTGCTCACAGTCCCTTGCAATCCCAGACATATGACTGGCGAGTTGACCAACAGTAACTTCATCCCACGCTACACGGTCAATAGCATCTTGGTCTTTGGTATCATCAACCAATTCAGGCAGGTACAAGGTGACAGGGTCATCCAAGATCCGGTCTCCGTCTTCCGTAAGGAGAAGGCTCCAAACAGTGAAGACCTCGGTGAGACCACCAATGCGATATATGCTATCTTTATTCGCCGTGTGAGAGCCTGCCAAGGATTGATCCAATGCAGGCGCAGTGTGGTGGTATTGCCAGAAGAAGGGCTCGTCCTCCGCATTCCCTGGGTCGGACGAAAACAAGGCGATGCTAAAAGTGGTGTTTGGCGACACATCCCCATGATCACCGGTATTCGTTTTTACCAGTGTATCAAACGCCTGTGTGAGGTTTTCCAGGGCGCTAACAACCGATTTGTCATTTGTTTTGAGGGTGAAAGGAGGGAATGCTGGGCCAAGGAGGGGACATGGTGTGAAAGAGAGGGCAGGAGAGAAGAGCAAGAAAACTGCCGATAAGTGGGTGATGGGGAACATCATCTTGGATGAATGATAATCAAGTTTGTTTTGGTTTCTGTCCCCTCATGCTCTGTCTCTTTTTATAAGCAAGATCGGGTCGGTGATGCTGAAGGTCTTGGCGGGTCATCTATATCGGATCGGCGATGGAGCCAATACATGTAAGCCATCGGGTCGATCATACTTCGCGAACCAGCACTGCCACCTACTAGTCAATTTGCCCTAGTAAGCTCAAACTGTAATCCAAGATTGCCCTTGTGAGCATTTGCAGCTTGGATTCAAAGACCGAATCGGACAGAGTACAATTTATGAGGCGGACCCAATTTAATGAATAGATCTAATCATATCCAGTCTCCCATCATCTGCTCGAAGGAACTTGGAGAAAAGTCATCATGGGAGGCCAGCAAGTCCTCTGCCGGGAATGTAAGTAGATTCCACATATTGATGTCGGTATGTCCTTCAGCCCCTTCGAGCCTATCAAAGTCCGTCGGTTCCGAATATGGCGTATGCTGGAAGGCTCCAGAGTGAACCTGGGTCTGAGCGTCATCCTCTTGTCTATCGAGTCTTGCGAGCCGGTTCTGAATTCGAATAACACGGTTCTTGAAGTCGAAGAAAACATCGCGAGCACCATTCTCATCTACATTAGTTGTAGACAAAGCCTCAAGCCTTGATTGCAATTTTGTCAAGGTATGAAGAAAGTTAGCCACTCGGTCAGGCTTAGAGGCTGCTACATTGTGTCGACAGGCGACTAGCAGGGCAAATCCCATTTGAACCCATTGCGTATTGTTGAACCCGGCTTCCTCGTTGGGTGACAGTTGGAGGTAGAGGTCGAGAATTGAGTTAGCGGAGACAACTGCTGAGATCGCCATTTCCTCTATCCAGGAGGGGGGCTCGGTGTCCGCGTGTGATCGCGGCCTGGTGATGTTAAGGGCTATTTGATATAAGCAAAGACCTGTTGTGTGGTACTGTATAGCAAGAAGAGCTAAATTCACGTCTTCCATCAGTTTTAGATCCCGTCAGGAGAACTTCCGCTTTCGGTCAAACCTACTGCTTTCGTGAACATCAAAGGGTAGATGACGATAAAATGCCTCCAAATCTGACTTCAAGTTTGCGATATATAGCTCCGACCCTGACCCAGGCTTTTCCAAGTCAGGCCCATGCCTTGTAGACATCTGGTCGATCTTTTCTGTGATGAACTGTAACTGTATCACGTAATGGATGTATTTGTCGTGAGGATGCTCATTTACCTCGAGGAGAGACTTGCAACAATCTTCATGGTACGGGGAGCGCAGGATAGTAGATTTCTTTTGCACAAGCATCGCGATCCTAACTCGATCCGATCATCAGACAAGACTCAAGAGCCTCTGAGGGTCAAACGCACGATGACGATAGATAGTAACAGCCCAAGACGGCCCTCTGCTCGTCACTTCCCCAAGAAGGTCGATTGAGAGTCTGTTCCTGTGGGATATTTTGTGGATCAAAGCGCAGCGCTGTCTTCCACGTCTCTGTTTGCGGCGGACGATCGAGGCGCAGATCTACTACAAGGCTTATAGCCAGTTGGAGAAATTGAGTATATCGGTGTGGTCGTGAGTGATAATGTGACCTGCAGTACATTGTCAAAAAAAAAAAGACCCGAAAATATCAGAATGACCATGAGACAAGTGGGATCTACCATGCGAGGAATACCATCAGCCCTTGAAGCAACTCAAAAGATATTTCTCCTCCAATAATCAGGCGTGAAGCAACGGCTTTCTTGAATTGGGCCCCAAGCGCACGTTGCAACGGCATGTTTTCGTATGATGCTGACGCAAGAATCGCTAAGCAAAGGAATGGCTTCTTCTGGCGGAGCTGCTTGATGGATATGTCCTGGGGTACAACCACGAATGGAAAGTGTGGAATAAGTTTGGTCTTGAATAGCTTCAAGTACCTTTCGGCGGTCTCTATGTCAAGGAAGTCTCGGCTGATGACGTCCTCAGACGCAGCATCACTTTTCTCCAATGAATTGCTGCGCATGCCCCTGGGGTTGCCGTTTCCATCTGCTTGCTCGGGGCGGTTGACCATAAGTTCATTGATCTTTGACTCAAGAGCTGCAATCTTCCTACGTATTGAGTTAGATCCGAACAGCCAAGTTACCGCCGATTATCATAGAGAATTTCTCACCGGTCCTTCTGAAATCCCTTGAATCGACGACCAGTTTGGCGATTTAGACATTCTCTCCCTAAGCGACAGCACCTGCGTGGCGTTCATAAGCTCCAGTTGCCCTGAAGGAAAATCGCCCGTCCCTGGCTTCTTACCGATCACACGCACCCGAAGGATCTACATTTCGAACACAGCGCACCTTTGAATCTGCGCAACTCTGACACGTTCTGGACACGGAGGACATCGTACCGTTGGCAGCTTCATCCCATGAAAACCGAACTGAGGCTAGTTATAGTAACGATACTGAGAGCTCTATGTTCTGTGAGATCTCCGAATCAGTTGATGTATTATTCTGAGGAACTTGGGATATAACGATCTACAGAGTGCTGGATTGTCAGAAGGAAGAAGATAAACAGAGCTCACGTGGGCGCTAAACCTAAACCAGATGGCGACAATGGGGGCCTCAGTAAAGTAAGCGATCAAGATGGGTTTGATATTGCCAATCTAGTTCGATATATATGAGGCTTCAAGCTACCTTGCATCTCTCACCTATGCGGTTGACCACCTGTGGCGATAAAAGCCATCACATGGTGTGGGCTCATCCCCCCACACCAAGTATTTGAGGGCTCGAAGTTCTTTTTTGATAGAAAAGAACACCACGTTCTCTCTAAGTGACGTTGAAGATCGTTGTCTGTAAGCAAGCTGTTGGGAATGAACTGTATCTAAGCGTTTAGTTACACTTTAGCGATGTTCGGGTTGGTTTGTGGCTGAGGATATATACATATATTTGCAAGTGGAACTTCAGCAAAAGGAATAGGTAGTCCAAAAAAATCATTTTGAACAGACACCAATCCAGCATTTAATATCCAGCGCGATTCTTCTTCTATACTAGAAACTGGAGTAGTTCAACAGGGAGTTATGCGCTCCCTGCCCACTACTGGCAAGTAAAGCAACGCCCCTGCCTGAGCAGGCTTGGAGGCGCCCCACCAACACCACACCGACCGACTACGAGTACCATCTACCCCCATCTATTTACACTATTTACAAGGAGGAACATAGCGCCATCGGAACTGGCCAGATGTTATTCTTCAGGATTTTCGCTCCATAACTTCTGTCAATGAACCCCATCCTCGTTTGATCCTCGTTTGATCCTCGTTTGACCACCACGATCTCCTCAAATCTGGTCCCGAGAATGCCCAAGTATCTCTCTTCTCCCACTCATTCATTTACCATCCCATCCATCTATGACGGCATCAAGCTTGCCTGTCGACTACACCTCCCACGCCAGCTTTTAGATCCGCGCACTTCATTGCAATGGCGTGTACAAGGAGCCATTGTCGCACATCCCTACGCTTCTCTTGGAGGCTGCTACGATGATCCGGTTGTGAGCTTCATCGGCGGAGAGCTTCTCGATGCCGGCTATGTGGTTGGGACGTTCAACTTCCGGTACTTAATATTCCAGCAGTGCTCCTTAAATCCTCAGATTATGCTAACTTATGTTCTAGTGGTGCTGGTGATTCGGAAGGCCGAACTAGTTGGACTGCGAAGCCGGAGCTGGCGGACTATGTCTCTTTCTATGGGTTCATGATGTTGTATCTACGGTTGCTGAGGTTGAGCCTTGCTTCGCGACTAGGTGGTCAGAGTGTAGAGGCGGATGTTCACCTTTTACTAGGTGGTTACTCGTACGGCTCGCTGGTTGCGTCGCATTTGCCATCAAGCGAGGTCGTGTCGCACCTATTCGGTGATGCAATCCAAGGAACCCCAGCTCACGAAATCTTTCTTATTGCGAGAACCATCTGCAGGCAGGCCGAGAATATCCAGAACATAGAACAGCCAAGTCCAGCAGCATTGATTCAGAATGCGGGAGACTTACGACAGCCGGCAAGGACAACAATCTCATACCTCCTCATCTCACCACTTCTTCCCCCGATCAACCTGCTCCTGACGTTATTCCTGGACCTATCACTAGAGGTCGACACCAAAGCCTCTGGCCAGCGGCGCCAAATCCCCTGTCCCAAACCCTCAGACCAGCTCTGCGCACACCGGACACTAGCCATATACGGCGACGAAGACACATTTACCTCTGTCAGAAAGTTACGCAAATGGTCAGATGAGCAAAAGAGACCGCCGCAAAGCCGGTTTGTGTCGACGGAGATCGAAGGCGCGGGCCATTTCTGGCGCGAAGATGGTGTTGAGGCGGAAGCCCGGCATGCCCTGAGGGAGTGGCTGCGTCAGCAACCTTGATCTTGGGGTGGGCTCAGCTCTGACTCTCTGGGAGTGTTTAGTGTTGGTTCCTGAGTGAGCTGAGCGGTTCACATGAGACTTTGTGGGGGAAAGCATGTGAAAATCGTGTTTGGTGGCCTAAGTTGCGGTCGGCTGATCTTCATTTTCTAGATATCCTTAGGCATTGTAATACATGACTTAATTCGTGAGGAGGGTGTGCTTTGTTCTTAGATGACCGCGGAGGAAGGTGCGGATTACACTTCAGGATGTGGCAACTGCCTGGACGCCTTCGCGAAACAATCGCGATGAAGGCGATGAATTGGAAGCAAATGTGGGGTACAAGGCAACAAAGTGAGGAATGAAGGCTTGATCCACAAGCAGAGATCTGGTTACCACTAAAATCTAGGGGACTCCTCTTCCTGGAACCATGGCGACAACTCGTGGCAATCCTTGTCCTCTAAAATAAGAATGAGGCGAGAGACGACTAGAATCTCCGAAATCACTCATGACGGATTTTCCCTCCAATTTCCAACGAAGACTGACGTCGAGTGCCGCCTGACCCTCCCCGGATTTTCTGCTCCCCAACTTGTCTCACCGCGCCCCATTCATCTTCGTCGCAATTTATTTCCATGGATAGACTCGTCCTTCTTTTCCGTTCTTCATTCGGCGATAAATTCCTCACCTCTTTCTCATCCTCCTTCTCCCACCGCATGGATTTCCGGCTTTCGCAGACCAAATTGCCATGTCGCCTCTTCCCGAACCTCCAATAATCTCGTCAACATGGCACAACAAGCGCAAACATTCCGTAAACCATCCCTCCTCTCGAGACCTCCTCCTTCAGGAACCTCGCCGCTTGGTCTCCGCCTCTTCGCTCGCATTCGTCGTGAAAGGCTCCATATCATGGGCTGGGAGTGTGTGGAATCCGACCGGGGTCGTCACCAAGCAGCAAAGATTTGAGCAGGAGTTACAAGAAGCAGAGACGGAAGATCGAAAGCAAGTTCTGTACTTGCGGTTGCGGAATGTATGTATTATCCAGGTCATCTGCGATGGTGTTATACTGTGTCTGGGACACTTACTAACGACCTTTTTACTTAGGCCGTATCCTACGAAGAATGGAAGGATTGCGCAACCGAGCTGGACGAACTGGAAAATAATAACGCTTGGAAGGAAACGGTCGAGTGCGACGAATACAACTCCCGACTTGTTCAGGAGCGTCTTGCGCAGCTAGAGGCGGCTCGCGGGAGTTGCGATGTCAGTCGGATGCTGTATCTTATCCGCACGTCGCTAAGTCGTAACCTGGGAGGCATGAGCAACGCTTCTTTGTACAAACACACCCACTTCGGAACGAAAGATTTGATCGATCGGTATATAACAGCCGCTGTCGGGACGATATCGTCGTTGGTGGACATATCTGGCGGCAACCGGTGCGATGCGGCCGAATCGAGGTACATACTGGACCAGCTGCTGGCGGCGAGACAGGCCTTTGGGCGCAGCGCGCTTCTCTTCTCGGGCGGAGCAACCTTCGGCATGAACCACATCGGTGTCCTGAAGTCGCTATGGATGAACAAACTCCTCCCTCGCATTATCTCGGGCGCGTCTGCTGGCAGTATTGTCTGCGCCGTCTTTTGCACCCGTACCGAAGATGAACTTCCCGCTCTTCTGGCCTCCTTTCCATATGGCGACTTTTCCGTGTTCGATGAGGAGAACCATGAAGAGAACATTTTGCAGAAAACTGGGCGCTTTCTCAAACACGGGGCATTTCTAGATATCACACACCTAGCCAAGGTTATGAGGAGTTGGCTTGGAGACATCACCTTTCAAGAAGCATACAACCGAACGCGGAGGATACTGAACATTTGTGTCTCGAGCGCTGGCGTTTACGAGCTGCCGAAGCTGTTGAATTATATCACTGCCCCCAACGTCTTGATCTGGTCTGCTGTGTAAGTTTCCACAGTCGCATTCACCTCTTGCGCTGAACTAACAATCACTAGTGCGGTTTCGTGTTCAGTTCCTGTTGTTTTCTCACCATTTACCTTGATGGCCAAGGATCCATTGACGGGAGAGCCTGTGCCGTGGAACGACCTTCACAAACAGTATATAGATGGTTCTGTTGATGGAGATCTACCTATGAACCGACTGTCAGAGATGTTCAACGTCAACCACTTTATTGTATCTCAAGTCAACCCACACATTGTGCCCTTTCTCCCGAAAGATGACGAACCAAAAGGCGTGGCCGTACCGACATCGGGCCTCTCCCGATTCTTACACGGTATCACACATCTCGCAAAGGACGAAATGTTGCATCGGATGACGGTTTTGACGGAACTCGGCATCTTTCCAAATTCCTTCACCAAAACCATTTCGATCATGAACCAGAAATACTCCGGGGATATCAACATTTATCCTGAGATTTTGTACACTCACTTTCCTCGAATTCTAAAGAACCCAACAACCGACTTTATGCTCAAAGCATGTCTCTGCGGAGAACGAGCGACGTGGCCAAAGCTTGCCCGAGTTCGAAACCATTGCGCTATCGAGCTAGCTTTGGACGCGGCTATCCAGAAAATGCGTGCACGAGTAGCTCTCAACCAGACTCACGCGACCCTCGTGACTAATACTCTCACGCACCATTCAGCAGCGCCCGACAGCAGTTCTGATCGCGGACGCCGGCGGCGGAGCTCGTACAGTCATGAATATGAGAAAAGAAAGCGAGTCGAAAGCCGATCGAGTCGACCTAGTCTGGCGAAGATAGGAAGATCCATGTCCCATAGCCTTGAGTCGTATCACCCCAGAGCGGATCAGGAAGCGGAATGGTTGTGGGTTCGTCGGCCAGATTTCGAGCCCTTGAATCCAGAGTTCAATTCCAGCAACGAGTACGAGACAGAAGAGCCAGCATTTGGCTCGTACCACCATGTACAGAGTTACTTCTCTCCTGACCCGGAGTCTAGCATGGAGTGTTCGAAACCTGCGTCCTCGTCATCATCATTATCGTCATCCTTGTCTTCTGTCCGCGTGGCTAAAGCTGCCAATTACCGACCTCCTACCCCTGCGGCGGTCTCCACGTCTCCTAGGAGGCACTCGCATCCGATGAGGTCGACGTCTCCGCCCCGCCTATCGTTGAGAATGACACCCGCTTCGCCGGGGACCTCCCGCTTTGCTAATTAACACAAGGCACGGATTGCATGTATGGGAAACAGTGTTACATGGACGGCGCTTGCACGGCAACTGGCCGTTATATATCTTCTTTGGTTTCGACACGAGACACGACTCATGTTACGGGATTTATGAAGCTTGTTTCGATTTTTGATACCCGCAAGGGGCAGCGGGCGCTTCGGTTGGTCCCTGGACAGTTTTGCTTTTGCGTTGCATCACGATTTGGCCCTATTTTCAATTTCAAAAGGAGATATGCATGGCGGCGTTGTTGGATAGAAACGATCCTTGGTGGATTACGCGTTCTGGCTCGAGCGCGAGCAGTGCGCTTGCTTGTGCTTGTGCTGGCCGCATAACTAGACTACAGCTAGAACGAGATATGGCTAGAGTGGTTCTAACTGAAGAGGTAAAATTAGCAATCCGCTAAAGGGCCTAATAGACTCAAATAGACTGTTTGTCAACAATATGGAGACTAATTATAGCACTTCGCGAATGTGAAGATAATGCAACTGCCGCAGCGCCTGCAGTGTGATAACGTATGTGACGACTTTAGCGGTTCTAAAATTGCAAATTAGCCTGCATTATGCAGAGATTAATTAGCCCAATCTTTAGGGCAATTTACTCTGCTTAATATAGACCAAATCTCGACCAGCAGAGTCCAGCACTGACCAGGATCTTCAGCCACTAATGCAGCTCCCCGGCCGCGAGGCCTGAGCACGGCGGCTATTCCTCGCCTTTCTGGGTGACAACACGGCGAGACAAGCCTGCGGAGTTCGGACCTTCTCCTCACTCCCTACAAGGATCAGCAGTAGCGTAGCTCATAGTGTCTGTCAGCCATGAAACAATCCATGCATGTTTCTAATTTTGATCCTCGCGCTTCATGGTCGCTTGGACTTCGTCAGCGATCCGCAGCCTATATCTTCACCCTCACCCTCCCCCGCCCCGTTCTGTCTGGTCGATCAAACAGCTTGGCTTGAATTGACATCTCTGGGCATTGCTCCTGGTTGTCTTCTGCAAGACTATTATTTACTCCTATTAATACTTGCCTTCCTCCTTCCTCTGTCTCACACTACATAATGTCTTTCACCCGCTTCCGCAAACCCACCACATCAACCACAACAACAAAACCCCTCCAAGAACGCCAGGGAAACATCACATCCCTTCCTCCTACACAATCTCGCCCTTATAAACCCTCACACATCATCAACGACGACGAGGCCATCCCCCTTACCGGCCTCATCTCCACACGCCAAAGGTCCTTTACCATGAAAACCCTCAACCCGCGTCGTCTCTCGCTGCGCCTGAAGAGCCGTCCCCAGCATCACAGCGCTCCATCCTCCTCCTCTAGTTCTCCCTCCTACACATCCACCGAGCACAAACAAAGACACATCGAGCCACCTGCACCAGGAAGTGCCGGCAGTCGCACGGACTTCGTCTACAAGCCCGTCCGGCGAACGGATTACACAGCCGTCGTCGCGGAGACACAACAATCACAAAGCCACAGTCCAACCCAGCGACCCGTCTCACGATATCAATACAACTATATCCCAACCGGACGGAGCCGATACCCGTCTATGGATGATCACCCCGTACCCGTACCCGCCCCGCAGTCCCACTCCCGCTCCCGAGCTAGGGCTCACTACGACGAGGAGAGTGAGCGATACGCTCGCGACCGCGATAGCGATCTATACGATGACCTCGACGAACAGCCCGTGTACTCACGGGACGCTGAGCGAGCTCGGGCTCTGGCGTCGTTGCAGGCGCGACCGGGGAGAGAGTATGCTACTGCTACTCTTGGTGCAGAAAACTATACCTCTGCCGTGGAGAAGCAGCGCAGCCGGGCGGCGAAGCGGTTGACGACCGTAATGGTTCCTGACGTTGATGAGATCTATGATTGGTGATCATGATGATAGATAAATTTTAATGTTTATGTTTGGGCTGGGCTTTTTGAGCATCTTTTTTGCATGGATACATGGAGTATAGCGAGCCTTTCGTGGGGTACAGTTGTTCTTTTCTACAGTTAATTCGGAGAAATCGAAGATAATGAAAAGATTCAATATCATCAAATGCCCTCGATTATTTAATCCCCTGTAAGCCTCTTTGGCTCTGAAGATGTACTGGGTCCAAACCCCAACTGACTCGAGTCCCAATGTCTGACGTCAATCTGACGCGCACCAACGCCCAAGAACGACTGTGGCAGAAGCCAACGCCCAACACAAAACCGCAGGACAAACGTGTGTTGGAGACAAATCCCTGTCGGTCACCCATGGAAGTGGATCGACTGGATCGATTACTTGTTCTCGGCCTTCCTGCCGGAGCACCATGACGACAGGAGTCTCGATTTTCTTTTTCTCTTGTCGTCCGTAGCTACGTTGTACACCATACGCCAGACATATTTGAGGACCCGAGCTCGATTTCGCGGGTCAATTGGGATTTTATCCACTTGGGTTCAGATTCAATTTCAATTGTCAATTGATATCTCTTGCGTTGTACTGTATTATCTTATAGAAATGTTGCTAGATCACGTCGTTCAGCTCAAGTGCGGAGTCAAGGTGAGTTTACCTAGAGCCTATCCTGTTTCCCCATAGGTGATGCCGGCGAGGACCTTGATCGATGCGCACCTTGAAAGTTGATCGATTGAACTTGTACTAATCAAGGGCCATTCTACAGCATGATCCGTGGGGAAAGAAGGGAAAGGAATCTCTCGCTGGACATCTATGGGCCCAGACGGAGTCGACCGGGGTTAAGGAGGATGAGACGTACTCGGAGGTATGAATTTAACTCAACTCATGCTGTACGGAGCTGTTGATCATTGACGACATGTGAAGATGTGGATGGGAACCTATCCCACAGTCCCTGCGCGCCTCCTCGCAACAGGCGAAACACTCGAGCACTTCTTGAAACGGAAACCGGAGGTCGTTGGCGACTCGGTGAGGAGGCGGTTTCAAACTGGGTTGCCCTTCTTGCCTAAGGTCAGTACTCTTGCTCTATCTGCGACGCTGGGTGCTGCGCCGTGTGTGTTGGATGTCCGCTAACGTAGGCCAATTATGCAGGTCCTCTCCTTCGACAAGGCCCTCCCTCTCCAAGTCCACCCGGACAAGCGTCTCTCCGAACAACTAAACCTCAAAGACCCAGACCAATTCGGGGACCCGAACCACAAGCCAGAAATTGCAGTCGCACTCTCCGAGTTTGAGCTCTTCGCAGGATTCAAGCCCCTCGCTGAGATCAAGGCACTGATGGAAATCAAGCCATTAGACCAGTTCGTGCCTGCACACTCTACATTCGACGACGACCTCCTGCGCAAGATCTGTCGCATCCTGCTACAACTACCCCCAGAAACCGTCGCCGAGACTGTTTCAGCGGTCTTGTCTCTACCCGCGGGATCATTTGCGCCAGAGCACAGATATGTCCCGGGCCTAATAGAGCGCCTGAGCAAGCAGTATACCGAGTCCGATAACGGGGCTCTCGTCGCCGTGCTGCTGATGAACTACATGACGCTTCAACCAGGCGAAGCCGTCTGCGTACCCGCCGACAGCATCCACGCGTACCTACGCGGGGATATCCTCGAATGCATGGCTCGCTCGGACAATGTGCTCGCGACGGGGTTCTGCCCGCGGCCGACGCGGAACAACGTCGAGCTGTTTGCGCGGGCGCTCTCGTTCAATCCACACGGTCCCGACGAAGCGAAGCTAGGGAAGAAGAAGAGTGAGAGAGGGGAGCTGGGTCGCACGGTCGAGTACGCGCCGCCATTTTCCGAGTTCAATGTGCTAGCGACGGTTTTGGGGAAGGGGGAGGAGGAGCGGCAGAAGCCGATTGCGGGGCCGAGTATTGCGGTTGTGACAAGGGGTAGTGGGGAGATGATTGTCAACGGGCAGAATAAGTTGGATATGCACGAGGGGTCGGTGTTCTTTGTTGGGAATGGGATGCCGATTGAGTTGGTTTCGAGGGAGGGGATGGAGGTTTATCGGCCGTATGCTGAGTGAAGGAATCGCAGCACCAACACCAACACGATCAAAATACGATGTATCTAATGTTTCGATGATAGTGCACGAAGATTGACTCCAAATCCAACACCCAAACCCAAACATGAAGGCGAGAAATCTGCCTAACCAACAGCGCTTGCAGACTTAACCCAACTTAACCAACCAAACCCCTCACACGACCCAACACTGAACAGGCCCAAAATACAGCTAATTAGCAACCTATTTTAAGTGTCCTCTTCGGCCGGCAGCTCGGCACAAACTCTGGGAGTCTGGCATTGATCCTTCAGCTGCACAATCGCATCCTTTAGCGCCGTAGCTAACTGGCCTCAGTTAGCTACCCATGCATCTTCTCGAAGCGCCAAACTAACCTACAACCCCTCCTTAGCGCCTCCTCCCAACAAGCATCGACACCCAATGGATCCCTCCCCCCCAGGCGTCCCCAAGGCCAAAAAAAGCACCGTTAGGGCGAATTAGCTCTCAATCCTCCCTATTTTTGTCCCTTCTCGCATTCTAGGGGTCCTTGGCATCGTTTCAGATTTTTAAACTCAATCGTTCGGCGATTAAAATAGCTGTGTGGGCTTTAGCTTGGCTTTTGGCTTTGGACGATGGCGGGTAAGGGTCCATGCTGTGGCTCTTCATAAGGCGGGGATCCGGCCTGCATCCCAGTCTTTTTTATACTGCTTACTTCTGCCGACCAGGTCAGAACTGAAACCTGAGGCTTTTGAGGCTTCGGTGCTGGGTGGCTGCTCAGCTGGTCTGGTGGTTGGCCTGATTCTTTCTTCTCCTCGTTCACCTACTATCCTGCCCTACTCTACCCTACCATTTGACGGCGTTTACTTTGACGGGTTCTCAAAATGATGATGCTCTTCTTCCCCCGTGACGAATATGCCGCGCCCCAGATGGCAGACCAAGCGCCAGACGACCAGGGCTCTAGCAGCAGCAAGACCACGTCCATTATTATCGGTGTTGTGGTCGGTGGTGTTGCCGCCATTGCTAGTACGTCCTTCTCCCTCGATTCTATCGCCCTCCCAAGTGCGCGCATCATTCAATAAGCGCTGACAACTAACATCTGTTCCACTCAACAGTAACAGCAGGAATCATGTTCTTCTTCATCAAGAAGCGCAAGTGGGACAAGATCCGCCAGTGCGAGGAGCGCCTAATCGACTACCAGCTCGCAACAGGGTACTCGTCAAAGCTTCAGTCACGATCTGTCACGCCGGAGGACCACCAGCAGTACTTGAACATGTTAGCTGCGCAGCAACACGAACAGCCGTCGACGACAACAACTGCGTATCCGTATTCACCCGCAAACGTCTCGTTGCATCCGATAGACGCCACAGCAGGACGGCAAGGGACAGGCACAGTGACGGGACATAGAGCAAGAGGAATGTCTGCACCTGCATCGACGACACTAGGTCAAGCTCTCAGCCAAGGTCAAGACCCCGGTCCCAGCCCCGAAGCACCGCCACCCACGTACCAGTCCCTCCACCCCCGCTACGACCCATCGCGCTACTCTCAGATGAGCGCGCGGTTCTCCTCGTCGTTTGACTTTCTACGATCGAGTCCGAGTACCAATGGGAATTCGATACCGGGTGTTCTGCCGGGTCACGGGCATGGCCAGAGCTCGAGTTTGAGCTTTAGTCCTCCGGAAAGTTCGACGTGGCATCAGCAGCAGCAGCAGGGGTACGCACAGTATCCGCAGTATCAGCCAGCGGCGGCTGGGTCGGAGGGTCAATGGCCGTTACCGTCGACGGGGACGACGACGACGACAATAACGGCAGCATCAGGGTCGCGATCGGGGTCAAGTTCGGGGTCGAGGTCAAACACTCGGTCGAATACGCGCTTTGGAAGGAGGTCGGCTTCGGAGTCTGGTATAGACGGTAGTGAAGCGACACGCGGCCCTCGACGCCCACGGCCGGCTCTCGCGCGGCTGATCACGAACTTCTGAAAGCCTTACCTCCGTCGTCATGCGCCAAGCGGAGAGTCATGGCATAGCATGACATGACATGCTTATCGTGGCAAGGCTGTCTGATCTGATCAAATTGGTTTCTTCTCCTTATTTCCTTATTTCAGCGTTGCGCTCTCTTGGCGTTGGAGTTGGTCGGACAAACAAGTCGGCGTTATTTGGATACATTCTTGGCTACTATACCCGCTATGTCGGTAGGGATATATTGTTAGCCTTTCTTCCTCCTTACTCAGTTGAGTAACGGAGTGGCCTACCTGGATAGGGTAGGGTAGGGGTAGGTAGAGTAGGGTTTGGTTGGCAATAATGATAATGGTTTCTGAGGCAGACTTGAACAAGTTCTTGTAGAGCGGTTGTTGTCGAATATTGGTAGGTTGAACGCCACATCGTCGAAGATATGAGGAAGGAGCAACTAGTGTTCCTTTCTTGATCGATTCAGAGGTCCAGTAGATATTAGATAGCCCTTTATTACACGTGCGTCACTTGAACCCAACTCATCTGTCATAGCTCAAGCTTGTTTCACTTGATCCTCTCTATCCACTAACCAGCCCTACCCGAATCTAGTTCTCAGCTCCATGAAGTAGTAGAGTAAAAAGAAACCTTTGCACAAATGAGAAGCAATTAGGAAGGCCACAACCATGAACAATGCTTCAAGTGATATTTGCGACCCTTTTATTCTCCTTTAATGGTTCTTTAGGAGAGTGGAGATGAAGCGGTGGAACTTTCTTGACTTCTTCCTCGGGCGGCTTGTGATCTTCAGGCCATGTGCCATAGACTACCGCGTACACTTGGTCTCAGGGTGGTCTTCAACCGAGTATGGTACTAGAACAAGTGCCACAAGTAAACAAGGCCAGCCTGTATGCGATGCGTGATTCCGATAAGAACTTTAGCAAGGGAACAAAAAGAATAAAGGAAGAAGTGAGGAAACATACCAGGAACTGGAGCGGCAGCCCTCATCGGGGCATATATCGTAACGTACTTCTGTATGTGTAAGACATCGTGCGGATAGTCTGGTCTCGCGAGGAATGGCATGGTAGGCGCGTGGCATACGTGACATACGACAGGCACTCATAGCCTTATGACCTTATGAGGTCTTCAACGTTTCTGGAGAGATCATACTTCCCTCTTGTCTCGTCTATCGTGTCCTTCTGAGCATGACCTCGTTCCGGTGGGTCGAAATAGACTTGTTCAAGAGCCGCCCCGAAATTGAGCAGCGTTGTGACAATTTCCATAAGCCCGCTTTCCAGTGCGCACTCCAGAGCTCGCAAGCCAATGGGTGCACCCCTCTGTAAGAGCACCTGAACAGTTGGTACGAATCTCATGGATATCGCTGCCACCAATGCTGCGGAGTCGGGCACTGCAATAGTGTCTAGTAGGCTGTGTACGACTTGAACGGCGCCGGAACCAGCAGCAATAGCTAGTAGAAGCTGCGGTGGCTGGTATTCACACTTGCTGAGTCTTTTCAGAATGCACTTAGCCAAGGTCTCATTGTGGTTCAGCAAAGTTGAGACAATAATGTCAGGGCGGACACAACACTCTCTGACAAGTGCCGTAATAACCTCTGGATGGTCCTGGAAGCAGGCCAACGTGACAGCTTCTGTAGTCTCATCAACCAGTAACCTTACAACACCCAATTGCCCCAGCCGCACCGCTTGGAGGATCAACCTGTACTCCATCATTGCCCCTCTTCCCCTCAGAGCTTCGACGATATCATTATGCCCAAGGTGGTAAGCTAATGATAGCGGTGTATGCTCGAGGGCGTCATTATAGGTGTCTATTGCCGCCCCGGCCTTGGTGAGAAGGTCCACAGCGTAGCAATTCCCGGCTTGTACTGCGACCATGATGGGAACCTCGTGCGTGATTTCGTCTCCATCGGGATTCGCACCAACCTGTAGAAGACATTCTAGCGCTGAATCGTTGACATCCTTAATCGACTTGATCAAAGCAGCCGTCGTCCTCCCGCGACCAATCTCGTGGCTGCCGAGTTGTAAACAGGATGACACAGCGAAGTGTATAGGCTGGTATCCGTCTTTATCCAAGGCGTGCACATCAGCTCCCTATTTGACTAGCAGCTCCAAAGCTCGGGCATTTAGTTTTGCCGCTGCGACAAAAACTGGAGTCTGCCCTGCGATGTCCCTTGAGTTCACAAATGCTTCCCTATAGAGCAAGGCCTCCGCCACGGTTTTATCTGAATTTTCAAGAGCGTAGAACAATGGTGTTCTTCGACGGGTGTCCAGCGGATTTATGAGTATCTCACTGCAATTCAAAAGTTTATCAACTATGGCGTAACAATTGCTGCGGGCGGCAAGGTGCAGTGGACAATGGCCGTCAATGTCTTGGACGTTGATGTAAGCCTTCATACCTTGTAGCAACACGTCCATTGCCGTGACAGAGCCTGCCTCAGCTGCATGGTGGATGGCGAGTCTTCTTTTGTGATCCAGCAAGCGAGGCTTTGAGAGATGAACCAATTCTTCAACCGCTGTAGTAAAATCCGTTCTTGCCGCAAGATGCAGCAGTGGCACATTGTTATAGTGATACAGGGGGATGTTGAATACATCACTTCGCAATTTTGGGCCAGCAGGGTCGCGCATAAGTTCAAAGAGGGGGGAATGTTTGTTCGCGATAGCCCAACCGAGCAAACCAACCATGTGAGATCCGAAGGAATCACCAATTGACTCCCATGGATGAACCCTCCATGAAAAGCTGTGGTCAAGCGCAATTGCTCTAAATTTGCCGTAAAATGTCGATGAGTTGTCTATCCAATCCATCAATGGCACCCAGTTGTCCCTTGCGAAGGAAAAGAACTTTGGAGGCTTCATCACAGTTGAGGTAGAATGAACATTTGGCGGCCAAGGGATTCCTAAAGGTGTTGACCTTGATGACCTCGGCCTCAGTAGCCAAGAATATGGTACATGCTTCTGTATAGTACCTAGGACACCTCGTCCATCAGTGAGATCATCAGCTTTCCTGTATCGCTGCACAGCCCGCTGATATATTGGCGAAAGAAGATGAACAATGCAGAGCTGCCCAAGTTCTACCTTGGCTGTGACCAAAGTTCGATCAGCCCAGGAAGCAGTATTTGTTGTTTCTGATGCTTCTGCCAAAAACTGATTCACTGAGTAATGGGTGGGTCGAAGTTTGCCATCTGTATCTTGGATGACTAGGTGTGAGCAGAGTTTGAGGACCTCCCTGGCTGGCATTAAGTTTTCTGGTTCAGACAGCCCAGTTTTGTGGTCCATGGCAAGTGCCTCCTGCATCTGGGGCATGGTAAAAGGCTTCATAGCAACACAGACCCAAAACAGCATCTTGTAAGCCAGCCCGCTATGTCTCTGGTTTATCCGACCGATGCAACGTTTATAGGTCTCGCTTAGGTCCTTTGGTAGGTTCTCAAGGCATTTTTTGATATCAGAGTCGGTATAGCACTCTTCCCACATCATGTCCAGTTGCAGGCTGACCCATAGAAACCTTGTCGATCGTTAGCCAGAGGAGCGCGTCTTGACGAGCGTGACATACATTTGATCTGCCCTCTCAGCAAGTCTCTGCCGAATTTCTCGGAGTAAATCTGGGTCATCGCTTAACGTGCGATGGCGCATCTTCTCCTCCATCTTCCAATCTATGAATCTGAGGATATCGCTGCCATTGCCGTGATCGGCAATTATTATCGTGCTTGATGCTGAGATTAGTTGGCCCACCTCTAGCCCCTCGCGGCCTGAGATCAAAATTCTCGTCTTCATTTCAGCTGCCATGGCTCGAAATACGTCGAGAACTTGAGTTGCTCCGGCCGTTCGCATTCATCGAGGCCGTCCACAATGAAAATCGTATTCGGGACCAACCTACAAACAGGAAAGAATACATCCTATACCATCTCTGTTAGTGATAAGGGCCATTTACCGGGGCCATAGAGTCGCTTGAGGTTCGTGACGATTTGTTCAGGGCAGCGATACTTCAAGCGGGCCAAATGCCCAAGCATTTGCTTCGTGTAGCTCTCAAATACGTCGATTGATTTCAAGCGTGTGCGGTCGGTATGGCTATAGAGGAAATGAGCAACCATGGTAGTGGATTGTTCTTGGGAAGTTTCAAGGAATTGAATGATCGAGCTTCTGTTTAAGCAAAATCAGTTTGGCAGCATAGCTTTCACACAGGCAAGCGTACGTGACAAATGTCTTCCCACAGCCAACTACTGGATGTTAGATTTAAATATCAAATTGTAGAGCTGGTGGAACGTACTCTTCCCTGTAAGCCACAGGCAGGGGTGTCCGTCCCGCGATAACCACTCTTTGAACGTGATGTTGTTTGAGATCCAGCTACCAGTATTTGGACACTTACGGTCCAGATAGTTGCGGCAAATCCGAACAGGGTCGTAGCTAGATAGTCTGTCGAATATGTTGTATAGCGTACTGCCATCTGGGTGGATTTGCCGATTCATTAGCCTTAGCTATTATGATCGCGCTCGGTCAAGCCCTACCACGTTGAACGATCTGCCATTCGGGCCTCTGGGAAAGCAGAAAAAATCTGGCGATATCATCATAGGGCCCACTATCTATAAGAGTCATCAGGCTTGCTCCTGTAGTAAAAGTCATGGAAAGTCCAAACCGGAAGCATCTCCCGAGGTGCTGACTTCGCCAACCCTTGGTTCATCCTGCATCACAGCTAGCAATTCTTTTGCATAGGCAGCAGCGGCCAGAGCGGCATAGCATTGCCAGCCCTTGCTCTTGTGGGAATCAGCATAATCACAGATCCCTCGTATAACAAGACAGGGCGAATTGTTCATCACACCGGCTGCTTCCATCTCGAAGCAGATGATGCCGTGCTCCTTCGCAAGGCGGTCCCGACAAGAGGCATCCTTCATGACCTGACTTCCAGAGGCAATTAAACCATAGTGAATCCGAGGGTTTCTGGACGGTCGAGGATCTCGCACTATTAGTTTTGTTCTGTCGCAGCTGTCACACGACAGCCCCTCGTGCTCGTGGTCGTAATCAGCCTGGAATAGACGGTCGTCTCCTGTTGAATGTAGAAAATCCGACATGTTCGGGTATCTGGTTTTCACTTCGAGAAAGAACTCCGGTATTCGACTAGTCCCCATCATATGGTCCGATTGCAAGTCTGCGACTGCAGCAAGAAGCTTTTGAGGTGGTCGGTTCAGGGATCCAGTGTGCATGAATCTGCCATTGGGCATAGTCTTCCCTTGATCATACTGAAAAACTCCGCCGTAGAGCCCAGTTGGCTTGCTAACAACAACATCTCCCAGTCTGATATCGATATCTATAGGAACCCCGCCTCCGACTCCGACCATCAAAGAGAAGTGGATGCATGGGAAAGTCGACCACATCTGCGCAGATACCGTAGCGGCGGTTTCAGTCCCATATTGACCAGATGGAAGGCATGCAATAACGATGTTATGCCCAAAAACCTCACCTAGCGCATAGCTATTACCATCGCGACTTGACTGTGGCAGCTGCTCGTGTCGTTCGTCCAGCATCGCCTTGGCAGCCGCCATCTCCAGCGGCAACGCACAGATCCAGCCGACCGTGTAGGAACTGTGCTGAAGCCGCTTCGCTCGACGCATCTTGCTAAGCGATAGAGGAGAACCATCAGTCCTGCTCGATTCCGGTAACCAAGTCAAAGTGTGGGGAGAGAAAGAGGTTGAATCACGGGAATGACAGCGAGGCTGACGGCGGGGATTGATTTAGCTGCGCATTTCGCCAAACTCGCTCCGAGCACCTTCAGAGCAACCAGGGGCAATGAAACAGTCTTAATCCTTTTCCATTCTTTTGCAAGGCTATTATGATACTCTGTGGCTCAGCACTCTACGCCTCGTCCGCTGACACCGACCTCAGTTCCAAGTTCTTCCCTCGTATTTCACATTCAGCTGTTACTCGAACACTACTATGTACAGGTGCCCAGGCGAGCCCGGTTCATAACTCCGGAGTTTTCTTTTTGTAGAGCTACGACATCCGCTCATCTGTTGTATTCAGAAATTAGGCAACTGACTACTAGCTGCCAAGTCCCTGCTTTCTTCAGTCGGCTGAGTGTTTGTGCTAGTTATGCAAGCAAGCGAAAGGCTGCCCGAGGCCCTGATTCCATCGTTGGCCACGGAAAATCCTGTCAGAAGCCATCCAATACGATGTACTCGAAAATCAGGCATGGTCATACAAATGCCTCAACCACCTCTCGAACCGCCCGATTATACTCTCCAATACCGACGAGAGAAGCCAAACATGAGCCGAGTCAGCCACGGGAAAAATTTGTGAAGCCGCAGGAGCGAGTGATCCTCAATTAGCATATGTTTCTACTCCATCTTTCTCGCACAGAAGCTGTTCTAAGTAGATTTGGGTAACAGGTTTCGTGCAAACTTCCAAGGCGAAGCTTCACAGACGCCAGGCGGAATTCTTGAGGGTAACCAGGCCTGGGTAGCATGCGCAGTATGACGAGACGTGAAACAAGGTCCTCAACGCTATGAAGCAAGCGGGAAAGTCTCATGATATCAAACACCCTGGTCGCTCACTTGATTCGGAGAAGAGCCTTGGCGAGTCATCCAAGGCGAGGTGGCCCAGGAGTTCGAAATCTGCCACCCAAGCACCCTACTAATCCTCGACGCGCTGCAGACTTACAGTGGCCTGGTATTTCTGACAACGGATCGAATAAGAGTATTCGACTCAACCCTGCACCCCGTAACAGTGTCCCACTCGAGCTTATTTCACTGAGCAGCGAGGTGAAAGGGGTGATTCTAACAAACCTAGTGAAGGATCATGCCGTAGAGCTTAGCAGAGAAGAAGAAAGAGAAACTCTCCGTATGTTGAAGCCTGTTAGCAAGAGCTCGGCGTTGATTGACTTAATGGCTCGGACATGATATAGCGGACCTGGGCCTGGAGACCGTTCTGGGTATGTCGACGGGTGGGATTTTGACTCCTAACATAGTACAGGTTGTCTTGATTTGCCGTGATTCAAACGTTGCTGTAATTGCCACAATGAGAAGAGCGGAAGAGCATTTGGGTTATTGTTGAGGTCACAGTTAGGGTTCTACCTTGAATAAGGCATGTTTGGCCCTCAATCTGCGGGACAGGTTAGGGCTAACCAACAAGATTAGATGCCCACGGGAACGGCCAACTGCAACTCTGACAACCTCCGAAGCATGATCAGAGAGTATAGTCGTAGCCATAACGTCCTCAGGGACGAAGCTGAGGAACCCCCGCGCACCTGAGCTTTCAGGCAAGGGCCATCCAAATGCCGAGCCCATAATTCGTTGGGCTCTTCATCTGGACGTTTCCATACATAATCGAAGGAAACCACTGGCGAGAGAAGATATCTTGCATCGCTGGTAGCGGCCACAACAGAGCAACCAACCGCCCCAACAACTTGGTTAGCCGGCGATCACACACGGCGGCGCGCACGCTATCAGCATGACGACAGTTACCGACGAGGTTTCGGATATGATAGCGGGCTACTCCGCATGCCGTACGTATCCCATGTGACTCGCATACATTCTGGGGCATACATTAGCTGCGCGGTGGCACAGCGACTAGACAAGGAAAGGAAGGCTCAGTCTTCGCAGCGCGCGAGGGGCCACTTTCTCTTGGAGATTCTGGCAGTTGCGGAGAAAGAGGAGAATCTAGGCTGGTCCTTGCGGCTGGGAAGCCAAGTTCCAGCAAGCTTTTTTGGGAACGGAGAAGGCTAATATCGTGCTTGCGTCGATTTGCCATTTCTGCGGGGAGAGACGAGGTGGTTCAGCGCCAAATCCTTGGGGAGATAATTGAGTTTCTGCGCAGGGTCAAAGAGGTGTCTTTGACTCTTTGGGAACGATGGCTTGCCTGTATAATAGAGTGGAACTAAGCTTCATATGCGTCCGACAGTGTTGAAATGGGGCAAGATTGACTGGTACTTTTTGAGGCTCATCCAGCACAAAGAAAATCGCAGGATCAATAAGATCGCGAGTCACCGTCATGACAAATTCCAGGACGATCATCCGGTGCTTATTCTGCGCATCGTCCAACGGGAGGCCGGCACGAGTGTTGGTTTTTCGGCGGCTCTCACTGGCGAGCGACCCCGGTCGAGAACCTCCCTCTCTCCAGTCACACCCCGGTCTTTCCCCTCGCCGTGGCCTGGTCAACAGGTTGCATCGCAGCATCCTCTCTCCAACCCCTGGTCAGAATGCGACGAAGCGCCATGCCAAGATGACGGTCAGCCTACGTGCAGCTCCTTCTCCGTAATGATTGACTTCTGCTCACGCAAGTTGACTGTGCCGCAGCGATCTCAACCCCTCTTTCACTCCCAACACTCATCAAGCCACCAGGGTCAACTCGGACCGGACACGGAAAATGCATTCATTCTCTCAATCTGGCATGATGATCAGTCCCTCAAAGGGCACCGCTCGTCGAAGCGCCTGCATACCGCTCCGATGCCCAAACCGAGGGTATTCCTCCGGGTGATCCCCCAGTGGCGTTGTTGTCGCGCAAATTCCAAATCGTTGCCAGCGACAAGACACAAGGAGGGTGGTGAACCAGACTGTCGGGTCCAGTCCACGTCTCCTTCCGAGTCCTTCGTCCTGTCGCCGTCCCTAGAATGTCCGTTCATCTGCCTGTTCGAGCTGTCATCCTGGAGATCTCGATGCGCAGCTGTCATTCCAACCAGAGATTTGGCAGTTTCTTGTTGTCGCTGCGGCTACCTTTGTACTATGCTTCGATAGAAGCTCTCCCTCATGCAGGAAGTCGGCTTTGCGGCACTTCTCTCCCTGCTCTTCCAAGCCGCTTTTGGCCCTTTTGGCCCTTGACCTGAAAGCCCGGTTTCCGCACGCGGGGGCCGTCAACAGTGGCAGACTGGCCTGTACATATCTGCCTGGTGAAAGTTGCATGTCGCCCCATTTCGACCCCTGTCCATAACCTGGCATATTCCGCACCCCTTTTCAGCTCTACATAGTGACGACGCATTCTCCAAGTGTTCCACAATTCGAGCTGCGCACTCATGTTGACCGGATCACCCCGCTATTCAGAATTTCACCTCATGAAGAACCCTCTAAAGGTCATGACGGCTATCATCCAACGGCTTCGGAGGAAGCGCAAGCTCGCGTCGGATCTTGACTCGCGATGGGGGGATATGGCTATTTCCAGCCCGAATGGTGGCTCTTGGAGCCAGTATGACGCTGCCTCCACGACAGCGAGTCCAGTCTCCGCACGGTCGTCTGAGCATGGTAACGGCCACGCATGGAAATTGAGCCCCGGAGAGTCCTCTGAGCCATATACACCTGCTAATGGACGACATACAGAGAGCCGAAAGACATCACTCGACTCTTCTACAGCTATGCCCACAGGATACTACGATGCACGACTTCGCCGACGATCCAGAACAAAGACCAGTTCTCCAGAGCCACAAACCATGCAACGCCCACCGATAAGTCTCCCAGAGGCCTGGGAGGAGAAGCGATTTGGCGAAAGCTCAGCAGACGAAGCCGATGACGATGTCTCATCCCTCGGCTCTCCACGCGGAAAACTGGGGGCAGCAGATGACGCGAAATCGGGAGGCTCTAAATCGCCTCCATTATCCGTGACATCGCGAATGAGACGATTCAGCGGCCAGAGCACATTCACCGATGCGATATTCTCTGCGCCGGCCACGGCCAGTTCGCAACGGACCAGTTTCAGCCTTGAGGATTCTCGCCTTGCACGACATCCACCGACACCACATTCCCTGTCGCAACACGAAAAGAAGCCTCCCCAGCGAGCAAAGGCTCGGGACGCGGGGCGGACCCCTGCCCAACAACAGCAGCAGCAGCAGCAGCAGCCTCAGCAGCTGGTCCCTTCGTACGACGAACTTTACGGCTGATTGATTATTATTGGAACCGATAAGCAGTGTTGAGCTGGGCCTTCTTTTCCTTTGTTTGCTGAGATTTGCTTTTCCAATCAACCCGGGCTTATGCCTGTATCACGGATGTTCTGAGATATGACTGAACTGAGCCAATGTGTGTGGATGACTGTTTCTTTGTGTTGGAGTTTGGTTTCTTTTTTTCCCCTGCTGTTTGGGTCCCCTAGCGACGATACAACCTGCATAGTGGCGTTATACTTATTGGGTGGCTGTTGTTGCTTCACTCTTGCTGTGGTGATACAAACTTGCTCTGGTAGATGGGTACCTAAGACATAGCCAAGCCAGATTCATCATCCACGATCGGTCCCTGTCAGATGAACCCGCTTAATTAATACTTGGCCAAGGAAAGGAGTCTCCTCCATAGAAAACGAAGAAACCAGAGCATTCCGTGACGAGGATTTTCTTCACTGCTTGAACAAAAGTGACATCTCAGCCACGGAACGTCCTCTTCCAATGAATCCCGTCGCGTAAGCGGCAGCTCTCCGTTCTCCCCATCTAGTTCGAATCCTTCGAGCATTTCCAAATTCCGAGTTGCTGCCCATCACAAACTCCTGCGAGGGTCCTAGCCAATGAGATCCAGCGGCCGTGCAGAGCATCAACGCTTTCGAAAAGAGGGGTCAATTTGAGCGAAGCCTTCGGCGAATAATATGCAGCAGACACGCTGCAGTCGAGCTGCAGTCTTGGTCACATCACAATCCCCGCCAACGCCCAATCCCCATCACGCTCGTCACACTTGAGTTCTCGCTACGACTGTGACTTTGTCTCTCATCCCGTCGTCGGCGCTCCCCTGTCGATGTTCTTGATTAGCTGGAAGCAGCGAGCTCGATGGCTGGATGTCCGGCCCGGTGAGGAGGGGGCCCTTTTCTGGCTGCAGTAGCGCCCCCGAAGCAGCTCAAGCACGTCTTGTTTATTTCTTCACCCATTCAGTGCTGATCGCACTGCGACGTTAGGACGGTCTGACGGTCTGACCGGTTCCGTTGAGTTTGCACACTCTCTCTTCTTGGGTAAATGCGCCTGGGTTGGAATCCAATCGCACCACCCCCGGGCTTTTTATCAATTTCGCTTCCCCTCTCCTTTGGCCGGGGCTATCCTAGATCTTCCTGCGAAGTTGCGAGTTCGAGTTCGGGATGCCTGTCGGGCGCTGATCGTGCGACTCGAGTCTCAACTGCACACGCACTTGTTACTTAAATCGAAAAGAACAAGCACTCTCATCTTGCGGGTTTGGGCTTTCTACGCTACAAGTGTGCGCTTTTTCTCGACCGCTTGATTACCTGCTAGGTGTTGGACCTCTCGCTCTCCATTGAGAGGGGCATGGTTTCGATGCTAGCGGAGCTGACTGTCGCTTGCCGTTGGGCTTCACTGTGACTCTCATTATTGTGATCTTGAAGCATTTTCCCGGATTCACTCGCTAGTATTGTGTGTATTGAAATGGTTTTGTCGGGCTTTGGCCGAGGGGGGTCTACCTCGAGATGGGCGGCCCTTTTGCTTCTCGGTCAGCTTTCTTCCGGGCTGCGCACGACACCTGGTTCACCCTGTGAAAACAGGTGCAGCCCAACAAATGCTACGACTCCCGAGGAGATCGTATGCACGGATCATGAGTATGGGGATAGCGAAGTAGGGAGGAAGTTTGAGGACTGCATTGAGTGCCAGCTGCAGAGTACCTACTCGGACGGCACGACCGGACAGTCGGATATGGAATGGGGTCTCTGTATGTTTCTGTTGGGTTGCAATGGAGTCGCCGAAGCTTTACTGAACTGCTCTCTTGTTAGTTAACCTTCGGTATGCCTTTACCTCGTGCGTTTATGGGTATCCGGAAAAGGTGTCCGATATCTCCAATTCATGTCCTGTCGCATGCGAGGACCTGGAAAGCGCGCTCGAGTTTGAGCTTGAGGATCCTTCTCCTCTCACTCTTGACACCTGGTGCGGTACCTCCTCGTTCGCTGACAATGAGATCACCGACTGTGGCATCTGCTATAACCTCACATCCAACGAGGTAATCAGCCAAGTGTACTTGGCGAATTGTATGTCCTCGCCCTCCACTCATCTTCCTTCTCATACTCACATAGAAACGCATGCAGTCCTCGAGTCCCTCCGGTACAACTGCCACTTCGAAACTCCCACAGACGAAGAATTCCCTATCTCCCCAAGCCGAATATTCTCCGAATCCCTCCTCCCCTCCTCAACCGGAAACCTGATCTCAGGCTCCGGCTCCTCTGGACCCGATAACCTCGCCCTCATAATCGCAATGCCAATACTCGGTTTCGTCATCCTTCTCTGCATCCTCGCCTTAGGCTGCTTCTTCTTTATCCGCTCGCGCCGCAAGAAGGTCCGTCGTCTTCACCAGTCGGGCCATCTGCACGCGCGTTGGAACGACACGGGCATCAGCACCCCGCAGTGGGCTATGGAGTACCCTGCGCAGGCGCAGGGTCCCTATAGTCCTGCGATCTATTCGCCTCAGACGATGTACTCGTCGCCGCAACCTGGGTTTGGATTCGGGCTGGGGTTCGTGGATAACGATGGCCGCGGGCAAGATGTCGGGTACTCCAAGTTTGTTGAGCCGGTAATTGCGTCGCCGTCCACAGCATATTCGCCCGAGGAAAAGGTGCCGCAAGCTCAGCAAATGTATTTCCCGCCGCCGCCGTCCATGTCGAATAACGGGAAAATGAGAGCGGCTGAATAAAGCATCCGCCCGTCCCAAAGTTGTTGCGACCACTAAACTTGGTCTGTGTATCGTTGTTGAACACTCGAGTCGAGTTGCTCGAGATCAGCGCTTGTGATCGTGGAATTGCCATCCTGCTCTTGCAAAACGTTTTGCTTCCGCATTCCATCGTCATCCTCCTATCCGTCTCCGTTTCCTCCCTTGATGTCCTGCCACACCATGTTATCCTCGAACCACTGTTGAATAGATACCCCCCACAACCCTCGAAGACTAATCCGTTAATAAAATACTTCTCTGCCTGCCCATTGCAATAGTTGAGAAGCACAGGTTTGTTATGTTTGAAAAGAAGCACAAGTAAATCACGAAGAAAGTGAGATTCGAGTATGTAAGATGAGTTGGGCGCTCCCTTATATCCCCTCGAGTGGAAGGGAAACTTAGGCGCCGGCACGTTTCAGGCTACTGCACCCGCAATTGAGGGGAGAGTTATTAATAGCGAAGGATCTTGCCACCATGAAGTCCCTATTCCCTAAGAATATCGATATGGAATTTAGAGGCTATTATTAGGTAGTATGTCGTCGTTTTCGTGTAGTTGTACCTATGAGAGGTGTTTGCATCAGACTGTTCATGCGGAGTTAGAGCGAAGATCTTCTCCGCCTCGGCCTGGCACAGAAGCTGCCCAGAGCTTCATCTTCAACCCAACTCTCCTCACTTTTAGCTACTCCATCAACACAACCAGCTCCCTACTTTTCAAAAGCTCAACGACATTTCAAGCAAAAAGCCACAGGGGAAGCGAGAATGGCAACTCCAACTCCCGACCAAATAAAAACCCTCGAACAGTCCCGCCAACGCCTCGTACAACTCACCCACTCCCTGGGATCTCTCATCACAAGTCTAAACCAGTCTGATCCATTGCCATCATGGTGCGCTCTCCCCCCTCAAATCATTCTCTCTCTTATGTTCGTTTCGTCCTAGCGAGTTCGAACACTAACAAACCTTCGCACAACACAGGCCCTCTCTCCAATCCCAAGCAAGCATCATCTCCTCGAACCTGCTCACGCTCTCCACACACCTCTCGGAAAACCACGAGCTACTCCGAAGCATCTCCACATACCCTGCCCCCGAATTCCCAACGAAGACACATGGGAACACACTCGAGCAATTATTACGGACGAAGCTCGACCCGAGAGTCGATGACTGGGTTTCCCGTGGACGAAAGGGGGATGCGAATGCGCTTGCGAGACCAGGTAACACTCTTCCTGGTGGTTCGTCGGCCATTGTTGGGGGGCTCGGTAATGCAGGTGCGGCGGGGTTGAGCGAAGGGGACCTCGCGGCGTTGTGGGAGTGGGCGCCTGTTGAGGCGAATATGGAGGCGCGCAGAAGGAATTGGGGCGGAGATTTTACGTTGGAGGAGAGGGAAAGGGGAGTTCAGGGGATCGCGGCGGAGCTGGGGCTTAGGAGGACGTTGGAGGATGATGAGGGGAGTAGTGAGGAGGAAGAGGAAGAGGAGCCGGATGAGATGGAGGTTGTTGGTGTGCGGAAATCGATCACTGGGAGTGGGGTTGAGTTTGATATTGCACCTTCGGGGGCTGGCGCTGGGGCTGCTGCACAAGAAGGTACCGGACCGTTGGTGCCGCTCGATGATATCTTACGGTATATGACTACGGGGGTTCTCCCAGGTCAGCGGTGATACACGGTGATTCAGAACGGAGATGTTCCCTGAACAAAAATTTTGGCATTCTTTTGAAGAGTCAGTGGATTAAACTAATATATAGAGAGAATGGCGGGAAGGCCTCTTATCCGCGGCGGCGAGTGGTGGGCGTTCTTCCGGACGGCTTCGGAGACGGAGAAGCGCCTGTGCTCCTGTTGACGGCTGGGCTTGCTTTCGGCTCGCGCACCTGCTTCGCCTTGGGTTGCTGCAGCGGCTGCTGCTTCTGTTTCTTGGGCTGCGCCGGGCTGTTCCAGTAATACAGCATCTGGGCCGCGAGGACGAGGTTGAGTGAGAAACCGGCGAGGAATCCGTATAGGATAAGCTTATCGTCGACTTCTTGGAGAGTGGTGAAGATACGGGACAAGGAGCCTGCAAGGTAGTTGAACACCTTCGATGATAGTCAGCATACGCCTGCAAAATTTGAAAATCAAGTGGGCATACCGCGAAAGCACTGAGCTGTCCAGTTCCTCCTTCTTGCCAGATGGCGAGGATCTGCGGCACCTTACTGGCCACGCCTAAAGCTCCGGCGCCAGCTTGCAAGTACGCCATCGTCTGCCCGTCGACAAGAGAAGTGTCAACCAGCAGCGCGTAGATACTCGCGGCAACGACTGCAACAAAGGCAGCTGCGGCGGCCGATCGACCAGCGTATGTCAAGACCAATACTCCAACCAGAACATCTTGCGCGGCGATAAATGCGGATTCGCCGTAGGTGCTGAAAGGGAACTGGTTGCGAACTCCGTAGGAAAGGGTGATCAAAAGGCTGGCGGTTTCCAAGGCGTAAGACACAAAGGACACGCCGGCAGAGGATCGCGAACGGATCAACTTCAGAATCTGGGGCACCTTCACAATGCCACTGGCACCAACGATCCCAATACCAAGGGCTTTAGAGATTGCGAGAGACGTGCATTCAGGGTCTTGAGCAAGATCGAGGTTAACGACGAGCGTGTTGTGGCAGCTGGAGCCAACTAGCGAAATGATGGCATCGTGGACAGGTTTCGGTACAGCAGAGACAACTGGGCGCAAATAGGGCTGAAGGGGATCGACGAGGGCTTTTTGGATTGCGTCCATGGCTGTAGACTTATGTGGACTTGCGCAGGAATTGATATATCGAGAAAGCAGGCTGATGGAGAGACTCGGTATTAATGAGAGGAAGTCGTATGATTGCAGCCAGCTTGATTGGCTCCTTCCAAAAAGTTGCTGCGGTTGTGGTCTCTGCCGCCCTGCCTGACCGTTTTCTCCCGGCGCCGTCTTGAACTTGACGATTGTCTCTGATCGACCAGGGCAGCAACCAATTCTCCGGACTTGTGCCATCTGCTGTCATGATCATTCTCCGCTCCTCCCTGCGGAGACTAGGGACGGCGCGAGATGCATCTCAATTGTGTTCCCAATGCCTCCGCCGCGGTCCTTCGCTTGTCCCCGCAGTCAACCGATTCGCTTCATTCTCGCGATTGCAGTCAAGCGTTGCAGGGCAATCGCCCTCGTCTCCGTTGAACAAGACATATTTCTCGACAGACAAAGGCGTCGCTAGCACGACCTCTAAGCCTGCGCTGTTCACGTCACTTTCCCCCTCCAATTCCTCCAACCCTCCGACTTTCGAACCGTCGAACCCCAGCACATCAGCCACAGAAGCCGAGTCCGAGCTACCGCATCGCCGAAGGAAGCGTTTAAAGGAGGCTGCAGGTCAAAATAATAGTGCCGAGCAGCTCCCGCCAGATGCCTCTGCGCAATTGTCAAAGCTGTCTGCAGCACTTCCCAAGACATCGCTACGCCGCAAGCTGGCGGCCTACTTCGCTCTCACAAAACCTCGTCTGTCCTTTCTCATCTTACTCTCAACAACGGCTACATATGGGATGTACCCAATATCCACTTTACTCACTCTTGATCCATCCATCTCTGATCTTCCTACTCTCTCAACATCCACGCTCACTTTTCTCTACCTGACAACCGGCACATTCCTGTCCTGCTGCAGCGCCAATACTTTGAACATGGTTTTCGAGCCTAAATATGATGCTCTGATGTCGCGAACCCGCAACAGGCCCTTAGTCCGGGGACTCGTAACTCGCCGAGCAGCTGTTGTCTTTGCCTTTGCAACGGCTGCGATAGGGCTTGGTCTACTATACTTCGGAACGAACCCCACGGTAGCGGGGCTATCCGCCGCAAATATCGCTCTATATGCATTTGTATATACTCCGTTGAAACGGATCCATGTGATCAACACGTGGGTGGGTGCTGTGGTGGGTGGTATTCCCCCGTTAATGGGGTGGGTTGCGGCAGCGGGACAGACAGCTACAACGGGACACGACACATGGCGCGACATGCTTTTCAGCGAAGATAGTATTGGAGGGTGGCTCCTGGCTGGGATTTTGTTTGCCTGGCAGTTTCCCCACTTTAACGCTCTATCACACACCATCCGTGAGGAGTACAAGGGAGCTGGATACAAGATGCTATGCTGGACAAACCCCGCTCGCAATGCTCGCGTCGCCCTTCGCTATTCAGTTCTCATGTTTCCACTCTCGATCGGTCTCTGGTGGGTAGGCGTTGTCGGTCATGGCTACCTAGTTAGCAGCACTCTCGTCAATGGTTGGCTAGTGAAAGAGGCCTACCAGTTCTGGAAGCACCAGGGTGCTAATGGGAGTGCGCGCGGCCTCTTCTGGGCCAGCATTTGGCAACTTCCTATTCTTCTTATTGGTGGTCTCGTCACAAAGAAGGGCCTGTGGGACGGTGTCTGGAGAAGCGCCTTCGGCCTACCGATTGAAGACGACGATGATGACGATTATGTATACTACGAGGTGACTTCTGGTAAGGCAGTTGAGCCCACCGGTAATCCTCGCCCGAGCGCTGTTTCATAAGGCTCGGCCACTCCCTAGGTATGGGAGGCCAAGCATGGGCCTTAGTTCTCTTCTCAGCCATGTATTAGTTTCTTTTTGGTAAAGGGTGGCGTTATGCATGAGGTTTATGGTGCTGTCTCGTTTTCTGATCTACTCAAGGTACATATACATGGCGAATACAAGAAATACTAGCATCATGCTTCTATTTTTCTTGGTCTTGAATTCCTTCCGCGGTTATCGTAGGGGGTTGGATGCCATGTTGGCGTTACGCTCCAGTTTTATATATACAAGTAAATCTTCGAGTACGGAGCCTGTGATAGGTACGTGCCGCGCAAATAAAGGTTGGACGGGAGAGCGGCTGGTTTTGTTTAGATAATATACATGGCATAGCGGCCGTAGTTTAGGACAAGTCCAAGGACGCGGCAGAGCCTAGGTTTCAGTAAAATGTACAAGCGCTCCATAGTATACAAGTTAGTTTATAACCACTCAAGAGTCGGTGATTTGCTGCTCGTCAAGCAGACGAAGATGATACGTCTCCAGTGCCTCCTGACTCACCGGCCCAGGAGCCTTGACCATGGGATCTTCTCCAAGTTTTCCAATCTTAGGGAAAGCAATGACATCCCGCACGGAATCCTTGCCTAGCATAACAGCCACGAGGCGATCAAAGCCTAGAGCCAGGCCAGCATGCGGAGGACATCCAGCACGAAGAGCCTCGAGCAGATGCGAGAAATCAGCGAGCCGCTCCTGCGGCATCTTGAGGACGTCGCGGAGGATGAACTCCTGGACCGCCGCGTCGTGGATACGGCGACTCCCGCCGCCGAGTTCGACGCCGTTTACGACTAGGTCGTAATGGTCAGCGACGACCTTTGTGGGGTCGGTAAGGAGGAGGTCAACATCGGCGGCGGTCTTGGGTGCTGTGAAAGGGTGGTGTGTCGAGGATATCCCGGCCGCTCCGCCTTGGCCAGGTTCTGATTCCGTGGAAGGGGAGAAGAGAGGGAAATCGACGACCCAGAGAAACTCGAAGCCTGCTGGTGGTTCTTGGAACCCGATCTTCACTGCGGCGGAGTGAAGGGCACGGCGAAGGTCGCCTACTGGGGTCGAGCCGCCTGCGAAAGGGGCGTCTTCACGGGCTTGGATTACGAGCAAGTCGCCCTGCTCAAGGCCAAGGAGGTCTTCCACATATTCTGCAGCCTGGAAGCCAAATGGTTGGAGGCCACACAGGGGTTTCTTCGTGTCATACACAAAGATGCCTGGTGCACCTTCTGCATTCTCATTGAATGGGGAACCTGCGGGCGAGTCAAGAAAATGGGTAATGAGTTCAGATGTTGCAGCTGCATCATTGTCCTTGCCCTTCATCTTGAATATTTCGACAATGGGATTTGTGAGTGATGTGATCTTCTGGATAAGATCCACGGGGAGCAGATGCTCAATCCTATAGATCTCCATTCCATATCTGGTATCGGGTTTGTCAGAGCCATAACGCTGCATCGCCTCCTGGTAAGGTAGTCTCCAAAACGGTCCCTGTGGAACGTTCGTATCCATCAATTCCATCCAAAGTTGGCGAATGAGATTTTCAACAACACGCATCACGTCCTCGCTTGTTGCAAAAGACATCTCGAGATCGAGCTGTCCAGGACATCAATCAACGCATCGTTCAAATAGGGAAATTTATGGGCATACCTGAGTAAACTCCGGTTGTCTATCGGCACGGAGATCCTCGTCGCGGAAGCAGCGCGCAAATTGGTAATACCTAGGCATTCCGCTGGCCATGAGTATTTGCTTGTATTGCTGCGGGCTCTGCGGGAGTGCATATGCTAGTCCACGCTTCCGGGTGGGCACGAGGAATTCTCTAGCCCCTTCAGGCGTGGACTTGAATAGTAGAGGAGTTTCGATCTCTATAAAACCTGGCTGGCTCTGGTCTAGTACTGATCTGCAGATTGTGCGAGCTTCTGCTCGGAACCGAAGAGCCTCGCGGAGTTCGCTGCTTGTCCGCAGTTGCAGGTGCCTGTGTTTAGGAGGATGTACCATGTCTGGCGCCATCCAAATATCACTCGGGAAATCATTGAGAAGTTGAATGTCGTCGAGGACAATCTCCCAAGGGTCTCGACGCGCCATTTCCGCACTCTTTGACTTCTTGGCTTTAACTTTCCCCTTCACTACTACTGGACTGTTCGGCCGGATTGTTTTGAGGATTTCAGACGGCCCTTTACCAGCAATCGATACGAGCTGTATGCTGTGATTCATGGTCGGGTCTTGTAAGCGGACGAAGGATAGCTTTTTCGAAATGTCGCTTCGGACACCAAGGTAGCCATGAAGAATGATATCTTGATCAGCTGAAGCTTCTGCTATGAGCTTATTGAAGTCGCATGTAGCAGGAGGAAATTCAACTATTGTGACATAGCTATCAGCGGGCTAACTTCGAAGATGACGAAATGTAGAGAAGACTCATTCGGGATGCTTATACATACTCGTATTCTTATAGTTATCTAACAGCTGCACAATGTCTGGTGGTTGTTCAGAACTTTCAACTTGTTGGCGAAGACAAGAAGCTCCGTGGAGAGCTCTAGGTGAAGATGCGATGCGAACGTATGATGCTGGAGTAGGCTTCAATTGGCTGCAGCGAACATAGTTAAAAATCTCAAGATAGCTCGCGCGCAGGCGAGCGCCATTGTTCATAGCTCGAGCCACGAACATTGTCCAAAGGCTCCAGCAATTGGAGAAGAAAAGCTGTTTAGACTTGATAATGACGTGAAGATGCGCCTGGTTCTCACATTGTTGATGAAATATATGCGGCAGAATAATTCCGCCCGTCCAAAGCAGGCTAGCGCGGGATACACCATGATTTAAAATTGCCAAAATCCGCGGAGCTTTATTTTTCTTCATCCTTCCAAGTTTTGAACAAGTGAGTGCTACCTTTCCACAACCAACATCTTTTTCTAGCACGAATCTAACAATTATGCAGATGATGAAAGCCTAGTGTGTTCTATTTGATCCATCTCCCCTCTTGGGGCCTGGCTGGCTCTCCTTTCGGGGCTTAAGGGCTGCTTGGTTCCGGATGGGGGGAGGATGATATCGGCGTTCGGCACACCAACCTTGTTACTTTGCGGACGCGATGAAGGCATCTCTGATCCATTACATAACTTGGCGGTGTTCTCTGATTTTTCGGTGATCATGACCCTTGAGATGCTTGTCCCAGGCGGCAGCAAGCATTATTCACATGACAGGGCTCAGGATTTTTTTTTTTTTTTTGGCATTGGTCTTTTGCGCGCTAGTCTCCGAATATGATGCTTTTTATATGCGACCATATCTTTTTTGCGTGTCACATCACTATTCTTGCGATGCTTGACCGCGGCCTGTAAATGCCCACTGGCCAGTGGCTGCTTGGGAACAGTGTAGTAACTTGTAAGATTGATTCGTGCAATGCAATATCTGAGCAGTTTACAGCCTTGGTTCAGATCAAGCTTAGTTAATTCTACACAAATTGTCCTGGGAAGAACTTGAAGCTCGACTCGATGCGCTTTACGAACTTTCGGAAACGAGCTCCGCATCAAAGATTCTCCGCAAAAAAAAGTGATTGACCAGCTTCCTATCACCTGCAACATTCTACCCGAATACTCTCCGCCGCAGACATTACTTTGCAAGACATTCCGAGTTTCACCGCAATTGAAACGGCTATATAGGTTCGGTCCGATGCGGCCACACCCAGTCACGCTGCCCTGTGCGGCACGCCTTCGCACTCCGGCTACCGTTCGACTTCCGCGACCATTATGCGGCGCTCGTGGATATGTACGGACTGCAGAGATCGTGAATTCCAATACAGTCCTTTCCAATAGCTCTCGACCTACTCTCGCGCGCAATACTCTCGGAACCCAGCAGGAGCAGAAACGATGCGTCACGCAAGCATACCTGAAGCGAATGGCCGATGCGAAGAAGGAATGGGCAGGATTCGCTGAAGAAATCAAGGCGGGAAAGAGGAAAAGTTTTGCACAACACTTGGAGGAGCGTGGATTACTACATGACGTGGTTGGGTAAGTTCATATCATTGTTTCAGATTTGTCCTCCAAAAGCGCCGCTGCATTTACTGACTGCTGGTTTGGATTCGTAGGGAGCGAGATTTATTGCACCGTGTCTTTACTGAGAAAAGAGTTGGGCTCTACGCAGGCGTAGATCCCACAGCGCCGTCTTTACATGTTGGACATATGCTTCCGTTTATGGTCCTCGCTTGGGGTTATGTCTGGGGCCTGCCGGTTACCTTCCTGGTCAGTCTCCCGAAGTGTGCCTTCAATAAGACCTGTGACTTACACATAACAGCTCGGTGGTGCGACCTCGCGAATCGGTGACCCAACGGGTCGGTTAAAGGGAAGAGAGCAAGTTCATTCCTCAGTTCGCAAAGCCAACATGGCTAGCATGCATATGCAGCTGAAAAAGCTCGGCGCAAGCATTGAAAAATATGGTGAAAGGCACGGGTACAACTGCACACCAGTCTGGAGACGAGCCCTAACGAATAATAATACCTGGTGGAACAAGCAACCTTTTCTAGAGGTTATGAGGGATCTAGGGGCCTATATGCGTCTCGGCCCCATGTTAGGAAGAGATACGTGAGTCGACTACGTCTCGAAACTGTGAGGAACACATACTCATCTCAATTAGAGTCAAGACTCGTTTAACGAAAGGCGATGGGATGTCATTCGCGGAGTTCTGTTACCCTCTCTTGCAAGCGTGGGACTGGTGGGTGCTCTTCCGCAAAGGGGTTCAGGTCCAGGTTGGAGGCAGCGACCAGTATGGAAACATTCTCTTTGGGATGGACGCCGTCAAATCCATTAGCCGAAATACTGTTATGCAAGAGGAACAAAATGATTTGGAGAACGAATTGGACAGGCCCATCGGTCTTACTACTCCGCTGCTCACAGCGCCGTCCGGCGAAAAATTCGGAAAGTCGGCTGGTAACGCGATTTGGCTGGACAAGGATATGACTTCCACTTTCGAACTATATCAGGTGAGTTCTAGCACATCGATCAAGGTACCTTGTCACTTACTCTCGTAGTTCTTTGTCCGCACTCCCGATGATGTTGTTGAGGGGTATCTCAAAATGTTTACATTCTTGCCTCTGCCGGAAATCTCAAGAATTATGGAAGAACAAAACCAGGACCCATCAAAGCGAGTGGCCCAACACGCTCTCGCCTCGGAATTTGTTGAACTTATCCACGGCAAAGCTGAAGCCGATGCGGTGGCTATTCAGCACCGGCAATTGTTTAGGTCACGGTCCTCGACAGCAGAGCCCACGCCCCTTCCCCGAACTCCTGGGTCTGGTTCGAACCAGGCCAAAAATTACATGTCTGGCTTCGTTAATCCACAGTCCGGAAATCCCTACGCGCCCCAGACAAACTTCTCTAACATGCCGTCAGCACGAGTGACTCTCCCGCAGTCACTTGTCTTCAACCAGCAATTCCACAAGATCATGTGGTCTGCCGGTCTCGTGTCCACCAAGAGCGAGGGTCACCGTATTATCGCCAACAAAGGTGCCTCCGTGGGAAGCCGTCCTGGTATCAGCGGATCAATGGAGGGTGGAGGTATGCCAGACGCGCTGACCTTCACCCCCATTAAAACCTGGACGGCCGATAAAACACAAGAATTCATTATCAACAACGATCTCTTGATCCTAAAGCTGGGCAAGTGGAAAATGAAGATAGTGAACATTGTCACGGACGAGGAGTTCAAAAAGCTCGGTCTCACAGCTCCCGGGTGGGAGCCAGAGGCCGAGTCCACGGATTTCGAGACAACAGAGCCAAAAGCTTCTGAATAAGTATCAGGACGCTGAGCGCCGTCATCGGCGTTGTTATGCACATTTCAGATATGTACTTGTACTTGTACACTACGATAATTTTGTAAATATAGACCACATGTATAACTACCTATAAAACTAGGCCCCTCTTCAAAATAAACCATGATTCGATATAATTCGCCATACATTTTAAGTGAACAAGCCAATGCTTTTGTAGCTGTAACTAAGCTGGATGTTTGCTATGATGACTGATCATTCAGGGCGGCGGCGAGAAACCACTAAACGCGTCGACGCGTGACGGGGAGCCCTGCGGAGTCAATCAATCAATCCATCGCAACTTTCCCCCCAGCCCGCATACTGCCCCTTCGACAATTCCATAACCTGTTTTTGTCTCTTCTATCGCGCAATTGACTCTCCTTTATCTAGAATGACCCATTTCTGAGCCGATCTGTCGATAGAGCGCGTTGTTCGAAATGGCCAAAGGGCAGCCGGCCTCCTCACCACCTACGGCGACTCCGCTCAAGAAGTCTACGTCCAGCACGCAGAATATGAAGAGTCAAAAGTCAATTCTGGGATTCTTTCAGAAATCCTCGCCATCCACACCTTCGACACAAAATGCTGAACCCCGCCCATCTACCATCAAGCGAGAGGCGAGGTCCACGAAGGCCGCCTCAAAGTTCACGCAAGACCTTACACCCGTGCCAAGTAGCGACTTGGGGTTGATTGATGAGGAAGATGATAAGAAACAGGTGTGTTTCTGTTTTCGACTGCATACCTATGGGTTATAGTGACAATGGTTTCTGCAGATTAGCCCCATTGCTTCCAAGACAACCGATTCTCCTTCACTGCGGGTATGTTCCATGTCCCTTATACCATTCCATCGGTTAGTCAATATACCTGATCCTTCAGTACAGGGCCAAAAAAAGGTGAACTACATGGAGTCCGGCTCTGAGGGCGAAGACGACGATGAAGAGATATTCCGCCCGACCCGGAAGAACAATAGGGCTTCGAAGAGAAGGAAGGTATCACCCGATAGTGATGAAGCGTTTGAGCAGGATGCGCAAGAGGCCGAGTACTCTGACGACGGTGAGTGTACTGACGCAGTTCGTCCTTCCAGCATGGTTACTGATTCCATCCAGTAATGGACGACTTTGTTGTTCCTGACGATTCGGAAGACGAGGCCAAACCTACCAAGAAACGAAAGAAGTCAGCTAGTCGACCGAAGAGCAAGTCATCACCTTCGCCTACGCCAGCTGCCGAGAACCTCGACTTGGAACTTCCTGACGCCTCATCGGGCTCGGCGATAAAGTGGACATATGATCCTGAGAACACAGAACCTCGCCAAGCCCGAGCTCAGCCCCCTGTTTCCAAGCCGCCATCCAGCACATCTAAGCCCAAAGCACATACCACAGAACCGGAGCAACGCTACACGTGGCTTGCGAACCTTCGGGATATCGACGGTAATCCTATTGGCCACCCGGAATACGACCCTCGCACACTCTATATCCCTCCTCTAGCGTGGTCTAAGTTTTCTCCATTTGAGAAGCAGTACTGGGAGATCAAGCAAAAATTCTGGGACACCGTTGTGTTTTTCAAGAAGGGTAAGTTTTATGAGCTTTACGAAAATGACGCAACCATCGGACATCAGTTGTTCGACTTGAAGCTCACTGATCGTGTGAATATGCGCATGGTGGGTGTTCCTGAATCGAGCTTGGAGCACTGGGCAAATCAATTCGTGGCAAAAGGGTTCAAAATTGCCAGGGTCGATCAATCTGAATCGGCTCTAGGAAAAGAGATGCGTGAAAGGGGGGGCAAGAAAACCGGAGGAAAAGAGGACAAAGTCATCAAAAGAGAGCTAGCATGTGTTCTCACTGCAGGTACCCTTGTTGAAGGCTCTATGCTTCAGGACGATATGTCCACCTTCTGCGTGGCTATCAAAGAGGCAGTTATCGAAGATCGTCCTGCATTTGGGCTCGCTTTCGTCGACACTGCAACAGGACAATTCTTCCTGTCGGAATTCGTCGACGATGCAGATATGACCAAGTTTGAGACATTTGTTGCACAAACACGGCCACAAGAACTACTCCTCGAGAAATCGACTGTGTCTCAGAAAACCCTACGCATATTGAAGAACAATACAGGCCCAACAACGATCTGGAATCATCTCAAGCCGGGCAAGGAGTTCTGGGAGGCTGACATCACCGTGAAAGAGCTTGATGCAAGCGAATATTTTACCTCCAAAGGCAGTGATAATCTCGACTCCTGGCCAGAAGCTCTTCGACAGGCTCGTGACAAGGAACTTGTGATGTCGGCTTTTGGAGCTATGGTACAATACCTCCGGCTCCTAAAGATCGAGCGTGATCTGATTACTATTGGCAATTTCTCTTGGTACGATCCCATCAAGAAGGCGTCTAGTCTTGTTCTGGACGGCCAAACTCTGATCAACATGGAGATCTTTGCAAATTCCTTCGATGGTAGCATCGATGGTACACTCTTTCAGCTTCTAAACCGCTGTATTACTCCCTTTGGAAAGCGGATGTTCAAGCAATGGGTATGCCACCCATTGGTGGATGCAAAGAAGATCAACGCCCGGTTGGACGCTGTGGATGCTTTAAACGCTGATCCCAGTGTCCGGGACCAGTTCTCTTCCCAGCTCACGAAGATGCCCGATCTCGAGCGCTTAATCTCTCGCATACATGCGGCAAACTGCAGGGCTCAAGACTTCGTACGGGTGCTAGAAGGCTTTGAACAGATTGAATACACTATGAGCATTCTCAAGGATAGCGGTTCGGGTGAAGGCGTCATTGGACGGTTGATCAGCTCAATGCCCGATTTGACGGAGCTACTAGAGTACTGGAAAACTGCCTTCGACCACTCACAGGCAAGGGAGAGCGGTCTCTTAGTACCCAAACCCGGTGTTGAGGAAGATTTCGATAATTCTCAGGAAGTTATCAAACAGTTACATCAAGACCTAGAGGATCTCTTAAAACGGGTTCGTCGTGAGCTAGGCTCTACTGCCATCGTGTACAGGGACAATGGCAAAGAGATCTTTCAGATGGAAGTGCCGATCAAGGTGAAGAATGTCCCTAGGGGCTGGGATCAAATGTCAGCAACGAAGCAAGTCAAACGGTACTACTTCCCTGAGTTGCGTACTGCCATCCGCAGATTACAAGAAGCCCAGGAGACGCATAGTCAAATTGTCAAAGAAGTCTCGAAACGATTCTTCGCCCGCTTCGACGAGCATTACTCCACGTGGCTCTCTGCTGTTCGGGTTGTCTCGCAGCTGGATTGCTTGATCAGCCTGGCGAAAGCGTCATCAAATCTAGGCGAACCGAGCTGTCGCCCTGTATTCGTTGACGATGAACGAAGTGTGCTGGAGTTTGAGGAGCTTCGGCACCCTTGTCTCCTTTCCTCCGTTGACGATTTCATCCCCAATGACGTTCGACTGGGCGGTACCGCTCCAAACATCGACTTGCTCACTGGCGCCAACGCGGCCGGAAAGTCCACTCTCCTTCGCATGGTTCGTCCCCTGGTAACCCTACATGATTCTGCAGTACTAATCTGATGTTTCATAGACCTGTGTTGCTGTTATCATGGCCCAAATCGGCTGCTACATGCCTTGCAGGTCCGCCCGCCTAACCCCGGTCGACCGCATCATGTCACGCCTCGGTGCAAACGATAATATCTTTGCTGCCCAATCCACGTTCTTCGTCGAGCTTTCTGAAACCAAGAAGATTCTCTCCGAAGCAACACCACGCTCCCTTGTTATCCTTGACGAACTTGGCCGCGGAACCAGTTCATACGACGGCGTCGCTGTTGCCCAGGCTGTTCTTCACCACGTCGCAACCCACATCGGCGCGCTCGGTTTTTTCGCAACACACTATCACTCCCTTGCCGCTGAATTTGAGGGACACCCGGAGATAGCACCTAAGCGAATGAAAATACACGTCGACGAAGCAGAGCGCCGTGTCACCTTCCTGTACAAGCTCGAGCCCGGTGTTGCCGAAGGCAGCTTTGGTATGCATTGCGCTGCTATGTGTGGAATCTCCAATACCGTTATCGAGAGGGCCGAAGTCGCTGCTAAGCAGTGGGAGCACACTAGCCGACTTACCGAGAATCTTGAGCGTCGCAAGGGCGGCGGGCTCGTTGGACTCGGCTGGTGGAGTGATATTGCCTGGGCTCTCCGAGAGACGGCCAACAAGGAAAGAGACGATGCTGATGGTGCGGAAATCACAGATAGGGGTCTAGAGGTCCTTCGAAGAGCAATTGAGGCTCTGTGATGTACTCGCTATGTTTTGATTTTTCATGATGTGTTCGGGATCTGTGTTGTGGTTCTTGTTTCAAGTGTTTAATACCTTCTCTGCTATTTTCGTTTGTGTCAACGGTCAAGCCTTGTCAAAGTGCTTCGAGAACAGGCTTGTGTTCGACGTTCGTGATTTGCGATTTTGCGATTCTTGCAAAAGGTCAACCATAGAACTAGAATATATAAGTTCCCCCTTCAATTCTTGCATTTATTGCAGCTGGGATTTGAGTGTTTAGAGGACTACGATTGAGAAGAACGAGTGAAGCAAGAATAACTATTGACTAAATCCCTTTCGTGAATGTCAAAGCCATGCGGAGTCTCCATGCTACCACCAAGATTCAACTTCACTTGAATCGTTCCAATCCCATAGAAAAAAGAAGAAAAGTATTAAACGCCACCCAAACTCCCAGAACCTCCGAAGTAATTCGAGCTTCACAATCATGCCCGCGCCAGTGGGATCAAGGAGAAGAACAAGCGCATCAACCTCAACACATGGGAAGAAATCATGTCGTGCGACTAACACGCAAAATGACCTGAGCAGCATCAGGAATCGCTCTCTTCGCTTTCCTCCTCACCTTTCTCCTGCTCCTCTTGCTTCTGCTTTCCGTTTCCCTTGGCGTCGCCTTCCGCATCAGGTTGGGCTTCGTCCATGATCTCGTCCTCTTGGTTCTCTTGCTTCTGCTTTCTCTTTCCCTTAGCCTTTCCCTTGACGTCGACTTCCACATAAGGTCCGGCTTCGTCCATAGCCTCGTCCTCTTCAACTTCGCCATCAGCCTTGTCTTCAATGTCCATCTTCATCGAAGTATCTTCGTTCTCGACTTCGGGGGCAGTGCTAGCTTCCGCCACCTTGGAAGCCTTGTTAGACGGAGTGGTATCCATGTTTCTAGTACATCCACATGTTAGTCTTCTATCAGATAGCGTAACACAGGCACCATGGGCTGGGGATTAGTAAAGGGGAAGAAGATGGTAAGCTCACTTGTCACCGTCTTCGTCGACATCATCTTCCTTCTTCTTCGCGGCGGCATTCTTCTTTGTCGGGGACTTTCGAGCGCGCTTCTTGGGAGGCGCAGAGGACGCCTCACCATCGGCCTTGACGCCTGGGTTGTCCTCGTCGGCTGCTTCAGCGGCGGCAGCCTTCTTGCGCTTGGTAGGTGTTTTCTTGGGCGTCACCTCGGGAATGGTTCCGCTTGCAGAAGGGGTATCAGTGGTGTCATCAGATCCCTGGGTTGCAGCTGTAGTTGATGCGTCTGTGGACGCGGCGTTGGCCTTCATTAGCTTCCTCTTCGCCTGGCCGTAGGCGCTGCTAGCAGTGGAAATATTTTTGTACGGGAACTTCTCGTAATCGATCTGTCATTTCACATGTCAGTATATTTGTGGTAAGGATTAGAGTAGGGACAGGCTATGCGGAGGCCAGCAAGCAAGTGATTCAACATACCTTGCCCTCGCTATTGGCGTGGAGAACACCGAGGAGGATCAGTTTGGCATCATTGGCGGTAATGCCCAAAAGGGAGTCTTGTTTGCTCTTTTCTGCGTTCGGCATAATTGATATTTGAAGTTGATTGCCTGTAGAAAGTGTTGATATTCGCGAATGAAGACTGAGGCGGTGAGGCTAGGTGTAGACGAGAAGGCTAGATGTGGGAAGGAACTCTAGAAGAGGTGGTAGAAAGAGATAGAGGGACGGAGGCAGGGAGAGAGATGAAGGAAAGGGAGAGACAGGAGATTCAAGACAGGAGAGGCCGGGGGGAAGTGAGGTGAAATGAAGTTGAGGATTCACAGCAGGCGGGAGTATGCACCATTGAGCAAAATATGACAATTCAAAGCTGCTCTGTCTGGAACTTTTATAAGAATCTCACTTTCCCCAATGAGCCTAGGTTGACTACATTCATCAGCATAAGTAACAGCTACCGTGAAGTCCGCATTCTCTTCTACGCGTGCACGTGTTTCAAGTTATCTTACATATAATAGTTTTCAATCTTTTCTCTTCGGGGAACGATTGCGGATCTGTTTATAGACGTGCTCCCAAAGCTCTGGATAGAATGTAGTTGACTCCCTTCCAGGCTTGCTTTTCTCTGTTGTATAGAACTGGCGTAGGGTTTTCACTCTCCACCAAGGCAGGGGAGCCGGATTCTGATTCCGAAAGCTCACAGGGCGGACCTTGGACTTGTCAGGCACGAGATCGCCCAACCTGACCTGTGTCTGTCGCGGAATTGTTGTAAACTTCATGGTATTGATATACAAAGTGGCGGTTGGAGGAAGTTGCTTGGCGTATTGTAGGGCTTGCTCCCGCGATCGTCGAACGGAGACGGGGAGCGCGAGGTGAACAAAGTTGACGAAAGGAGCAGAAGTATAGGATACGAATAGCATGGGCAGGGCGCCGCCAATGATGACTTTGAGGATTGAAGTCAGTACTGATGCGATCATATTATGCGCAAGAAGGGTTCCTTACTAGCTGGCCCTACATATGATGGGAAGTCGGCGGACATGAAAGCAGGAGCGACAACCAGACAAGTGACGCCAAAGAGGAAGATGGTGGTTATCCGCAGCATCCCCAAGAATATAGTGCGGCCCGTTCCTCCATGGTAAATCAATATCTTCTCCGGGGGTCCTGCAAGCTAGTTTAGTATCAATTCGGTATAGATTGCGCCTCAGTCGTGTGTGAAATACCTTTTCGGATGGGGCTTTTTGTGTGCGGGGAGGAGGGTAGAGAGCTTCGCGTGGCATTGATTGTGTTCTCTCTAGATTTTGGATTCGACCCTTCTGTTTTAGCAAGTCGAGGAGCGTTATGAGTCGTCTTCGTTCGGAGAAAAACCAAGCTACTGCAGAGCTCTCTCCGCATGGGTCGGGGAAGCGCAGACCGCAATTGCGCATGAAACAGGACAGGGACTCTCATTTCGACTGTAGTATTAGCCTGGAGCAGCCGGTATCAAGCAGTGGATGCTTCAGCAGATGCAGCAATTGTTGTTGTCGATGTCGAAGCAAGTTCAACGCATGTCGAATTGGAAAGTTTCCTGTGATTCTCCGCAAATCCCGAGTCTTGGCTGCTGACAGCCCAATCGGGGTTAGCCTGTCGCAGAAGACATCTTGCACCAAAGCTCCTCTTGATCCTCTCTGCGTATCTATCATCCAGGTCTATCTCGCGGAGTCCCTCCCTCTGTCACATATCGAAGCTGCCTGGAGCTTTTGTTAGCCACTGGGCTAGCTCATTTAGCTTTGTGTTGACGCTCCAACTTCTCCAGTCCCAATGGAGTCCGCTCACTTCGGTGTATTTCGCCGGCTGCTTTCAATATGCCTCGCGATTCTCCTCGTCCTACTCCCTAGCGAAGCATATCAGGATATCTCGGACAACACTCTCAAGTCGCTACCGCGGGCGGGAAAAGACTTTGATATTCACGACGGCGCTATCCTCTCGCCCATTCTCATACCCCGTGTCGCTGGTACCCCAGGGTCCACCGCCGTGCTGAACCATTTTGTCGACTTCTTCCGAACATCGCTTCCTACATGGAATATCGAGTTCCAGAACTCTACATCCGTAACGCCTGTGTCGAATGGAAAGGAGGTTCCATTTGTAAATTTCATCGCGTCTCGAGACCCCCCATGGGCATCCAAGGGTGATGTCGGAAGGCTTACGCTTGTGGCCCATTACGATAGTAAATATGAACCGGAAGGTTTTATTGGCGCCACTGATAGCGCAGCACCTTGTGCAATGATTATGCATGCAATGCGAAGTATCGATGATGCTTTGACAGAAAAGTGGAAGTCAATGAAAGCCAACGACCACCATTCCTCGTTAGATGACCACGTCGGAATTCAAGTCCTTTTCTTGGACGGAGAGGAAGCCTTCAAGTACTGGACTGATACTGATTCCTTGTACGGATCTCGCTCTCTAGCTCAACACTGGGATTCTGAGGTAAATCCAGCCATGTCGATCTATAAAACGCCACTTTCTTCCATATCTTTATTTGTTCTATTGGACTTGCTTGGGGCCAAAAGCCCAACCATCATATCTTACTACCCGACTACGCATTGGGCCTACCAAAAACTGGCGAACATTGAACGTCGTCTCAGGGGCCTCAATTTATTCAAGTCCGGGGGCCGAGCTTGGTTTCCTGATAGCTCCAAAAATGAGCATCAGATTTCGACCTACCACCGGGTTGAGGATGATCACCTTCCATTCCTAAGGCGCGGTGTAGAAGTTATGCATCTTATCGACTATTCACCAATGCATGGATTCCCCAAAGTCTGGCATAGGGTTGAAGACGATGGGGAGCACTTGGATATGGACACTGTCGAGGACTGGAGTCTTCTTATTACTGGATTCGCCGCGGAATGGATGGAACTGGAAGGTTTCATCAAACACGCAAAGGCCACGAGGGACGAATCTGCAGCTAAGAAGAAGCGCTCCGACAAAACTGAACTGTAAGCTTTACCTGCTTCTATTTCTATGATACCCCCGTTCGCGCTATTTGAATGTATGTACACGGCATATTTCTCGCTCTACCTAATACACATGCTGTTCATGATTTCGATGTGAGTTGCGCTGATTCTTTCCGGATCATAGCTTATGAGGCATGGTGCAGAGCCCGTTGAAACGCAATTCTTGAGAAGTCTATGTCTATAGCATGGGGCTGTGTCGTTTGCCTTTCGGCGAGTCGTCTACTATCTGAAACACTCCTCCTTCTATCGCAAGTCTTCGAACTTAGATCGAACTGCCAATCACATAGCCACTCATTTCTGCAAATCCCCACACTGGCTGCAACACTGAACGCAGGACGGCGGGACCTGGGCATACTCCTCGTAACCCCCAGACCGCACCAAAGACCATTGCTCCAAGCACAAATTGCCAGTCGATGTCAGCCACTGTGGCAGTGGGAAGTCTCCAAGATTCCGCGAGAGTGGGTTTCGCCGGCTTTCCCTCCTTGCGGACCGTTTCCTGGCCAGGGTTTAGAAACAAATATGTGATGAGTGACGGGACGATTCCAAAGAGGATGACGAGCGCCAGGGAGGGATCGAATCGAGCCGGATCGAACGCGAAGAACCGGAGGACCTTTACTGGGTCCGCCATACCAGAAACAAATAGCCCAACACCGAATTCCACACCCGCCAGGTAGGAGAAGATGGTTCTAGACTCCTCTGAACGATCCAGCACCCTAGGTACAATCAAAGTGTTTGCGAAGAATGTGATGACCGTTGCCACCACCATGAATGCTAGTTCCGGCTTCGAGGGATAGACAGGCGTATAGCAAGGAGTGCCGGCTGGGCAGGGCGGGATCTCGGAAACGAAGTTGGCGGCCAGCAGAGCGGTTGTGAAGAAGATCGCCGTTGCGATCAATGACCGCGGTGACAGACGTGAGATACCACAAAGCATATGGCCCGATGTACAGCCTCGACCGCTCTGTTACACCCGCAGCCTGTTAGATATTGAGCCTCTTCAGCGCGGGCCGATGTCTTACCTTTGTTCCCCAACCAAGCAAAAAGCCGGTGCCAACCGTCGCTAACAGCGATGTCACCGAATCCGGCGCCGCCGGGTAGCTGGGTAACAGCGTCGGTACGAGAAGATAAACCGGGACCACACTCGAAAGCAGCCCTGCGATAATGGGGATATTATCTCGATTCGGGTTTAACAGAGCGCCTGATAGGAGCGAGGAAATTCCAAACACCGCACCGTTGTGAAGCAGAAGGCCAGAGGAGCTCTGATAGAGCAACAAAGCCCCCAGCGACGTATGAACCGGGGTCAGCATTAGGGGCGCGATTTGGGTGAGAGCAAGGATGCAGAGGCTAAGAGCCTCCATCCGCGAAAGTCCCAACCGAAGCAGTGGGCGCAGTGCTAGGAAGGGGCGCCGGCTTGGTCGGCGTGATCCACCTAGCCAAGGGAGAGGACATTTTCAAAGGTTTTGCGTTCGGGGACCAGAAAGTGAATTACGGCTTGGTCAATATGGCGTCAACAGGATGGTCCCCGGACCCGAACCAAAAAAGAACAATAGAGTTTAGCGATGGGCCAGCATGGACGTGCCCCGGGCCCTCGAAGAAAAAGGTGTTTTCCTAATCCTCTTCACTACTTTGGCCAGGCGAAATCGAAACAAAGAGAGGTATCAAATATGGGCGCGCCGCTCGTGGAGGGGACAGTGCTCACTGCTTGGGGTCAGTCGGACAACAGATGCATTACGGAGTACTTGGGCGCTCGCGTGGTCGGGATCTGCGGTACTGGGAATAATCGCCGATACAAAATCGGGTCCACATTCTTAGCTTGGATAGAGAGAAAATTGGGCAAATTTCATCTAAAGCGTGTTAATGAAGGGAAATTGTGAGATATTGTGATTACATTCTGTAAGGCCTGCTGCGATGGAAGAGTGCTTGAAGGTTGCACGAGCAACACGATGAGGCGTTTACCTTGTAATTACAGTAGTTAGGCCTGGTTTTCCCGCACATGTCAGGCAAATCAGGCATGAAAATGACAATACTGTATTGGGCCGAACATGATGCTGCGACATGAGCTTTCTTCAAGCTGTCAGCTCAATTGTGAAGATGACCTGCGCGCTTTTCGAGCACATGAGCAAGTGAATCATGGGAGCGAGGCTCAGTGTGTCGGGTGTATCTCATTGGTTTGCTGGAGGTATTAATGTCTGGTGGGTTCATCGGTCTGGGGTACAGTGTTTCCAGATGAACACTACTGGCAGCTTGAGCAAGTAACACCAGGGGGTGTACCCATATTCGTACCTCTTTTCAACCTAAGGTTATCATCTCCGATCGTCATGGCTCAAATAGAGCTCCCTGCAGAGTTGATCTTGCATGTTGTCGAGTGTAATACCCCCAGCTCTTCCTGTGGTGTTCGGCCCCCAACACATCGTGACTCGCACGCTTCGCAGCTTGACCTTGGTCTGCAAGCTGGTATCCCGAACTGCCAAACACCTCTTGATCAAGCACTGTCTTTATATCAATACGAGTCACCGACTGGGCAGGTTACTGGACGTAACCTCCCCGTTCGCCTTTGCAAGTCAGAATGGGCACTGTCCATTTCCCGCTGGGCTTTTTCTCTCCCCGTTTCCTGTCGAGAATCTCAACATCGTTTCCATAGCACGGCAACTCGATCATCTGTCTTTGGCAGTCTGCAGCGGCCTTACACGACTCATCATCGACATGCCCCTCCGACATCTCTACCCCGAGGACGATCACCTCCGAGTTCGCCCAATCCTCCGAGAGGCATTCAAGCGCATGGCAATGCTCGAGGAGTTTTGCTCCGTCCGAGACGAGCTCTATCTGAGCACCAAGGAAGGGATGCAGGAACCAGCGGTCTGGTCTTATTGGCCCCGCCTGCAGCGTCTCGCGCTGTACAACGTGGCGATCGAGTCTAGCCAGTTCATTGAGGGTCTGCGCCAGTGTCTTAACCTGACTCACCTGGTCCTTGTTCGACCCGACGGCCTGGCCGACGGTGTCTCCGCGGAAGAGATTGGCTCGGAATTCTTGCCTTCGCTTCAGCGCCTTATGATCGTGAATACCGCGGAGGGATTCCTGCATAGCACCCGCGTCGACCAAAGGACGTGGGAGGAGTCCTTTGTTGGACGACTGCATGCATTACGGAGCAGCTCTGGCTCTGGCGATGCGGATGCTGGCGACAGCGATTCGGAATCCGGGTCGGTTGCTAGTTATCTCTCGCTACGCATCCCGTTTGGCAGGGATGAGGAGGATATTGAAATATGTCAGGAGTGGCTGTCGGCGCAGGCCGTCAACGGTACACTGTGGGGTATTTCTGATGATCAGCGAACTCTTATTTGAATGTGCCTTGTGCGGTGGGCGTCGCAGCGAATTATTCGTTCCAAGAATTTCGGGGGAGTGAAGCATTCTTCGGGAAGGGGGAGACGAGATTGGTTCCTGCAACTCTGCGTGATGCGGGGGAATCCCGCCGGTCCTTCTATCCTGCCGCCAGAGCCCAGAGACCACTCATTGCCAGCACCCTTTGACGATTTGTGAATATTTCCCACTTACTCGTTGACCAGTCTACCATGTTCTCTACGACAATCCCTCCGCTGCTATCCAGTCGGCAGCCTAGTTCCTCTCCATGATTGACGACTTCCGCTGATCTATCACCATGCCTGCCATCGCGCATCATTAACATTGTCCTCAACAGTGCAATTTTCTTTTTCACTAGGCGAGATCCGAGTAACCATTTCGAATATGCCCGTTGAGTCTCTTATTGACCTAGCCTACGGGCAGCCGGACACCTTCCGTTTCAAAACCAACCCCTCGAGCTTAAACGCATCATGGAAGTGTGACATCTGCTCCTCTGGTTTCCAGCGATTGGACCACCTCAAGCGCCACACCGCAACACGTATGTAAGATGACCTTGAAGTAGAGATTCTGCAGTCTATTCAGTATTTATAGACCCGCTAACCCCCACCAGACAAGACGGACAGGCCTTTTATGTGCGACTTTTGCGGTTCTCTGTATAAACGAGGGTTAGTACTAACCCCTACATGTGGCTGAGCTCTTCCGATACACTAACAGCTGGTATGTGTTGCATATAGGGACGTACTACGACGACATTGGAAATCGTGCTCCAACCGTATACAGACCGGCCAGCCAATCCCCGAGCCCCGACTAGGCGGCAAAGAGAAACACGCTTGCGACGCTTGCGCGAAACTGAAGAGATCATGCTCGGGAGGACAACCGTGCTCGGAGTGCCAGTCGAGAGAAAGAACCTGCTCCTATGAACGTCTAGGGGTTACGAAAAACAGCTTAGAGTCTCCACCACGGGAGTGGGGGGTATCCGCTGCGGGGTATGACATGGTTTCCGCTCATACTACTCCAGATTTTGGGGTCGCCGGCGTACAGCCACTAGGCGAGCCATCACAGTCCACTTGGGACGACCTTGGGGCGCAGAACTTCTACGCATCGGCAGATGTTTGCTATAGAGCGTATAGTCGACTGCCTTAGCACGTTTGGGTATGTTTGTTTGATATGAAATTTTAGCGAATTCAGCATTTAAGACCATATTGCGAGGAGCCTCTTGGTTTGTACATGATATGACAGCTATGGCTTGTATTTGAATGCAGATCCACCAACTCACCCCTGAACAGGCACTTGTCCCGCTCAAATCTATAGCTAGCGACTCAGCCAGCACCTTAAGCGAGAGATGGAATAATCGGCAAGGTGATTCGCAAGTAGCTTCTGCGCCAATGCGCCCAGAGAAGCTCAGCTTACCTTCAAAGTTTCCAGACCAACCGTAGCCGCGGAGTCCTCCGCCAGGAGAAGCGATCTGATGAGGGCAAATCGTCTATAAATACCCGATCTGTCCCAGACAGATCCATCTTCGAAAGACTCACTACACCCTCCACCCAACCTTCTACTTTCTCGAGTCTCGAGTTCTCATAGAAATGCCTGGCATCCAGACAACCGAAACCCCACGCCACTACAACAATTGGCCGAACAATCAAGGTGTAAGTTAAGCCAATATTTGCATCTATATCAGGACTAAGTAGAACTGTACAGTTTGAGGGAAACCATGAACAAAAATCCCCCGTTGAGCTCTCTGTGACCGGCCACATCCCGTTTTACGCCGCAGGCGTCCTTTATAGGACAGGTCCAGGCCGGTACCAGGTTGACACAGAACATGGAAATACATTCCAAGTCTCGCACTGGTTCGACGGGTTCAGCCAGACGCACCGGTTCCAGCTCGTCGCAAAGGAGCAGCCTGGCGGGGGCTCGGCCATACGCGTGTTCTACAATTCCCGCTTCTCGACTGATGACTTGATTGAAGAAGCGCGCAGGACAGGGTCCCTGGAGCGGTTTACTTTCGGTGTCCAGCGGGATCCGTGTAAGGTTATGTATGAGAAGGTGCAGAGTACTTTTAGGAAGGAGGAGAAGGAAGAGGAGAGAGAGGAGAAGAAGAAGAATGCGGAAGGACAAGAGGGAGAAGAGGATAAAGCAACTTTCCACAACATCGGGGTAACACTCTCAGTCAACATGCCCGGCCTAACTCCTCCATCTGCCTCAACCTCTACCCCGATGGATGGGGAGAAGAAACCCTCTCGGTACAAGGAAATAACCACCCTATACGCCAAAACCGACAACTACGGCTACAAGAAGATTGACCCAGAAACCCTTGAGCCCCTCGGAATCGCCAACCAGACCGCTCTTCACCCAGACCTAAACGGACCCCTCTCGGCCTCGCACGCCAAGTCGGACCCGGACACGGGCGACATGTACAATTACAACCTCTCATTCGCCCCGCAGCCAACCTACCGTGTCTTTCGTGTCTCGGCGGGAACAGGCGAAACGACTATCCTCGCTTCTTTCCCTGGCACACCGACCTACATGCATTCTTTCTTCCTCTCGGCCGACTATGTCGTCATTTGCATGTGGAATGCGCACCTGTCGCCCGAGGGCTTTGCAAAGGGCTCGTACATGGGGGCGCTTAAGGACTTTGACCCGTCTCTTCCTGCGAAATGGTACGTCGTGGATCGGAGACATGGTCGAGGATTAGTTGCGACGTATGAGTGCGATGCGTTCTTCTGCTTCCATACTATTAATGCGTGGGAGGAGCAGAATACCAGTGATCCCACGAAGACGGATATCATTGCCGAGTGCGTGTCCTTTGAAAACACAGACATTATGAAGAAGCTCTACTACGAGCTCCTTCTATCCTCATCTACCGATACAGAAGCTCGTCCACCCCCTAATGCCAGGGACAATGGCGGGAAAATACAGTCAAAGATCTCACGTTACCGACTTCCCGCCATTCCCTCCTCCAATTCCATCTCTGACTCTGATTCAGCCCTAAGAGCATCCCTCATCTCCACAACCCTCCAGACCTTCTCCCCCGAACTCCCAACTCTAAATCCCAGCTACATAACTCGCCCTCATCGGTACACCTACGCAATTATTGACCGCGGCCTCTCAACCTTCTTCGACGGAATCATGAAGTTCGATTCGACCACTGAGGAAACGCTCATCTGGTCCGTGCACGCGCAATCTCCAGGTGAGCCGGTCTTCGTGCCGGATCCCCAAGCCGAGCGGGAGGATGATGGCGTGCTGCTTAGTATTGTGCTCGACGGATTGAGTGGGAATAGTTACTTGCTTGTGCTTGATGCGAGGACGTTGAGTGAGGTTGGCAGGGCGAGTGCCGAAGGAGCTGTGGCATTTGGCTTCCATGGGGTGCATGTACCGAGCTGGGAGGTCGGAGGAGTCTCGACTGGGGACTTTTGATTCTGTTGCTGCTGTCCTTTATTCGTGATGTATGTTTTGAGGAGCGGAGGTTGCAGGGTTATGCTGATGTTGTTCCAAGTTGTGCTGATGTATATATCTCCCGGTACATAAGCGCGGGCAAGATACTCCGATCTGAGCAATACAGGGAAGTACGACCAACACCTTGCACCTTCCTCATACCAATAACTCACCCGTTAAGGAAGGCACGGCCCTCGACCTTCCCACCGGCTAAGGAAAGAACAACCGGCCCATCGCACCTTCCCTAGAAGATGCAGTTCACAAGAAAAAGAAAGAGCCCCTTGAGTCTACGGTCGTTCCTTCCCCCATGTTTACTATCGAGTGGAGGAACGAGCGAGCCCCCCTTTGCCATAGTGTTCATTCTCAAATAAGGAAAGAGCGACCAGGGTGCCTTCTTGCTTCACTTTAGGAAGGAGCATTTCCCGGTCGCACCTTCCTTATGGTGTCTGATATGAGAGAGGAAAGAGCGAGCGACGTGCCTTGCTGTTTCATTTTAGGAAGGACATCTCCCAGTCACGCCTTCCTTATCTAACGAGTCCTGTTTTTCACAGAAAAGGAAAGAGCCACCCGTGGGACCCATATGGGTCGTTCCTTCCAGGGCAATAGACACTTAGTCGCTCTTTCCTCGCTTGGTGAACTGATACAAGAGGAAGGAACTACCGCCGTCAGCCGCTCATCCTTGTATTGGGAAAGCGCATATCCTTTTTTGGTCTTCCTGTACGTATGCACAATTCTTGAGATCCGCTCTTGTGGATTTATATATGAACTCATGGTCTGATCATGGGACTCCAGATATATCTCTTCTCGCCTATTGCTTGCAATCCCACTGGATAAGTATCTCCTCCCCCTTAACCCTCGAGTTGAACCACTCTGCGATCTCAATCCTCTTCCCGATGGCCCGAGCCCCGGCCAACAAATCCGCTCTTGCAACACCCATTATCGCCAACGTAACCTCCATGTTCCCCAGATTCTGCGCAATACATGCCCTTGTCCCCTTCCCAAATGCAAAGAAGTTGTTCAGCATCTCATCCGTAGGGTTCAGCCACCGCTCGGGCCTGAATTCTTGCGGGTCAGGGAAGACGGACTCGTCCTGGTGTAGTTGGAATGCGGCAACGCCGACGCTTGTGCCGGGTGGGAAGAAGTAGGATTTGTACTGCCAGCCGGGCGAGGGGACAGAACGCGGGAGGCGGATGGGATTTGCCCATGAGAGGCGCAGGCCTTCGCGGACTACGCCGCGGAGGTAGGGGTCTGTGATTGGGGAGAGGTTTGAGACTGCGGTGGCTTCGAGAGAAGCGCGGAGCCGGTTATAACTAGATTCGTCTTGGGTTAGGGTTGTCTGGGAAGGTTGAAAATGGGGCCATGGAGGAAGCACAGACATTTGTGGGCATTTGGCTAAATACCACATGATTGTGGCAGTGTTCATGCCAGTTGAATCTGTGCCCGCGAAGCACACATCTTTTACCTCAATCTGCGACTGAGATTCTGATACCCGTTCTAGCAGTCGGCTCTGGTAGCTGCCACTGTTGGGGACGGAGCTCTTCACCAATCTGCGGGTGTACTCGTCCATGGCGACAAATGACTTTGCCGTCTTCGGCCCTTGGGTGAGATGCTCAAGAAGACCTACAAGGTATTCGCCTAGTCCGCCACATGTGAAGTTGAAGAAGGCGCCAACCCCGACATACGCATCGACAAATGGCGAGGCAGACATGACCTCCACATTCTCCTCTAAAGCGCCATACCGCTCCTGGAAAAGATACGTCGTCACGGCATCGATTGCTAGAGCTCGCGCAATCTGAAGCACATTCACCGGCTGGCCTGATTTTGCATCGCGGCGGATTCGCTCGACGAAATCACTGACTACAGCGTTCAATGCATCCTGGGAGTCGCGGATCGACGCGGTCGAAAATAACGGTGCAACTGCCTTTGCGCGGCTTGCCCGCTCGGGTAGGGTTAGTGTTGAGAATATCGTCGTGTGGCCTTCAACGTCGAACTTTGAGTATACAGAGGGTTTAGGGAAGCCACCTCGGTTTAGGTATATTGGTTCAATTGCGTCCCCGCTGGCAATATCGACGTCGTTGGGGGAAACACGGAGCACAGACCCATATTTCTTGTGTAACTCGAATATCACGGTGCATTCGTCTCCGATGTAGGTGTGATAGGCGAGCCAGAGGGAGGTGCACGCGGCAAGCTTTGGTCCGGGGACTTTGGAGAGAGGGTGAAAAGACAGTCGGTATAGACACCGAGAGAGAAGGCCTCCAAGTAGGAGAGCGATTAAAGTGGTGAGTGCCATTTGATGGAAGCAGGATGCGGGGGTCAGCGCCTGCACAACCAACGGTGGGAGCTCCCTCTGTTGCTGACCGCAAGTATGGTGGGAGACGATTTTCGCTACTTATGAAAAGGCATCGGTATGAGTCATTGGTAGCATCCCTTGCTTACAATTGTCTTCTCAGATAGTGGGTTGAGGTTTAAATGACTCAAATGCCTCCGAACGTGTGATCGGAGGATCCGACACATCGGCCGGGCTCTGCATCGAAGCTGACGTGGTTGGAGAAGCCGAACGCAAGAGATAAACTCTGATCGCCAATGATGCATTGGCTATACATAAGAAGCGATCTCCGACGACTAACTGCAGAGGGTAATAAATTCCTCAGATCTCAGGCATCTCCCCCTTATCAAGTGTGATATGCAATTGGAGACACTGGTGACTGATAAGCAAGCTCTCTTGAGTTTGGTCAGTTCAACAATGATAGATGATGGTATCGTTTCCGCGATGCTTCATTGAGGAAGAAAAGAGAAAGAGAATTGATGGCCGAATATGGAGGTTTCAGCGAGAACACCCCCTTCCGGCCAGCACGTCTTTGCGTCAGCTGCCAACGAGGATGTTGCCCTTGAGAACCTGGGTTATAAGCAGGAACTCCAAAGGACATTCAGTCTTTTGGACATGATCGGCTTCAGCTTTAGCATTGTTACATGGTGGGTTTTGAAGAACAGCCATGGCCCTTGCTCCAACTAACAACTTTCCAGTTGGACAGCCCTCAGCGGAGGCTTCATCATCGGAGTCACTGCTGGAGGACCTCCAGTCATGATATTTGGCTGGATCGGTGTATGCGTTTTGACTCTTACCGTCGCCTTTTCGATGGCGGAAATGTGTTCACGATGGCCTGTCGCTGGGGGCCAGTACTCGTGGGTCGCTCTTCTGGCGCCTCCAAAAGTGTCGCGCGAACTGTCCTACATCACCGGATGGTTCATGCTCACAGGTAAATATCCCTGCCCGTTATACATATATCCCAGCTGACACCATAAAGGTCTTCTCGCGATGGGTGCGGTCAACAATTCCTTTGCAGCCAACTTCATCCTCGGCCAGGCAAACTTGGTCTTTCCCAGTTTTTCCATTGAACGATGGCATGCAGTTCTAGTCACTTACGCAGTGGCCGCCTGGTCCCTGGCCATCAATGTCCTCGCACCCCGTCTATTAAACCGTCTGTCCCGAACAATCCTCGTGTGGAACATCTGCTCCTTCATAATCATCACTGTGACCCTCCTCGCCACTAACTCAAACAAGCGAGCCCCTTCCTTCGTCTTCCAAGACTTCCAGAACTTCACCGGCTTTGGCCAGCCAATGGCCACGATCATCGGCATCCTCCAAAGCTTCTTTGGTATGTGCTGCTATGATGCTCCAAGCCATATGACGGAAGAGATGAAACATCCATCTCGAGATGCCCCCAAGGCCATGGTACTCTCTGTAGGGATGGGAGCTGTAACTGGATTCATCTTCCTACTGACACTCTGCTTCTGTATCGGCGACATCAACAACACCGCTGGGTCAAGCACAGGTGTTCCGGTCATCCAGATCTTCTATGACTCTACGGGTAGCAAAGTCGGCGCGTGTTTCATGGCAAGTATGGTCACGGTCATCAACCTTGTCTGTGCGGTGAGTTTACTCGCTGAGGGCTCTAGATCTCTCTTCGCCTTCGCCCGGGACAACGGGCTACCGTTCTCAAAGGTCTTGTCCAAAGTAACAAGCAAAAGCCACATCCCTCTGAATGCGATTTTCGCTACAGTCCTTGTCCAGATTGCATTTAACTCTATATACTTTGGTACGGTAACGGGTTTCAATACTATCATCTCGATAGCCACAACCGGATTCTGTACGTCGCCCCTCTCAAAGTCCTTACTCCGCCTTCCCATACGCCAGCTATGTTCTGTCTCTAATACTCCTGAGTAGATATATCCTACGCCCTCCCACTCTTCTCGCGCCTCCTCGGCTACGTCACCAATCATCACACGACCGCATTTACCGGCTCTTTCGCACTTGCTCTCCCTCTATCCTTAACCCTAAATGCGCTGGGCCTATTTTTCCTCCTCTTCGCATTCGTGACCTTCAATTTTCCCTCTCTGGCGCCGGTTGATGATGAGAATATGAACTATACTAGTGCGACAATTGGAGTTATTGCGCTCGTGGGGGTCGGCACTTGGATTGTGTCAGCGCGGAAGAGGTTCACGGGGCCGGTTGATACGGTGCATGAGGTTGGGGGGTTGGGTGAGGTTGAGGTTGAGTCGAGTGCGGATGGGAACGAGGTTGCGGTCGGGTCTGATGATGAGAAGCCTCGAGAGTGAGAAGGGGATTGGTCAGGGTTCAATGTCACTAGATGTGTATTTTCCGGGGATGGTAATTGTTATTCTTTGAGATCTGTATAGTTTATGAATGCAAAGGTAAGGATGTACATAATCCTGCAAGGTGGCTATATCTCAAGTCTTTGTCCAATAAAGTCTGGGACAGGACAATTTCATATCAAATTCGGCTGTTCTAGCTAATCACGACTCTGGGAGCAACCATGCAGGATCAGGCTCATCGTCTTCCTCTTCGTCTTCGGATTTCAAAGCTGCTTCGTGGGACTGGCTCCGCACGTCTCTTAACAGGTCAGCTGGTGGTTCCGAATCATCGACACCAAGTGGGTCGGAATGCAAATTACGATCCGTCTCTTTGTGTTCATCGTCAAGTTTCCGTTCTTGAGATGGCCAAATAACGTCCTCCGAGACGTTGAAAACACCCAGGAACAAATCTCGCGCCTCTCGAAGCGCCTCCAGCTCTGCTGAAATGCAACAGACAAGAAGCTTCCAATCCCGCTCCTCTGCATACTCCAAGTGTTGTTCTACAAGGTCTGTCGTCCGCAAAAGATCCTTCATAATGCTTCGAACCATGTCACCATCATCATTGCTACCTGAAGACCTGTCTGTTTGCAGAAGTTGAGACTGAGACTGGATTGATTGGCGCATTGTTGTCTTCAGACGCTTCTCAAAACCTGAGATGTCCTTGATAACGGCCTCCCACAAGCCGCCACCTTCATCAAGCGCTTCGATTTCCGCAGTAACCTGCTGCTGCCTCTGTTGCAACTCAGACTGCTCCCGTTTCCAGTGTTCTTCTGCCATCTCAAGTGTGCGTCGGCTGAATTTCAGTGAGTAGAAGCTCTCGCCATCGGTGCTCTTTGCCGACGGCTTCACAGGAGGGTTCCTAAGAAATCGTCGAATGTCCGAGTCCAAAAGCGACAAAGACTCCTTGTATGAAGACAATTTGGACTCGACAGTGTTCTCAATCTGAGAAAGCTCTCGGACAACATGTTGATGTCTTGCCCTCATTTGTGACAGCTTGTTTTCCATCTCGTGTATCTCCGTCTCGAGCTTGAAACTTTCGCCCTTCAACTTCTTGGACCGCTGAGATTCTCTATTGTCATTGATGGCGGAGATGGAACTTTCCAACCCTGTCCTTTTGGAATTGAACGTTTCAATCTCGTGCAACCCAAGATCCCGTTCCTCCAATCGGAGACTAAGTAACTCTTGTTCCTCCTCGCGGAGCTTCAGCAGGTCATACATGGACATTAAAATCCCCTCCCTTGCGGCGCGTAATCCTATCTTCTTAGCCGGCGGCTGACGGACAGGTACCGCTGAAGCTCCCCGAGAAATTGGAAGTTCCGCGAAAGAGACATGGCTCTCGTTGATGGCGCTTCCTTCATGTTGTTCGCCGCCCAATCCAGCCAAAAGCCCTTCACTTTGAGCGTCTATGAGCCGCTGTAGATTACGCTGAATATGCTTTGCCTGTCGCTCAATATGAACCATAGGGTCATGGTGGTATCGGGAGGCTCTAAGAGGTAATGGTACTAGGCTCTGGTTCATGTTCTGTGGGAGAATTGTCGACATTATGCAGTAAATAATGCAGTTTTGAGGGGACCAAAAGCGAAGAGAGGGCTCTAAAGAAACAAAGCGCCCACGGCAAACGTATTTAAGAGCAAAAGGTGGTGGGAACAATAAAAAAAATGCACATTCTAAAGACAAGGTTGCTGTGGTCCTCCTATTTAAGTGTCCTTTGAAAGAAGCTCACATGCGGCTGTCTATCACGCGGCTTTGGTAGCATCACGTGATAGCTCTAGGGCCGGCTGCAGGAACCACGGGAACCCTTTCCGACAGCTTCCATCAGCCTGGCGTCCGTTGACGTGTGCTCTCATCTTGCTCTTCACATCTCCTTCTTCTTGTACTTTCAACTTTTTCCCATCCTTGATCCTTGTACTACTTGCTCTTTGTTTCTGTGTTTACTCGGAGTCTGATTGCTTCCACTTTTCGGCCTTCGACTCGTTCGCGTGAAGCTCCGTCGAAGCTGTCGCCTCCTACCCAGCAATAACATCATCCTTCCTTCCAGCCGGTGGTACTCGATAAATATGGTTGGACTTGCTTCAGCAGCAGGTCTAGTCGGCTTTCTCTCAGAACCTGACCCAGAGCTGAGAGTTTTCGCTTTGAAGACGTTAGATTCTCAGATCGACCTGCTCTGGACAGAAGTCGTCGATTCCATTCCGCAAATGTTTGTCTCACCCGCCGTGTCCCTGATTCAGTTATCAGCTCGCCTGAAATGTGGAGAGTGCTAACACTTATTGCGCAGAGAGGCGCTTTACGAAGATGAAACTTTCCCCGAGCGCGGCCTTGCCGCTCTGGTCGCCGCCAAGGTCTACTACCACCTTCAAGAATACAACGAGAGTATGGTGTTTGCTCTAGGTGCTGGCAAGCTTTTCAACCTAGATAACGGCGGCGAATTCGAGGAGACTATCATTGGTATGTGCCTTGCAGTGTGTTCTGGCAAATTGAATCTAGCTCATAGAGTGTCTTCTAGCGAAATGCGTCGACACATTCATTACGCTATCCGCCTCCCAACGGCCTGTTGGCGGCGATCAACCCGCCAACCTAAACACCGCGTTCCCCACCTCCGTCGAAGGCGCCACTAGCACCTCTGCCAGCCTCACGTCGCCGATCACACCATTCTCACAATCTGCCCTGCCCTCAAAGTCATTACTATCCAGGCAGGAGGGACCAGGAGCGGACGGCGCTATCCCCGAAGATACTGGCGTCAAGGATGTTGAAACCCCTCTTGTTCTCAAGCGGGGAGTTCAAGGCCAGTTGCAATCCGTCATTGAGCGCTTGTTTGAGCAGTGTTTCGTTCAGAAGCGCTATCGCCAAGTTATTGGTATCGCAATCGAAGCCAAGAACTTGGATGTCCTTCGCCGGGCTATCATTCGTGCTAGCGCGGACGAGAACAAGCAGAATGGCGAGTCCCGGCGAAGCGAGGAGTTGATGGAATACGTGCTGGACATTTGCATGGGCATCGTCCAAGAGCGAGGTTTCCGCAATGAGGTACTATTTCATTCATGGTATTTGTGAATTCACGCTAACATTGTTTCAAGATCCTCAAACTCATTCTCGATCTGCTCAACGAAATCCCCTCCCCGGACTACTTCTCGATTGCCAAGTGTGTCGTATACCTTAATGAACACTCAATGGCTTCCGTTATCCTTCGTCAGTTGGTAGAAAAGGGCGATGCGCGCTCGCTAGCTGTTGCTTATCAGATTTCTTTCGACCTTTACGACAACAGTACTCAAGAGTTTCTCCAGAAAGTTCACCAGGAGATTGCTGAACTTGTTCCGCATCAAAAGGAAGATTCGCAAGCGAAAGATGACGAGGAGGAGCCAAAGGAGACCGATGCATTATTGGAGGGCCAATCTTCATCCATCGGCGGCAATGACGACTCTAAACTGACGAGTGAGGCGCGGACTTCGTTTAAGAATATCCTGGATATTCTCGATGGTCTAAAGACCATTCAGCTGAATATGGAATTCCTACACCGGAATAACAGGGTGGATATAGCCGTCCTTAACAAGGTTCGGGACAGTTTGGAACCTCGCAACTCAATCTTCCACACTGCAGTAACCATCTCAAATGCTTTCATGCATGCCGGAACCGCACATGATAAGTTCTTCCGCGACAACCTAGAGTGGCTTGGTAAAGCAGTTAACTGGTCCAAGTTCACTGCTACGGCTGCGCTAGGTGTCATTCATCGTGGCAATTTGAGCCAGGGACAGAAACTTCTACAACCCTATCTTCCCAAGGACAACATTGCAGGTGTCGGGGGTGCCGGGTCTGTTTACAGCGGTGGTGGTTCCCTGTACGCGCTCGGTTTGATTTATGCCAACCACGGCGGAATGGCTATCGACTATATCCGTGACCAATTCAAGAAGGCGACCGAAGAAGTTGTTCAACACGGTGGCGCCTTGGGTCTTGGTGTTGCAGGCATGGCCACTGGGGATGAGGGCATCTACGAAGATCTCCGGAACGTTCTCTACACAGACTCTGCTCTCAACGGTGAAGCCGTTGGTCTTGCCATGGGTTTGGTCATGCTTGGCACTGGCAACATGAAGGTGCTCGAAGACATGATTCAGTATGCTCATGATACACAACACGAGAAGATCGTTCGTGGTCTCGCCATGGGCATGGCTCTGATCATGTACGGTCGTCAGGAAGCCGCAGATGAGCTAATCAACGGCCTCTTGGGTGATCCTGATCCAACTCTACGCTACGGTGGTATTATGACCATTGCCCTCGCCTACTGTGGTACCAGCAGCAACAAGGCCGTTCGCAAGCTTCTCCACGTGGCTGTTAGTGATGTCAATGACGACGTCCGCCGAATTGCTGTTCTGAGCTTGGGTTTCATCCTGTTCAGAAAGCACCAGAGCGTGCCCCGCATGGTGGAGCTGCTCTCTGAATCCTACAATCCCCATGTTCGATATGGTGCGGCAATGGCTCTTGGTATCTCATGCGCAGGTACTGGCCTTGACGAAGCCATTGATCTCCTCGAGCCGATGCTCAAGGACTCTACCGACTTCGTACGACAGGGAGCCCTGATTGCTTTGGCTATGGTTTTGGTGCAGCAGAACGAGGCTATGAACCCTCGCGTCAGCACACTACGCAAGACCATGCTAAAGATGGTTGGTGATAGGCACGAGGATGCTATGGCCAAGTTTGGCTGCGCTGTCGCACTTGGTATCATTGACGCCGGCGGTCGCAATTGCACGATCAGCCTGCAAACTCAGACAGGCAACCTCAACATGCCTGGTATCGTAGGTGCTGCAGTATTCACTCAGTACTGGTACTGGTTCCCGCTTACCCATTTCCTCTCGCTGAGCTTCGCCCCTACCTCGGTCATCGGTGTTGACCAGAAACTCGAAGTCCCATACTTCAAGTTCCACAGCAACACTAAGCCTAGTCTCTTTGACTACCCCCCTGAGCAACAAGTCAAGGCCGAGGAAGCGCCCGAGAAGGTGAAGACTGCGGTTCTCTCAACCACTGCACAGGCCAAACGACGGGCGCAGCGCCGTGAGAAGCAGGCAAGACGAGGAAGCATGGAGATCGACCAGACCCCTACCACTCCTAAAGTTTCGGATCAAATACCTGACAAGATGGAGACTGATGAAGCAGCGACTAAGGGCGAGGAAGAGGCAAGGGAAGGCGAGAAGGAAGCCGTTGAAGGTCAGAAGAAGAAGGTCGAGCGCGAGAAGGTTGGCTATGAACTAGACAACATGTCAAGAGTTCTTCCGGCTCAATTAAAGTACCTCACATTCCCGGACCCACGATACGAGCCGGTTAAACGAGTATGTGCCTTTACCCCGTTTTGTTATAAGAATACTAATCAATTGCTACAGCCCACCGGTGGTGTTGTTGTCGTGCTAGACAACGAGCCAGAAGAACCCCGCGAGACTATCGAGCTCAAGGCCAGCAAGGAAACACGGCAACCTGTTGCTCCCCCGGAGGACCTGCAGGAGCGCCTACACGCAGCTATCAGCGGAGCTGGTCTGCAGACGCCCCCTCGTTCTACCGGTTTCGCCGAGTCCACCACAACCTCAGGGGCTACTGCTGCGGCCGGAGTACTGACCGCAGTAGATGAGGATGAGGATGGAGAAGAAGCGCCTGTCCCCGAAGAGTTCGGGTACCACAGTGATGGAGAGGGCGACTACTGAGCATAGCGGAGGATGTGCTGCAATGGAGCGGGCTGTATTACTAGATTAATATAAATCTATGTCTCGAGTGAGGGCGGTAGTTAGATACTGCATAGCATCTTGGAATGTTTATCATGTCTTCTCGTCCTCGCCTGTTTCCAACTAGACTCCGATCACATGGTAGCGAGCCAATCGGGCAATCTCCAATTCGAGGGCACATTATTCCACTGCATAGCTCCGTCGGTCGCTCATCGGCTGGTGGATACCGATCAGGTTCAGCAAGCCCGATCTCCAGGGTTGCGAAGGGCCTAGCCCTCAACTGGTAGGAGATGCGATATGAATCCTTCCGCCCAGCAGTGGGAAGGAGTATTGGCGTATAATAATCAAACCGAATGCAAAACGTTCACATGTCGGAAACTGGGAGGATCGGGGTCGACGACGACTTCTTGGAATCATAAGGTCACGTGCAGGATGTTTGCCTCGGCATTTTCCTCTTTAAGTTAGTGGTTGTGACGTCGAAGAAAATGATCTGGACCAATAATAAGTGAGAGAATGACCTGCAGCATCAGCTGGCCGAGGCGCATGGACACAGCTGATTATCAGGAAAAGTGCCGGGGCTGACCATGTCTGGCAAGGAGACCGCTGGTTGAATGCAAGGATGAGACAGGCTAGATCACAGTTCCATCATTATTGTGGTCGCCAGCAGGCCGACATGTGAAGAATTGCCGGTATCAGTGCCTTGCGCATCATAATCCACCGAGGAAGCTCGCCAAACAATCTGCGCCTGCAAGTCTGACGACCTCTTTTAGGCGCTTCGTCCGAGACCAAATATCCACCTTTGGTTCTGGCTTTCAATCGGACTCCGTGAGCGGACCATTCTTGTTGCTACCCTCGTCGCTCTTACGTATATCAAACCACGTCTTCCCTCTCTCCCAGCTTTTTTCCTACCCCAGATTGACCTTCCCCATACCTACTACCTAGTAGCCTTGAGTCGTGTGTCCCCCACACCATTTGTTTGCTTGAGAATATTTCTCCGTCATCATGGCAAAGACATTCACGAAGGACGACGTGGCGTCGCACAACAAGCCCGATAATCTTTGGATCATCGTTGACGACGATGTGTACGACTTGACCAAGTTCCAAGACGAGCACCCAGGTATGTGATTTCCACCGCGACTGTTTGAGCCTCTGTTTGCATGTGATACTGACGTCGATGTGTGGCAGGTGGGAAGAAGAGTAAGCTGTGACGCCCGATGCGCTCCCGAACTGCGGATACTGACTTGTGGGCTCTCTAGTCCTCACACGGGTCGCTGGAAAGGACGCCTCAAAACAATTCTGGAAATATCACAATGAAGGAATCTTGAAGAAGTACCAATCCAAATTGCAGGTTGGATCGCTGGATACGAAGAAGGCGGTGGAGGCACCACCCGCCCCCGCGCCCAAGAAGGAAGCCGCGAAGCCTCAAACAGCTGCCGTTGTCGATGTCGCTGCAGCAAAGTCCGCAGAGCCTCAGGAGCCGTACGGCGACTTAATCCCGTTCGCGGATCCATCCTGGTACCAGGGTGTAAGTTTGCTGATTTCGAAAAACGAAACAAGCTTCAATTGCTGACTGCACATAGTACCACTCCCCCTACTTCAACCAGACCCATGCCGCTCTCCGTGATGAAGCCCGTAAATGGGTTGAGACTGAAATCGAACCATACGTGACCGAGTGGGATGAAGCCAAGGAGGTTCCTGACCGTATCTATAAGCAAATGGGTGAGCGCGGATATCTCGCAGGTTTACTCGGAGTCAAGTACCCTGTCCAACACACTCCGCACCGGGTTCAGTCCGTCGCTCCCGAGAACTGGGATCTTTTCCATGAAATGCTCCTTACCGATGAGCTCTCCCGTGCCGGCAGTGGTGGTCTTGTCTGGAACTTGATTGGCGGCTTCGGAATCGGGTGTCCTCCTTTAGTGAAATATGGCAAGAAGCCTCTTGTGGACCGTATCCTTCCTGGCATCCTGGCAGGTGACAAGCGCATATGTCTTGCCATCACGGAGCCCGATGCCGGCAGTGATGTTGCCAACCTGACCTGCGAGGCCAAGTTGTCCGAAGATGGCAAGCATTACATTGTCAACGGCGAGAAGAAGTGGATCACCAACGGTGTCTGGTCCGACTACTTCACCACTGCTGTCCGTACCGGCGGGGCCGGCATGAACGGCATCAGTGTTCTGCTCATCGAGAGAGAGGCTGGCGGTGTCCAGACAAGACGCATGGATTGCCAGGGTGTCTGGAGCAGCGGTACCACATACGTGACCTTTGAGGATGTCAAGGTTCCCGTGGAGAACCTCATCGGCAAGGAGAACCAGGGCTTCAAGGGTAAGTGAATTTTTGGCTCTCTAAGTCGTTCTAGAGCCCAGTCTAATGCTTGTATTCAGTAATCATGACGAACTTCAACCACGAGCGGATTGGTATCATCATTCAATGTCTTCGCTTCTCCCGCGTTTGCTACGAGGAATCCATGAAATACGCCCACAAGCGCAAGACCTTCGGCCAGAAGCTTGTCAACCACCCCGTCATCCGCATGAAGCTTGCTCACATGGCCCGGCAAATTGAGGCCAGCTACAACTGGCTCGAGAACATCATTTTCCAATGCCAGTCGATGGAAGAGACTGAGGCTATGCTCAAGCTTGGGGGTGCCATTGCCAGCTTGAAGGCCCAGTCGACAACAACTTTTGAGTACTGCGCTCGCGAGGCCAGTCAGATCTTCGGTGGTTTGAGTTACAGCCGCGGCGGGCAAGGCGGCAAGGTCGAGAGACTGTACCGTGACGTCCGCGCGTATGCCATCCCCGGAGGAAGTGAGGAGATTATGCTGGATCTCAGCATGCGTCAGAGTCTTCGTGTTCACCAAATGTTTGGCATGAAGCTATAAGCTTATTAGATTGCATTTTCGTTTCTTGGATATTCTTCTGTTCATTACTTGGGTTCCTCTTGGTATAGAGCCTGTCTAGTTCTTGAGTGTATACTGTACTATAGTGTTTGGGAATACAATACACTGGGGTTCATACTAAAGAAAGAGAGTTCGATTGTTTTCTTACTCTGGCATTGCATCTGGTGTAAATAGCAAACATCCATCTTTCTGTTGGTGACAAAATATATAGTGTGCTAACTGGACTAGGTTAGGTATATGTACCAGAGAAGACCTCCTCGCTTTAAGTTAACTTTCAAGTCCTCTCGGAGATGATGGTAGCCATACTTAATGATTCCATATACCTGATTAAAAGTCTAAAAGTTGCGAAATCTCTTTTTGAGAAAGGTGGTTTCGATGAAAGATCGGGTTACGCTTCGGTGGCCCGTTAAGACCTGAAACGCAATGATCTTGCCTTGACAATGAAACTCGCCTTCTGAAAGCCTTCAACTTCCGAGTGCCACACATTCCTCTCTCTTTCCAGCGGCTTCTCGACAATTAATTGCTGCTTGCTAGGAGGGGTCATATTCATAATCTTTCTGATTTTCACTCTGATTTGACCTTCACTCGCAGTTCCCGAAACCTCGTTGGTATTGCGGACTCGGCGCAGCACCGAACAGAGAACCGCCCTATTATCCAAAGGCTCTGCGACAACACCGTCTACTAATTGCTCACTGATCGCCCCTAGCTATTATTCTCCTATCTACCTAGCCTACCTTGGAACTACACTCACCGCTTTAACGCTCTCCCTTAAATACCACGTCGTTCCCCTCCACTTTCGCCTTCGAACCTGCACCTGCCGTTAACACACTTCTCACATAGACTCCTGTCGTCGGAATGTCTCGCAACTTGATAGATCAGGATTTTGGGTCCGACGAGGAGGATGATGATTTCAATCCCGCGCCCGCAGAAGAATCAGACAATGAAGAGGTAGATCGGGGCCAGGTTTGTATTCACTCGGATAATGGATAATTACGACGGGACTGGGCTGACGAGACGGTATCAAGGCTGGGCGCCGTGGACCTGACGATAATGCCCGAAACAGGGATGACGATGAGGATGGAGTGAATGAGGCTGGCGGGGACGAAGATGAGGAAGATGACGATGACCGCGGAGAGAACGAGGAGGAGGAGGAGGAGGCAGATGAAGATGAGGAGGACGAAGATGCTGTTTCGGTGAGGGTTTCTTGTTTTCATACTTTGCTCTATCGAACGGTTGCTGACGCTTATTCATTTATCATGTAGGGTCGATCACGAAAGCGCAGAAGGGGTCTTGGTGTTCACAACTTTCTCGAAGTCGAGGCCGGTGTCGATGAGGACGAAGATGAGGGAGAGGATGAAGAGGAAGAAATGGAGTTCGGCGGTGACTTCCACCCAGATGATGCAGATGCGCTCCCCGTTGGGGCCGAGATGGATGACCGTCGACACCGGGACCTTGATCGTCAGCGCGAGTTGGAGGCAAGCATGGATGCTGAGAAGCAAGCGCAGCTACTTAAAGAGCGTTATGGACGGAACCGCGCCGCAGCTTCAGACGCCGTAGTCGTTCCCAAGCGGCTTTTACTTCCTAGCGTCGATGATCCTAGCATCTGGGGTGTCCGCTGCAAGGCCGGAAAGGAGCGTGAAGTCGTTTTCGCCATCCAGAAGCGCATCGAGGAACGACCCCTTGGTTCTCGAAACCCGATCAAGATCATTTCGGCCTTTGAGCGTGGCGGTGCTATGAGTGGATATATCTATGTTGAAGCACGAAGACAGGCCGACGTCATGGATGCCTTACAAGACATGTCGAACGTTTATCCCCGGACAAAGATGATTCTGGTTCCCGTGAGAGAGATGCCGGATTTGCTGAGAGTTCAGAAGTCGGAAGAGCTCAACCCTGGTGGCTGGGTTCGAATCAAGCGCGGAAAGTACATTGGTGATCTGGCTCAGATTGAGGAAGTGGAGACGAATGGGTTGGCTGTGACTGTGCGCTTAGTTCCTCGTCTCGACTACGGACTGAACGAAGACTCTGGCGCGCCTATCGTCGACTCCAAGAGAAAACGAGCTACTGCGAATGCTGCTGTCGCCCGACCACCTCAGCGCTTGTTCAGCGAAGCCGAGGCCAAGAAGAAGCATAGCAAATATCTCTCTGCTACGTCTGGTCTAGGTGGAAAGTCGTGGAGCTACCTCGGTGAAACTTACATCGAAGGTTTTCTGATCAAAGACATGAAGGTGCAGCATCTTATCACTAAGAACGTTAATCCCCGGCTCGAAGAAGTCACCATGTTCGCTCGCGACTCCGAAAACGGCACATCGAACCTCGATCTTGCTTCCCTTGCAGAGACATTGAAGAATTCAACGGCAGAAGAGTCTTACCTCCCCGGAGATCCCGTGGAAGTGTTTAAAGGTGAACAACAAGGTCTTATCGGCCGCACGAGTTCCACTCGTGGAGAAATTGTGACTATCTTGGTTACCGAAGGCGAGCTGGCGGGCCAAACGATAGAAGCTCCTGTGAAGACACTCCGCAAGCGTTTCAGAGAGGGTGACCACGTCAAAGTCATTGGAGGTAGTAGGTACCAAGATGAGCTGGGTATGGTTGTGCAGGTTCGAGATGACACAGTCACTCTTCTCAGCGATATGAGCATGCAGGAGATTACTGTCTTCAGCAAGGACCTTCGTTTGTCTGCTGAGACAGGCGTTGACGGGAAACTCGGCATGTTCGACGTGCACGACCTCGTCCAACTAGAGTTAGTCTCTATTCCCTATGATCTTATGCTTTTACTAACAGTTTCGAAGTGCTGCTACGGTTGCTTGCATTGTCAAGGTGGATCGTGAGTCGTTACGAGTCCTGGATCAGAATGGTTCTATTCGCACCATTCTTCCTACACAAGTCACCAACAAGATTACTCCGCGCCGGGACGCCGTCGCTACAGATAGGAACGGAGCCGAGATTCGACATGGAGACACTGTAAAAGAAGTCTATGGCGAGCAACGGAACGGCTTGATCCTTCACATCCACCGCTCATTCCTTTTTATCCACAACAAAGCCCAAGCTGAAAATGCGGGAATAATCGTTGTGCGTACCACCAATGTTGTAACAGTCTCAGCGAAGGGAGGCAGGTCGACAGGCCCAGATCTCTCCAAGATGAACCCAGCTTTGATGAAGAACGGCGCTCCAGGCGGCATGATGGCTCCTCCTTCAAGGAGCTTCGGACGTGACCGACTCATTGGAAAGACGGTCATGGTCAAGAAAGGGCCTTTTAAAGGTCTTGTTGGTATTGTCAAAGACACAACGGACGTCCAGGCGCGTGTGGAGCTTCACTCTAAGAACAAACTTGTGACGATTCCTAAGGAGTTGCTTGTTGTCAAAGATCCCATTACCGGCCAGACAATCGATATGTCTCGTGGCAGAGGAGGCCCACGAGTTCCTCAGGGCGGTTCTGCCGCTCCACCATCTGGCTGGCAGGGAGGTCGTACTCCAATGGCTGCCGCTGATTCCTCAAGAACACCAGCCTGGGGTGGAGCCGCTTCATCCAGAAGTAAGTGTCTCGCGTTATGTTCTAGCTTACATGCTTTCTAACCTTTTCTCTCTAGCTCCTGCCTGGGGCGGTCTCGGTTCTCGCACACCCGCTTGGAAGGCGGACGGATCACGAACATCAAATCCTTATGACGGCAGTCGCACAGCCTATGGAGGCGCAGGATCTCGCACACCAGCCTGGAACGCGGGAGCACGGACCCCATACGGCGGCAGCTCCGGCGGCAGCGACTTCGATGCTTTCGCAGCTGGCTCAAGGACTCCTGCCTGGGGAGGAGCCAACGCTGGCGGCCGTACCCCAGCCTGGTCAGCGGGCGGATCTTCAGCCAGCAACAGTAAGGCTTACGATGCTCCCACACCCGGTGCAGCTTACTCGGCACCTACCCCAGGCGCATATGCCGCCCCAACTCCCAGCCTTTCAGCACCAACGCCAGGAGCCTGGGCCGACAGTGCGCCGACACCTGGGGCCTACAATGCTCCCACGCCAGGTGGCCCGTCAAGAAGACCGTACGATGCGCCAACTCCAGCCGACTTCGACAGTGGAAGCCGTCCATATGATGCACCGACGCCAGCGATGGGAGCCGCCACACCAGGAGCTGGTCCATATGACGGCGACGATGGCGGTCCGCGCTATGAAGAAGGGACGCCCAGTCCTTGACCGTGTAGAGATTTGTTTTTTAAGGGCGGTTAACGATTTTCAAACATAAAACTGGCGTATCCTTCTCTGATACTTCTTTACCTTCATCTATTTACCTTACCCTTCAGGTATCATCATCTCTTTAGTACTACCGTGTATTATCAATCTATCTTTATCCACACATGCAAACACAATGTACTTGCCCTAACTCAGCGTACCCTTGATACTACAAAGCCAAAAAATGCGCTTAAAGATCACACTTTACCATAGACAGACTAAACAATTGAATGATAAACTCCCCTTCATCCACCATCCCTTGCATCTTATTCCATTCCAATTCGCCAACCAGTAAATGTATGTAAGGTAATAGATAGATATATAGTAAAACATAGATGGGGAACAGAATCGAATGAATCCGCCACGACCGAATAGTGGCAATTTGCGTCTATGTCTTTCTTTTGCATTTCTCTCAAATTTTGCCTCGCATTTTTCGTCTTTTGACTTGCTTCTGCATATTTTCCATTTCCCACTACCCACTACCCGCATTCCATTCCGTTGATTCTTCTCTATAAATAAAATGTCGTAAAATCGAAGGCGATAAGACAAGGACAAAAGACGTGCTCAAAAATGAATCGAAGGCGGATAATGAGTTGAATTGATCGGTTGTAAAGAAACTAGCGGGCGTCGCAGATAAGAGGGAAGAGTAGGAGCGGGTGAGCGAAGTCATGAATGTATGTTCAAGCGGGTACTGCACGTGCCAACAAGCGGATATTGTCCAGAAGGCCCTTGACCAGGTCTTCGTATTGATTCTTGGGGTCCCCGGACATGGCAAGTTGTCCTTGGCGGCGGATTTCAGCAGCCGAGACTTCGATTTCGAGTTCGTGATCGAAATCGCCTTTTGCAGAGGGCTGTGCGAGTGTTAGAGACTGATCGGTGAGCGAAAGAGGATATGGCAATAAATCGAGGGAGAGAAACGTACCTCGGACCTAGCGACTTGGGTCAGATCGATCTGATAAGCCAAGTGTCGGTAGCTCATGCGGTCTTTATTCCGGTCACTAGCGCCACGGCCTGTATCTGCGGGTGAGAGGTGGGAAATGTCGCCGTCGTAGTTCATTTCGAGGTTGACACTGACGCGCCAGTCGACGCAGGTGCGCGGACTATGGATATCAAGATCCGCCACGCGGCATTTCACGATTTTGGCGAGAACTTCCCCTGTGCGTTGATCCACGGTGACTCGGACTCGAGGCTTGTGGCGAGGATTGAGATTTTGACGGATGATGGGGGGCAGGTCGGAGGGGGAGACTTCGTAGAACGTATCGCGTTCCTTTTTGTGTGCGTATGAGAGGGGGATTCGGCCCGGGTTAGCTTGTGGCATAGATGCTTTCACAGCTTCGTTAAGGAAATTGTTCATGGCTCGATGTTGCGCCTGTACAAAAGTTAGTTTATCGGGTAATACTATTGGGGATGCTGCCACGTACTTGCGTCATGCTGCTCTCAAAGCTTGTTCGAACGCGGGAATTTTCTCGATTGATGACACTTTCGCTGAGTACCGGCAGCTGAAGCCTCTCCCCGCGATCCAGGTCTATCAACTTGCCTAGCTTTGCTTCTATTTCGATAATAGCACCTTGCCCTACTGCTGTTGAACCAGCAGGACCCGCCATGGCATCGTTCCGGAGAACCACGTGCTGGAACAAAAAGTCGCATACTATCTTTGTTATTTCCTCGTGCGGTATAAATCCAGTGATGGATGGCTCCCAAGGCCCTAGACTCTTCAGTTGCGGTGGCTCGGAGGGTTGCGATTGCGCGGCAGGTGTCGAAGGGGCCGATAAACCGTTCACGACTGAGTTCTCTCTTTTGATCTTGGTTGGGGGCGGAGTGGCGCGGGATACGGCCTGCTGGCGAACCAGCCATGGATTTTGCGGTGTGTTTCTGATATGTTTGGGAACAGGAGGTATTCGATTGGGAATCATCGGACACCTTCCCTTTGTGCGGGTTGTCCTTTGCGCATAGATCGGCGGCTGATTGTACCGTCTCCGTTTCGGTTTGGGAGGCTCAGGGCTCGAATTCCCCAAATCAGTCGCAAACTTAGCTTTAGGCGGCAGCGGCTGCCCCTGTGTCGCCCTTGGAGATTCATTTGCGACGAACCCTCCGGATGACGGGGGACTGTTGATTTGCGATGCGCTTGACGCGGGATAGCCAAGTGAATTTTGGTCAAAGTTTCGATTTCCTTGCGCTGCCACGCCGTTTTCCCTGTCGGCCAGCTGCGCCAACCCGGCCTGCTCACTGTGCGCTGCCACACTACCGCGTCGGACCCCTGAAGAGAAGGCAGTCTTTGGGCTGACACTCTCATCGGACCCCCTCCTTTCGGGCGCGACAGAGGCCCGTCGCGGGGTCTGCTCGAACGTCCTTGAATCATGCCGCACGGGTCGAGGGACCGCGGTCGGCGACATGTGCATCTGGGTATCTTGTCCGACCCATGGGCTCGACGCGCGGTTCGATAGGGAATCATGGCCTGAGGACTGGGGGCGCGCGGATGACGGTGTTGAGTGATGATAGGGGGCGGTCACAGAGCCTCGTGGTGTACCAGGAAGCGAGGCTTGTGCTGGAGGAGAAAATTGCTGGGGTGGATATTGTTGTGACGCGGCGGCGGGAGGACTCTCTCTATGGGGGAATGAGTGGGGAGCGGAGGAATAAGGGGTCAAAACAGACTGGATAGATTGAGAACGCTGGGGAGCGATTGGCGATTGCTGTTGCGATTGATGATGTTGTGGATGATTGTAGGCGACAGGCGCGGCGAAAGAGTCGCGTCTGGTAGAGGGACCGTAAGGTCCAAGAGGCGGACTGGGACCGCGCTGGTGCTGTGCGCTCGCATTCAAGGAAGGTGTAGGGTGGTATTGATAGGGCGACTGTAGCGAACCGTAGGAGGAGCTTCGGTCTGGGGAGGTTTGGGCGCGCTGGAGTTGTGGGGGTTGCTGTGGTGGCCCGTTGGGATAGCCGGCCGGATAGGACGAAGATGACGATGGTGGAAGCTGTTCGTGTGAAGGGTAGACTGGCTCGGACGGTTTGCGAGTGAGTTGCGGCGGGGAGCGATGCGATGGAGGCGATGGAGGGCGACGCGAAGAGCCCGCGGCATCACTGTTCATAATGGTGCGCAAATCCATGGCAACTGGAGGGTTTCTTTTTCCTCCAACGAGTTCGAGATGGGCTCAAGTAGAGCAAGAGAAAAAAAAAAAAAGACCAAGCTGGCACGAGACTGCAAGAAACACGACGCACCCCCTTCCACAGCGCCCCGAGGCGGATGATGGGAGAGTCGATGCCTATCAAGGACGGAGATGAGGTAGGGGCGAGGAGGATGATGAAGAAGACATTTAGGGGATGGAAGGGGTGCCTGAGATGAGGTGAAGCTGAAGGCAGCGATTCAGACCGATAAGAGGAAAAAGGAAGGAAGATCGAGTAAAATCGCGGGCCGAAGTGTGCAGGCTGAGTTGGCAGACGATCAGCAGTGGTTGAGCAGCAGGTTGTGCAGATTGCAGACAGAGTGTTCTCTTTCAAGATAGAGACAATGGTGTTCCAATGCATTCAGCAACCTCTTTTCGAAGCTGGTTGGATAAGACCAGATGCAAGATTGCTTCTATTGTGTCGCTACAGAAGTACAAATAGTGGAAGTTTATATCTACGCTTTCGCATCGACATTGGCGCATGTACTGGTCAGTTTGACGCTGCTCGGCATGGCTCTACTAGAAAGGAGGATAGCTGTCTTAGTAGACGAAGCTGTCAACGGGCCTTTGAAGCTGCTTCCGTTTTGAGGCTTGAATCTTTTCTGCCAGGCGGGGTGACTTTAAGAAGTCAGGTGATAAGAATCACGTGATATACACTGTGAGTGCCCGTTTGGTAAAGTCTCAAGCCGAGAAACGTCACATATCATTGAAAGCCCAGATTTGAAGTAAACAAGAAAGAAAACATAGACAAATCACCATTAATGAGCAGGAAAAAAATCATGCTATTTGAGCTAATCTATGCTGAACCCTTGGTGGGTATTATTCCTCTATCAACTCGAAGATCGTCCCCAATGGTGAAACGTCAACCCTCCTGAAATACTCCGGATCGACAGTCGCCATTTGGCCTTTACCTCTCGCCCTCTGCTGCTCATCCTCCATTTTCACCTCTTTTCTCTCGCTCGAGGTAATACTCATTCGTCTAGTGACCCCGTCGCGCACACTCTATGGGACACTCACTATTGAGGCTTCCATAGAATGCTCAGTCCTTCCGTTGCGATAAGCGCTCGCTGATGACGAGTCCCGGACCCATACCAGCTCACCCCCATTGCACATATCGACTCCACCATTCGCAGTACATACATATAAGGCTACGCACTCTTGTATCGTCGCCTAGGAAAGAGGCTCTGCGTCTGCCTCAATCTCCTCACTCTCGGCGAAATGAGCGACCAGCATGAACCCCAATCGTCCCCGGCGATCCACAACGTTCCTCTCAATGACGTCGAATCCGGTCTCCATTCTGAATCACGGAGTCGCGCTTTTCCTTGGTCCAACTTTGAAAGTCTATCCGCTTCAGACATTGTTTCCGACCCTTCTAAGCTCTCCCCGCTTATCGAACACTTCTCCGAAAACTGGCAGGATTATTTAGAAGACTGGTTCACGAAGCTGGGAATCGTCATTACCCCCAGCTATCTTCAGCACTTAGTCGGTGGTCAACCACCTCCACAAACGAAACTTCATGCGATCGCAGCGCTGGATGGTTTGCGAGGGTGGGCTTGCTTGTTGGTCTTCAACTTCCATTTCCTTTTCACCTATACATGGAAGGTTGCCGTTGGATGGGGATTCAATAATGACAACTTTTACCTCTACCAATTGCCAATCATCCACGTCCTTGTCTCGGGTCATATTATGGTCGCCATATTCTTTGTGATATCCGGATATGTGCTTTCTTATAAGCCTCTCAAATTGATCCGCAGCCGCTCCTGGGAAGAGACATTCGTCACATTGGCGTCTTCAACATTCCGACGCGGCCTCCGATTATACGTCCCTTCGATAGTCGGCATCTTTCTGGTCCTGATCGCCGTACGCGTAGGCGTGTACAACTACTCCCAAACAGTTCTGTACGAGGGACATACCATTAGGGGCACCAACGAGCAGCATCCACCAATTATGGTCAAATCACTTGTCAAGCAGCTGTGGGATTGGTATGCAACAATTGCGCGACTAATGGATCCTTTCGACTGGGCCCTATACTATAACAATTACAACCCGCACCTATGGACAATACCTGTTGAATTCCGCAGTTCTATCGTCCTATTCCTGACAATTCTCGCCACCTCCCGGGTCAAGACAGCGATTCGCCTCTCACTGGTCAGCACTATGGTCTGGTTTTGCATGCGCTACGGCCGATGGGACGTCGTTCTCTTTTTATCCGGCATGCTTATGGCCGAAGCCGATCTCATCCAGGGTCTTTGGGATAAAGGCCCATATGCGGAAGAAGAACTGGAAGAAAAACAGGGTTGGAGCGCCCATACCATTCCCTCAACATCCAAACCCCAACAACCATTCCGCCTATCGAGCCCTAAGCGCTGGATAGCCCTCTTAGTCCTAGGGCTCTATCTCGGCTCAACCCCAAATACCGGCTATAAATTCACCCCATTCTTCATGTGGACATGGCACATCACGCCCAAGACATACCCCGAACCGCACCGCTTCCCGCAAACCCTCGGCGCAATCATGATCGTCTATAGTATCAACCACTCAAAGGACATCCAAAAACTCTTCGTCAACCCTGTCTCGCAATATCTAGGCAAAATCTCCTTCGCATTCTACATCGTCCACGGACCCATCCTCCACTCATTGGGGTACTCTCTCATGCCAAATATATGGAACATTACCGGGAAGGAAACGAACTTCCAGTACTGCCTGGGTTTCTTCATCGGCTGGGCGATTTGTCTTCCCATCTCTCTCTGGGCAGGCGATCTCTTTTGGCGTTTGGTTGACATTCCTAGTGTGAGTTTGGCGAGGTGGGTCGAAGGGAAGGCTTTGGCGAGAACAGGCGGGGGTAGCATGAAGAAGACGCAAAAGGAGGCTTCGCTTGCGCACTGAGGCGTTGACCCTATTTTTCTCGGTTGTAGCAAGTAATACTATCTGAGTTGACCCGAACTCAATGGGTACACGTTCCTGGTGCTTGAAGCTAACATTTGTGTTCTTTTCTTCTCGTTTGAAATATCACTCCGGTTCAGGAAATCGGAATTATAAAATGGCTTTAGCGGGCGTATATTGATTAGTCTGGACAGACATGTTGTTTTCCTTCCTTTTGTTCATATATGGATTTCTGACCTACATGTTTAGTTCTACCATTGGAAGAATAGTTGAAGTAGGCTTGTATCCAATTAGCATTCAATCGGATATAATATACCCAGAATGTGTTCGATGCAATCGTTCATTCGTATACTCATACCGGCCGCAACCCAAGACGCTTCTAAAGACATAAATTTAGGGTTGGCAAAACCAGGCATCTTACTACCCCGTCACTCTTGAGGGGTGAAGAGAAAGTAAGAAGGAAAAAGATTAAGCTCAAGATCAAGCGCAAAGACAAATACCCTGGTTGACTGAAGGCGAGATGAATATATGGCGCGATGAAGAAGAAAAATTGGGTGATAGTATGCGTGTCTAGTGGATATCAAGCAGCTTTTTCTTTGCTGTTTACAAGGCGACGCCCCATACTCCTCGTCCGCCACAAACGCCTAGCCAGTCACGAGGGTGGCCGGCGGTTGTGGTGCCCCCTTGTGGTGACCAGCTGATGTTTGAGATTTCGTAATCGCATTGCCATGCGGCTGCGGGGCCGCGCTCGGTGGTTGTGGATGGCGTACCGGGTGTGTGCGCGGCTGGTATGACGGGAGTGGAGTTGTGTTGGTTGATCAGGTCCCAGAGGAGGACGAGGCAGTCATCTGCACCGGAGGCAAGGACACCGCGTCGATTAGGAGACCATTCAACGGAATTGAGAGAGGCGGAGTGGCCCCTGAGTTCTAGGAGTGCTTGGCCCGGCTGGCGGACATCCAAGACACGGACTATGTTCGAGTCTTGGGAAAATGTGGCAAGCAGGTGGGCATCATGCGGTGATGCTATAAATATTAGTATGATAATTTCTAGGGGTGGTTATGTTATGTTAGAGACGGGACTTACCGGAGATGCGCAGTAAGGGCGGAGGCCAGGCGGAAGCTGGAGCGGAGGGGCTGCCATTTCCTGGGCTCATCACTAGTCGCCAGTGAAGTCAGTATTGCACGATTATACTGGTCAACAGAGAGCTTACATTTCTCATTCTTTTCTGTTGGCTCATATATGATGGTGCTGTGTTCCAGGCTGCGCAGATCAAACATGCGGACACTACCGTCAGCACCACAGCTGACGAACACATCAACACTGTTCGCACAAAAGCGCACATCGTATACTTCCTTGTCGTGAGCAATAAGTTGGGTCTTTGCTGTCAAGGTGGGAATGTCCCAGATCGTGCAGGTAGTATCGATACTAGATGTGATGATCAGACTTGGGGAGATTGTGTTCCAGTCTAGTGAGGTAATAGGAGCGGTATGCTCGGGTGATTTGGAGTTCGAGAGCAAGGCCAGAGGTGACAATTTTACAGGCGGTGCATCCCTTTGGTTTGCTGGTCGCGTAATCGAATTGGTAACATGCGGAGACTGAGAGTTTGGTAAGGACCATAGTCGGAGATGATCTCCGGAAGTGGCTAACAGGTCTGTGGACTGCTTCTGCGATGATGGAGGTTCCCATAGGATTCGTGTAACTGGATATGAATGGGTAGCCTCAGCTGTCTTGACATATTCCAGCTTGACCTCTCCGGCAGTGGCATCGGACGTATCGGGGTCGGGATGTGCAAGGTGGGTATCAAGAATTTGTATCTAATCGCCTAGTGTCAGTGAAAAGAGAACCTGGCAGGGAGTCAGGATATGCCCTCACATAATTATGATGGTCTTCTAAATAGCTTCCCAAAGCAATTTTTCCGCCGAAGGAGCCTGCGTTTCCAGTAACTGGCCATTTACACCAATCAACAGCATAGATGGGCCAAGGGGTGATATAATTGCTGTTGGTGGGTACCTGATTTTCAGCGCCGCTGAAGGCAGATGCGCCAGTACTTGCAATAGGATCGCTTAGAAGGTCCCCGGGGGAGCGGATGTCTGCCAATCCTAGGGGGGAATACTTTGCGCCTTGGGGGGTTGGAGGCTGATATCCAACACCTGGCGATGACCCAGGAGGCCTGTATTTCTGCTGCTCGAATCCTGCCGGACTGGATCTGGAGTGACCATGGGAGTTCATGCCGGACCGCGGTGTCGTCGATGGGGGCTGGGGCTGGGGCTGAGACTGAGGCTGAGGTTGAGGTTGGTGTTGCAATTGTGTGGTCAACTGAGGTAGGGTGGGAAGAACAGACGGAGCCGTATTCACCGAGACTGCTGGTGAACGATTGGCGGCGTTACCTGGCTGGAGAGCACCGGGCAAAGCTGCTCCAGTTATACCACCGTTTCCGCCGCCATACTGGTTGGGCTGAGAGCCTGAAGGCTGGATATTGATGGAAGGGAGGTGGGTGTCAGGACTCGTGGGGTATTCGTGGGACATCGAATGTCGCGGAAGGGCACCTGGCGCCGGATTTCCGGCCGGAATATGTAGCTCTTCTGGCTGTCGGCCATAGATAGTCGCCCGTCGAGGGTCAAAGGCTTGCGCGGGGTTTGACATGACGGCACTGAGGAGGGAAGGAGGAGGATATGTGAAATCACACGCTGGGCCACTGCACAGCAGCGGGGGATTGGCAGCGTAACCACGGCCTTATAGTTTCGAGGGGCTCAAATAGTTGTCCTAGTTGGTTTGAGGTCAATTGGACGAGCTCTACTCCCTTTTATAGATGGCAGGCGGGAAGATGACAGAAGTCCAGCGACAGCAAGAGAGTGCGGGGTGTGATGCATGCCAAAAGAATGACTGAGAGGGCTCAACACATCTTGTGCCCAAGGGAGAGCAGACGAGACTTATAGGGCGGCGCGGGGCGTTGAACAGAAGCAGATTGAGGGCGGCGCCAGCTCCCATGCGAGAAACAGCAGCATAAGGTTATCTCGGGCAGTGCCAGCCTCTGGGTGCGATTGACTTCCTCCGCCCGACTCGGAGTCCCGTGATGCTGACTCATCCCCCCGGTTTCGATACGCGTATCTCATACACTACCAGTACTAGTACCAGTAGTAGTACGGGAGAAGAGCGAAGAGCGCCGGATTCTGAACCGCGGCCTCGGCTGCTTCTGTCGTCGATGCGACTTCGTTCTTATACCCGGGACCTTTCGTTTGACTTCCTCTTTCTGGACTTCGTCTGGGTCCCTGTCTGTGACAGCCTGATGATTATCTTTGTCTTATTACCTGATGCCCATGGTTTTTGCTCTCCATTACTCGTGCCATACTGATAGTTACCCGTGGCGAGCTTCCCCTCCTTCGCAGTTAGTAGTTTCCCCGCGATGGCATCAGATCGCATATCCCCGCCGTCAGCCTTACTTTTGCTACCCCCTCCGCCATCCATCACTTTCGACCATTTCCGAACTGTCTATGAGAAATTATTGTCCGCAACATTCAGCAATCTCTTGAAAAGCCTCAATGGATCAAATCGCATTGCGTCACTAGACGTCGCTCTGTCTCTACCGGGTCTGCAGTCCACGCCATGTCAGCCCCCAGCAAGAGCTTTTGCGAGCCTTCAGCGCATTGTGGAGCACGCCTACAGGCTGATTGGAGCGGTCTCAATTGAACAAAATGTTGAAATGGAGGCACCCGGCGGCATCGATTCACGTGTGATTTTGCTAGATTTCGATTCGGTGCGAACTTCGGAATCCGTACACAAAGACTCTGTCGCTGTCGAATGCAATGGGCCTGTCGTCGACGTTAGAACTCTGGCAAGCTCGGGGCGTCTGTGGGATAACATTTTTTATCCCGTTACTCCAGTAGGTCAGGATCTTGCGACGGCATTCAATAGATTTTACACTTCAAATGGTGGAACCTTTCAACCACTGTCGGAAACAGCCCAATGGACTCCGGGCGAAAATCTGGTGGTTCCTGGGGAGACGCCCGAGTCGGTCTTGCATCATTCAGTCATCTTGGGCGGCACGTTCGATCACTTTCACATTGGGCACAAACTGTTACTCACGGCGACTGCATTAGTATTACAGCCGGCAGGAACCGCCCAGGCAGGCCAGGAGAGAACCATCACTGTCGGCGTGACAGGTGATGACATGCTGAAGAACAAAAAATATGCCCAGTTCCTGGAGAGCTGGGAGGAACGTTGTCGGAGCACAGGGGCTTTCTTGACATCAATCATGGACTTCGGACCTCCCGAAACGAGCGCATCACGCGTTGAGCAGATCTATAAGCCTGGGCCGAACGGCAGGGCCGTTGTGATGAAGATCCGACCTGGGATAACCTTGCGACTGGTGCAAATACTCGACCCATACGGACCAACCATTACCGAGCAGAATCTAAGCGCCCTGGTAGTCTCCAAAGAGACTCGCTCGGGTGGTGCCGCTGTCAACCAGGAGCGGGCCAAACGGGGGTGGAAGCAGCTCGAGGTCTTTGAAGTGGACGTAATCCATTCGGGCGAGGTGGCTGCCGACGAGGTCGAGGATTTCGCATCCAAGATCAGCAGCACGGATATCAGACGACGGCGAATGGAGCTAGCGATGATCTAGGCCGACGGATGTGCATGATCCGAATGCCACAACAGTGTACGAATGGTAGTGTATGTATATAGTGAAGCCGGATTCTGAAACCATACAAGATGCAAGGGAAGAAGAGTGTATACGTACGCGTTGTTTCATTCAATAATCGCGAGTCGCACGCAGGCGGAGGTGGGGGAGAACCGTTGGTAGAGAAGGCACCGCGAGCGCAAAAGGAAGGATTTTCTGCTTATCTCCCCGGCGTTTGGGGAGGCGCCTTCAGCCTTTCAGCCTGTCGCTTGCCTCTTTGTCCCTGCCCACGCGACGCTGGCTTAAAACTGACCTTGACCTCGACGGGGTCATATTTCAATAATAATAATGGAATTGTCCCGCAGTCGATCGGGTTCTGCATGATGCTGGAGTGGTGATTCCCCTGCCCGTTCCACAGCAGGCCCCTAATCTCTTCGATGCCAGGGGTTGGAGATGGCACGGAGGTGAGGCCTCTCTCTAGCCTGCGCAGTCACAGAACTAACCCAGGACTCCCAGCTACAGGAGGGTGGTGATTCGCTTCCGTCGGCGGGGCTCCTGCACCTGCAAGTATCTTACTCTTCTGATCGCAACCTCTCTTCGAATCCTTTGCTCCCAAGTGCTGCTCCGTGACGCTCTGACGCTCAGTCGCACTCGCCTTCCCCGCCCTGCTGCTTTTCGCTCCTCCAGTCCACGCCCTCAGCGCCTCCACCATCCACCACCTCCCCCCGGCAGCCCCTCGCCTCCTCTTCCAATCCTTCTGCTCCCTTTGCATCCTCTTCTGCAGGTTCGCGCTGGGTAACCGCATGCAGATTCAATCATGTGACTTGCGTGTCCCAGCGTTCGTCCAATGTTCGTGCTTCGGTTGGCCCAGACGACTCGACATCGGGACCACTAGATTTTGGTTAATGCCAGAGACCCTCGTCAACCTGGTCGATGGGACTGGCGATGTGGGACTAGAAGATTTCGTCAGACATGTCGATGTGCTGCAAGCGCTGTGTCTGTGGTCCGCCGCCTATTATTCGGCTCTACTGCACTTGATACAGCACAGGCTGTCGCCCTTGAAGCCGGAATAAGGACAGGTTCAGAGACACCTTGGAAAGCAAAGTGGCAGACAAGATGCATCAATTCTTCAATATATAATTTCAAGGCGCGAACCTGTCAATTTCCTTATTTCCTTTTTTTTCTCCCGCTCCATCTTGTTTGCTTTTTATTTTCTACTTCTTGACGTGCCTTTGCTACTTTCGCTGTTCGTCCTGCGACTAATGCTCTGCAGTCTTCCGTCGCTTCTTTGCTTATTTCATCCTCGGGTTTCTCTTATTTCTGCCCCAGCCTACCCCTGAATCGTTTTTCCTCTACATTACGAAGGTCTCTCAGGAGTCCGACGGACTCTACCTCTCACAGCTCCCCATCTTGTCGCCTTGAATTCCATGTGGTTGCGAGGAGCGCAAGTGGCCGGACACGCGGCTGCAACGCTGTGCAGGAATCATGAAGCCAATCCAGAAAGGCATCCAAGACCTAGCAGACGAATTGATCATTGAGATCCTAAACTTCCTCCTCGGCGCAGACCAACTGTCCAACACGTCGTCTCCTGTCAATCCACCTGATCGCTCTCCCGGGCTTGATGACCGGCCAGCTCATGCTCGCAGCGAGAGCACCGAAGTAGACCGACTCCGGCTCGTTTGCAAGCGGTTCGCGCGAATTAGCACACCTAGGAAGTTTGCTCGCTTCAACCTCCGGTTTGGGCAAAAGGATTTTCAGAGACTGGAAGAGCTTCTACACATGCAGATGGCCTGTCATGTGAAGTATTTCACATATATGGTGCGACCATTCTACCAAGGAAGCGGTAACTGTCTCTCGAATAAGCAGCCCCTGCTGCGATTGTGCTGAAAGACTCGAAATCAGCTAATATTCGAATATAGGCTGGCCGCAATTCCTCAACGACCTCGATTCGAGAACGTTCCCGAAGACTGAAGATCGACTGCAAGACCAGACGCGTATAATTGAGGAAAACTACGACCAGAAGATGCTTCTCAAGGCAATAGGGGCATTTTCATCCCTCAAGCAAATCAAGCTTCTTCGACTCCAGGACGAAGAAGATGAACGATTGCTCGACCAGATACATGAATATTCGCTGGAGGAAACGCTGGCGCTTGATTGGGAGCCCGCGTGCGCGCGAGCAGTCACCAACTTGGGAATGTCTCTTCTTGCATCGAACTGTACTTCTGTCCACTTCGTTGCGCCACAAATCAGCCCCGAGGCAGCAGGGAGGTTGGTACAGACCCCGTCCGCCACGCTCTCTGCTCTGGGGGCCCGACTGGAGCGCCTTGAAGTTACGTTTGCCTCGAGCTTTGATTTAACAAGCCATATGGACGCCCTCTCGGACGTCTTTCACGACTTCTTCCTCGCCGCAAAGAACCTCACGACTATTCACCTCGGGTTCGAGACCCCTGTTCCCCTAGATCTGCCGCTAGACCAGATATTCCATCGCACACAGTGGAAAGCACTTGGCACGCTCAGTATTCAAGGTTGGCGTCTAAGCTCCGAGGAGATAATTAACCTCATTCGCCGCCACCGCCGGCCGCTCCGCGATATTCGTCTAGTCAACATCCATCTCCGCGACGGAAGCTTCTGGCGTGATGTGCTGTCGGTTCTGCACGACGAAATGGATACGATCGAGTGCATTGCCCTGCATGGAATAAACTACGCTAGTCATTTGGACAGTTCATCCTCTTCTAATAGCACCAACGGCCATGGTAACGGCCATGCCATTGGCATTGGAAACGGGAATGGGAATTGGAACGGCCATGGTAGCGGATCAGCCGGGTTCCATCACCCTCCCCTTCCGCTTTCCGTCATTGTCAACGATAACACCGCGTCTAATATGACAAACCGTGGGAATACACGCAGCCCATCCGCTTATGGCTTGGAAGCCCTAAGAAAATGTTCTGCAGACATGCTAGGGGACAATGGAATTAGTGTTGGGCAAAAAGAAAGGTCCTTCTGGGAGGCATGGGTGTTGGCGAGTCCGCGCAACGTTGCTCGAAAACGAGTCTACTTGGGCTAATGTCGTGTAATTGAGGGAGGTATATAGCGTTCTATTTTGATTTTGCATCCTAATGAAGTGTTGAAGTGTGGGGTGGGTAGGGGGTGTTGAATGAATGAACGAAGGATGATTTATGCTCTGCCTATATTTTCGTTATTGGAGGCTCAGTAAATGGTTGTTTACACCCTTTCTTTAACAAGAAAACGCCGTAGCGGAGCTTGATGCTGAAGCCGTAGCATTGAATTGGGAAATGGGCTGGTTCTATGCAATACTAGGTAAGTATCCAGTGATCCCCACAAAAAAAAAACCATTCCGCTAACCACTAATTCATGGAGGAAACAGGCATTCTCAGCAGTATTTTTAATGATATCAAAACGGTAAATCGGGATTAGAACAGACAAACGGCCAAAGCCCGGGGTCATGGATGGAGCTGACAACAGTCATGTCAGCAGTATATGGATGAGGTATATGCTATGACAATAGATGGATACGGAATTCAGGGCAAGAGACTATCTATTCATTGTGCAAGAGGCGGTTCAACGGCGATAGTTGCAGCAGACACCTGGCCCGAGCTAGGAGGTTTCGCGCTCCGTTCACGCAACCGTCGCCCCTCCATAAGCCCACGGAGCCCCCGTTTCTGAAGCCCGATGACGCTGCTCAGATCGCCGGTCCAGACTTCCCGATCGCCGTGGGTTCCGCGGCGGCGACGAGTAGCTCGCGCAGGGTCAGCGGAGAGAGGTTCTGAGTCGGAGTGATCAAAGCTTGTCGCAGACGCGGAGGACGTGCTCGCGTTGCTGATAGAGTCATCGCGGTCGCTTCGCTGGTGCCGGCGGTTGAAGACGTTTGTGTTGATGCGGAGGGGCACACCGCGGGGTCCCGTAGAGGCGCCGCCGGCGCTGCTGCTGGCGACGGAGACGGAGGAGTTGGGGCCATGTTCTGTGTCGGAAGAGTCGGAGTTCAGGCGGCTATCGTGGAGGGCGAGGGAGGCGGTGGAGTTCGCGAGTTCGTTAGCGGCGTGTGCGCCGTTGAGGGCTTCGAGGGTGCCGCCAGGGCCGCTGATGAAGCCTGTGCCTCGGCCGCCACCGGCCGCCATGGCTGCGGCGTTGAAGACGGCTGCCGCATTACGGCCGTCGAGGACTTGGTGAAGGCGTTCGACGACCGCTTCGAGGAGGCCGTCGACCTGGTATGGACGGGCGAGTTGGAGGAGGGAGCAGAGGATCTGAGGGGTACAGAGGGGGGATCCGACTGGGGGAAGGGAGGAGGAGTAAAGGTAGTAGACAAGGACTTGGAGGGTGAGGACTGTGTGTGGAAGGTATAGAATGCGTGGGCGGGATGTTGGGGGTAGGCTGTGGGCGGATGGTAGTTCAAGGTTCGCGAGTAGAGATTTGGAAGGGTTATGGCTGCTGCTCGCAAGAGTCGTGGCGTTGGAGTAGGTGCTGCCATGGTCTAGCGACGGGGTTATCGTGATGCTGGAATTGCGACTCGGGTACGGCGCTAATGCAGGCCGCAATGTCGCTGCATCTGATGATGTATCCGAAGATTCGCGCAAGAGCTGAATAAAATATGGACCCCATCTGCGACTGAGGATCCGTGAGTTCACTGGGATCCGCTCTCCCCCTACGGCTTGAAGCTCCATATCTGCCATTTCGGGGATTGCCTGCGCAAGTCGCCCCAATTCGTCGGAAGCTGCCGAGAACGGCCGGCCACCCGACGTGAGCTGAGATAGCTTATGATGGAACGAAGCGGGGACTGAAGGAGCACTATGAGAAGTGTACCCAGATGTTGGAGACACCCTGCACGGGTTGTTGTAGAGCCCAAACGCCTCGAGCTCCACCATGCACAGATGAGTGAAGTTGATGCGACGGTGGTTGTAGTCTTCCACGAGATTGCGTTTCCGATGCCCAAGAATCACAAAGGTATTCCTTCTCGCCCATAGGACACCACGATTCCAGCTACCTTGTCCAAATACAGACCCACCAGCGTCAATCCGACCCCAAGTGAGACTCTTCAAATCAAGCGCCCAGAGCGCGTATTCTTGTTTCGATGAAGTAAGGTAGGTTCCACTCACCACAAAGTGTCCGTTGATGACACCTCCATTGGGAAACCGTAAGCCTGGGGGGGATGCCTGGCTCGGCATAGCCTTCTCAATCAAACGGCCATCCGGCAGACGCAGCTGGAGTTCGAGTTTGACGTCTAGGAAGTTGTAGTTGGAGTAAATCAACATTGGGCATCCTGTAGATCCTGAGCCCTCTGTAGGCTCCTGTGCATCTCTCTCTGTAGACGCTGACCCTATATCCGACAGAGTCATGCCGGTCAAGGGAGCAGCGACACTCCGATACGCACCACAACTCCTTCCTAGAGGGCTCGTGTTTGTCCATTTCAAACTGCGTAGGTTGAACACGCTTATTTGCTCAATATAGTGGTTGGTGCTGTCCTGCCCACCTACCACTACCATTTCCGCTCCGCCAAAGCCATCAATATCCACACCGATCGAGCCCTGATGTGGGTTGGCCGACGCGGGGTTGTGGTGAATTGCAGAGAGCGGAGCGGTCGCGGAGGTGAAGTAAGCACTTGAGGGTATTATGGTCGCACAGTGGGCATATCGTCCCTGCGGAGAATCGTGGGTGTTGACGCGAGTCCAGGTCCGGGTTGGAACATCGAAAATGTGGATATCTGACATCACAACCACTTCGGGTTGCGGCTCATGACTAGCGTTGTTCGCAGCGTCTTGAGAAGAGGTTGTAATAGGGGACATGCCACCGTAGCATACCAATTTGTTATCGCCTAGAGCACAAACACTATGGAAATATCGCGGGCGGGGAATATCGCCAGTCGCTTCGATTCTCGACCAGTGACGCCGGATCAGGTCCAGCTCAAATATGTCCGACGTCAAATGCGGGCGGGTTTTCGAGAGGATACGTCCTCCAAAGACGTATAGTTTATCGCCGAGAATGGTCGTGGTTGCTCCGACAAGAGCGGGAGGCTCTCGGCCAGAAGTACGGCGTACATTGCAAACGAGACCCGATAGATTGACAGGATTTGAAGACGAATTCGCGACGTGGGCTCCGGGAGAGATTCCAGAGGGGAGATGGTCATCTCTGGAAGAATCCAGGTGCCCTAGACTCGACTGACTTCTAGACATCATTCTCGAAGCGGCAAGACCCTGGGCCCGTAATCAACCCGTCGCTGATATCCCTCTTCCAGGTGTGTGTGTTTAGGGCAAGCAAGGCGACAGCACGGGCGTCGTTCGGTGTGTGGAGGTATAAGTTAGAAGCCCAGGCGAAGGCAGAATCTTTCCAGCGTCGATAATTGTATCCCCCGAGCTCGCTCTAGTAGTAGCTTATCTCCGTGCGCGGCGCTAGAAAAATCTCGAAGCCACAGGGTAGCATGAGCGTCGTAAGCAGGAACAGACAAGGCTGCAGCTGGAGCACAACCGAACACGAGATAGGACCCGGAAAGCCAAGATCGATATAGAGCGACTTCGCACTGGTAGTCGACGTTTGGTTCGTAGCACGCGATTTGATCGGGTCAGGGGCGGGCGGAAGGTCGAGAGCAATCAGTGTGGCTTCCCCGCCGTTGAGACACTGGCTCTGGTGCTTCGTTTCGGGGTTTACGCCGAGGGAGGTTCGCAAAAAGGGTGAATCGAGGTGGATCGTGACTCGTGAGGTAGCCAGGAAGAGGTTCGTAGAATTGTGACCTCTTCTGCCTGCTTGGTTTGGAGAACGTTGACTCTAGTCGCCGGCGGGAGATAGTAGCAGTGTCCTCCGACCACCTGTCGCACACAGCCTCAGCCTAGCAAATCAGCAAAAGGACACCGAGACGACAAGAGAAAGGGGATAGTGTCCGTAGTAGGGAATAATGTTTGTCGTACCGGAGCGGATCCTTCTTCGAGTCGGTCGCGGTGATGGTTAGTGTGGGCAGTAGTGGGTGTCCGGAGTCGTTGAGAAGAGCCCGTTTTTGGCAGCTGTGGAGAAGCTGGCCGTTAGACGATGGCCTCAATATTGAAGTCAATCTTTCTGACAGGTGAGGCTTAAAACGCCGCCAGTTGTAAATCACAAAACTGTCGCTTACAATCTAAAATCACTTGATTGTCAATCAAATTGCATGTGCCTATCCAACACTGTGGCAGCCGCGTTTTCTTTAGAATAGCAGTATTTATCCTCGTATCGGAAACAGCCGTTGAAAAAGTGACCTTCAGCGGGGTCAAAGCATTGATATCTGAGAAATTCGTGAAGCCAGACTAAAGTCCTGTACTACGTGCTAGTATACCTAGGAAGTCAAGGCATATGAAATAACTGAGGGAAGAAGACGGGGAAGGAGGATGGAGATGTTCGCCTGTCAGCCTGTCAGGAACCGTCGACTATGTGATAATAATAGCACCATTAATGTGGAATTTTTAGGCGGAGTATTATTTATGATCGAGCAATGAGAGAACAGTCCTGGCCTGAATTCTCTGGCCTGTATTGATGCTGCATAATTCTAGCCGCGGCGGCTTCATGCAAGGTGACGAGTCTGTCTCCGAGTTCGCTTCCTTGCTGTAGTTCGTTCAAACACCCCGACAGCACAATGAATATTGATTACAGCTGGACTAGACTTTGGCAAGGGTTGCCAACTACTCTACGCTAATGCACGCTAGCCTGGGCATTAAAACGAACCCTGATATTGGAACAAAGTGTGATATATTCAGTTCATTGTATCATGAGGTATCAAATATTAACAAAATCTTGATGAGATTTCATTCCTTTTTGTGCTCCTAGAACAGCCATCCAGTGACAGTCCCAGAATTACATTTTACCAGCCAAAAAAAAAAAAACCATTTACTCCTTCTTGAGGTTGGTGAAGCGCAGGTAACTGTTCGAGCAACGGTCAGCCAATGTTCCTGGAAAACTAGTCTAGGGCGAACTTACGGCTTAACGACGCGGATGTCGCCGAACTTCTTCTGAGCATCCTCGGTGGAGACGGGAGGGGGGATAACAACATCGTCACCAGGGAGCCAGTTGATGGGGGTGGTAACGCCGTGCTTCTCAGTGGTCTGGAGAGCATCAATGACACGGAGCACCTCAGCGGTGTTGCGGCCGGTGGAGGCGGGGTAGGTCATAATCAGACGGATCTTCTTGGCGGGGTCAATGATGAAGACGGAGCGGATGGTCAGAGCCATGCCTGTGTGAGGAGAGTTAGAGGCAAGCTATGATTGACGCGCTAAGGGGTGTATACGTACCCTTAGAGTCGACGTTGGTGGTGTCCTGGTAGTCAACCATGTCGAACTGGTGGGCGATCTTGCGCTCGGGGTCGGAGATGATGGGGAAGGTGAGCTTAGAGCCGGTGACCTCGTCAATGTCCTTGATCCAGGCCTTGTGGGACTCGGTGCCGTTGGCGCTCTATGGCGGGTCAGGATACAAGACACATTCTCACAATTGGGCCTTGACTTACGAGACCGATCAGCTTGACGCCACGAGCAGCGAACTCGGGCTCGAGCTTAGCGAAAGCACCGAGCTCAGTGGTGCAAATGGGAGTGAAGTCATCCTAGAAACAAAACTCCGTTAGCGCATGCTGTACCACTTGCGTTTCCGAAGACCCTCCAGTGGTATCTGGAAACTCACGGGGTGGGAGAAGAGGATGGCCCAGCTGTTGCCAATGTAGTCGTGGAACTTGATGGGACCATTGGAGGTGTCGGTCTCGAAGTTAGGGGCAGTGGAGCCGAGACGGAGGCTGAAGGAGAGTGTCGAGTTAGTTTATGCTTTTTAAAGCATGGGTAGAAGTTACTCACGGAGCAGCGCGTTCCTCAGCCATTGTGGTGTATATTCAGAGAATGGGTATAGACAAAGAGGGTGGGATGTGAGGGCAGTGGACGGAGGTTAGGGCGGAATTGAATCAGAACGAGGAGGAAAGACAGAAGAGAGGCGGCTTCAATAAATATTATTAAGAGGACCCTGAGATGCTTCAATGCCCCTCGATGACTTTCCATGTTACCCCTCCATCCCCCCTCTTTGATCACGCAATCTTCCCACCGCCTGCCAGATGTGTGCATCCCTCCACTTGCACCGCAAGCGGGGATCCATCTTAATCCAGACTTGCGTTTCCAAGCTCAAAGAACGGTTCGCCGTCTGAAACTCGGGGGACTGAGCTTGTAGCTCCGTTATTGGCCCGTTCCCAGTCAGTGTCGCTCTCCATCTTCACATACGCTCAGGAACCTGATCCCGACTTACTTGAGGTTCCCTCTGAAACCAAATATCTCAACCTTTATGCGTGGCTCGTTGTTTATTCGAATTTTGTCCTTCCCTGTTAATTGCCCTCTCGCCCGCACTTGTCGGCCGATTCCATTCAAGGAATGCATAGCTCGGCCGACAGCTTGAACAAGTGGCCAATGATCACGGATGCCGATGGCGCAATTCGCTCACATCATCGCCAAAGTCGATGCTCCATCGGGATTCGTGTTCAGGGCTGAGAGCCGAGCGAGCGAAACGGAGAGAAGCTGAAGAGGACAGAAATCTGGCATCTGGCAGGATTTTTCTGGAGCTTCTCGATCCAGGCTTCCAACAGCACTAGCGGGAACTCCGCACATAAATGTTATTTTCTTCTATAAATATAGGACAGTCTCAGCTCAGTGCTCGCCAAGCACTCTATTGTTCTCGACGCTCATGTTAATGATAACTCGAACTCTTCGATCCGGTTCGACGCATGAAAGGATGGGTCAGACAGGGTCTGAACATTTGTGATAAGTCCAAAAGTCTACAACATGAACGGCATCTAATCGTGAGGCATGATTTCCTAGATCTGATCAGTGACACAGTGTAACTCCAGGGAACGGTATCAGGGACGGCTTACACTGGCAAATCTACTTCGCGCACGAATCTGAGGCCCAAAGAAGACCAAAACCCACGGCACAATCGTTAAGAGAACGCCCTGGCCAATGTTAGCTCTTATCGACGATGGCAAAGGCTTTCATACGATTCCTCCTAAAAGACTGCAAGCAGCCGGGTATCCTAGGTTAGTGAACATGGCATTCGTCACCAATGGAAAGACACCTCCTAGGACGTTGCGGCCTAGCATTCATTAGCACCCTCGATCACAACTCATCCTAAGCGAGTACGGATAGGGCTGACGCATACAGAAAGACTGGGCCGCAATCGCAGAACTGGCATATCGGTGGTAAGTGTCCGCAAGATAGTTGAACGTGGCCAGGTAAATCGACAAAATCCCTATCGTTGAACAACCAATGGCGATAGTCGGAACAATCCATGGAATCGATGAGTATGATGTCCAACCAAACCAGAACAGACCTGCTGGCATCAAGATTGATTCGATGCATGCAAAGTACAGCCGTCCCTCGGGCGAGCTTGACATTTTTCCAGCGCGAGTAGCGAACTTCTCTTGATAGACGCTTATGGCCGTTGCTATAATAGAGGCGACAGAGACCGCTATTCTTCGTTAATCACTCGCCGTGATAGTATTCTGTACTACTGGGATAGAAATACCTGAGAATACCGCCCCATTTTGCTCAACATTGAAGCCATGATTTGTTGAGAAGACAAGAGGTATAGCACTGAACTTCAGGTATAGAATAGCCCAACTGAACGCGACCCAGAGTGAGAAAAAGAAAACCACTGGCTCGGTAAATAGAAGGTCTTGCGTCCTGTATGTCAGCGGAAATCGCTCCCGTATCTTAAAAGAGCACTCACGAAATGGCCGGTAACATGAGATTGATATCATCTTGGCAAGAGTCTCACGCTCTTCATCGCTTTTGACCTTCCATCTAATCCGCTGAAATTGCTGCTTCTCAGGGTACTCGCTCGATTCAAAGACAACACCATAATAGCCCGCATCTTCGAGTGCTTCGTAGTACTTATTCAAGATCATGGCCTTTCGGCTCAAAAGAACGCTCCCACGTGTTTCTTTTAGAAAGAACCAGAGAATAATCAGAAACCCTGCAGCTGCAATGGCCTGGGAATAATAGATCCACCGCCAACTCGCTCGTTGCTGGATAAACCCCGTAATAAGCGGGCCTAGACCGGTTCCAAAGAGAACAGAGCCCGCAAAATAGGACATGGGCGTATTGCGATTTTCCGCATGGTAGATATCACTGATGACCCCTCCAACCATCGTCGAAAACGTAGCTGTAGTTAGTCAAGTCAGCGCAACTTCCTTTGAATCATAGAGGCGCACAAAAAATACATCCACCGATTCCTAGAAAAAATCTTGCGACGAGTAAGCCAGCAAAAGAGTCCGTTGCCCCACATCCAATTAGGCATACTGCACTCTGTTAGCCTCATTCTTTAATCTACATTGATGGCTGAAGCACACCTGTGAATACAACACCGCTAGACACGAAAATTGGTCTTCTGCCGTTGATTTCCGAGAAGGGCGCTAGAACCATGGGGGCGATACCGAAGCCGAGACAAAACAATGTGATTCCCAAGTTGTACACAACCCTGCTTACACCCCATTTTGCGGTAAGCTCATCGGCCGGTGGGGTATATTCTCCTGCAGCATAGGCTGACATTGCCGTCACGCCGCAGGAGATCATTGTGATTACGGTCTTTCGAGGTTCGGACCAAAGAAATGGCGAAGCATATTGTGAGAGGTCTGGACATGGCGGTGGAGTTGACTGGCCAGGTTGCGGGGAAGAAAGGCCCACAGGCTGTGGTATTGGAGTGTCAAAGGTCAGGTATAACTCATCGATCGGGCTCTGCGAGATGTGGCTGCTCGGCGGAAGCTCAGCTCTCTGGTCGGAATTGCCCATGACCATTGTTGGGTCTGTGTCACTATACTCGGCGTTCTGTCCGAAGGTCGGGCGAGATTGCCGAGAGTCTCCCTGTGCCAAAACCATCTCCGCAACTCGAACTCCGTAGATACCCTTTCCATCAGGGGGCCCAGCAGAGATGGGGAGGCGAACCGAACTTATATGCCGCGGAGAGAAAGAGGAGAAGGGAGAGTATTATTCAGCCTTTCAGCGTCAAGCGAGGATCATCCCTCAAAATGAGTCGTGGTTGCGAACAGACTCCCGCATCCCCAACCTTGGCTAACTTTACCATGTGGGGTCGGGTTGGAGCGCGGAAATTCCGCGTTGCAGCTTGAAGGACGCTTGAATGTTATCATGGAACGTTTGCGAGCCATGTGAGATCTCGTGGATGGACCAGTAGCAAGTTGTTCATCGGTTAAAGCAGGAAAGCACTAGCACTTGACAATCTTAGTTTCTTCGACCTTGTTATGTTCGCCCTGAAAAAGCTCCTCCAAGCCGAAGAATTGGACATAGAGCTGTGACATTGCGGTCAGATTGCACTAAGCATCTTCCCGCAGCGCAGCCGGGATATTTAGCATCAGTACCTGCAGTTGATAGAGCTCGGAATTAAGGTACCATTTCGAGGACTGGTCTGACGCGCCCAATGCTTCGCAGAAGGGAGCAGTGAAGAGGAGGTGGAGTGAGATCACATGACATGATCTGCTTCGGGCTCGACGCGTCCGTCGCGGTGTGGGCCCGAAGCTGTCTTCGTTTTGACATCTAGGCCACAAACAAAGCTTCAATTCACTTGTCCACTGTCTGGAAGGTTATTACTAGTGAGTGGTACTATTTTTGGTTATTCTGAAAATCTCTTAGAGACCTACTCTTGGACAATTGACCAAAGAGTGCCATTGTTTTGATCGTGGGGTAGCTCCTAGCTGCCTTTCTCCTTTCGATCCTCAACGCGGGTATAGCACTGCTAACGACTTGTCATCTTCCCAGGCACTTGGAGCCTACCTACTGGCTCAAATTATATCGACTTTTCTCTCTGGCCAGCGGAGGTCCACCATCACTCATTCTCATCTCCTTCGAACCTTACCTGATCTTCCTCTCACTCGCATCTTATTTGACCTTCCTTTCCTTTCAACCAGGGGCGCCAGCAAGTACCTCCATCCCACATCAACTTCGCCTAGCTCTTCAAAATTTCTTTCTTCTCCTCCATCATGGCGTTTGGCAGGAAGCGCAAGTCTGAGAGCGCGTCAGTCGCTAATGAAACTACCACCCCCTCCAAAAGAGTGCGTCTTTCACAATCCATCTGGTCTCTATCTGTGCTGTATCCATACACTGCCTCGCTCAGTTTTGGATCAATCCTCTCTGCACTTATTGAAGATCTGACTGAGAACTTCCTCGAGCTGCCGTATTTGCATACGTCCTTGATGTTACTTGCGCTTTCATCCTATCCTCTCGAACGCTGGATAGGGACAACATCGGCCTCGCATGTAGCTTGCAGTGGCACGTACCTTTCGAAACTAACGTGTCTCACCTTTAGGTCGTTACCGGCACTGCTTCCACCCCGGAAACTCCTGCTACCGGAGAAAAAAGAGGTAGAGGTCGACCCCGTAAGTACCCCGTAGGCTCCAGACCAGCGCCCCCTGAAGGGCCGAAAAGAGGTCGCGGTCGGCCACCGAAGGATCCCGCCGCCAAAGGTACGTTCCTACCCGTTCCAATGGTTCTTTCTGTTTTATAACTGGTCCTAGCTACGCCAAAGCCAAAGACGCTTGCGAGCAGCTCACGGGGCCGCGGAAGGCCCAGAAAAAACACTACCCAAACAAGTGTCAGTGCGTCTACACCCAAAACTAAAGCCTTCACAGCGAAGGCAGATAACGCGGCGGACAATTCTGGGCCCTCTTACTGGTTGATGAAGGCGGAGCCCGAGTCTCGCCTGGAAAAAGGAGTTGATGTGAAATTCTCCATCAATGATTTGCGTGATGCTAAGGAGCCAGAGCCATGGGACGGTATGCCTTCAATTCCTTCGCGCTCATTTGCATGCTTTATACTCATTCTCGTTCTCATTAGGTGTCCGCAACGCTGGAGGTAAGACTGCCTAACAAATGAATGGCTTTTAAAGGATTCCTCTCACGCAAAAACAGCCAGAAATAACATGCAATCCATGAAGAAGGGAGATCTTGCTTTTTTCTATCATTCAAACTGCAAGGTTCCGGGAATTGCAGGTATCATGGAAATTGTCCAGGAACACTCTACGGATGGTAAGTGTCTATGGCTGAAGTGCCTACGCAGTGGGGTGGCTGACAGGCATCTTTTGTTCAGAGTCTGCCTTTGATAAAGACCATCCTTACTACGACGAGAAGTCCAAACGTGACAACCCAAAGTGGGTTGTTGTCCATGTCGAGTTCCGGCAGAAGTTTGAGAACTTGATCACACTCAATGAGCTCAAGTCCCACGCCAACGCCAAAGGACCCCTCGAGAATCTCCAGATGATAAAACAGGGACGTCTTAGTGTCTCATCTGTGACTGCCGAAGAGTGGGACTTTATCAACAGCCTCGTGAATGAAGACGATAAAGCGGACGCGGCAGAGAGTTCAAAGGAGGAGAGTGCTGCTGAAGAGAATATTGAGGAGAAACCCAGTGAGTGAGCGACACAATATCGGTTCGTGCCATGAATCTCGCATGCGTACCCCGTGTATCTACCTCCGATTTTCTTTCCATGTATATGTAGATGGCGCCGCTTCTATTTTCTTGTTTCTTTTCTTTCGGACATTGTTCAAGTTTATTTCCAGCGCTCTATCACCCACGCGATTTGCAGCCTATTGCGGCATGGCCATACGAAACCGGAGATTAGCTTGGTAATCAGTTGTTGGTTGTTTAAGATCCAATGGCTCGGTGGTGCTCATAGAATTCCTCAGAAGGGTAGGTCTATCCGAAAGAGGGGCCAGCCCGGTGCCAAGCCCCGCTTTCCAGTGGTTTATCGCGTTTTATCTCATCACCTGGAGCTGCAGCTGTCACTGATATTGCCAGAGCTTCCCTGTTCCTCTCCAACTGCATCCTGAGCCCCTCCTTCTCCTCTCGTCCTTTATGTCATTTCTTCCCTCCCTCTCCCCTCACTTCCGTTTCTGTAGGCTTCGCCTCTCGACCTTCTCCTCGACCTTCTCCTCAACCTTCCAACCTCGCCGGCAGTTTCATTCTTCGCGCTTTACCATGTCTAATCTCAACATTCAACTGACAGCCCCCAATGGGCGCAAGTACACTCAGCCGATCGGACTGTTTATCAACAATGAGTTCGTCGCGTCCAAGTCTGGCGAGAAGTTCGCGAGCATCAACCCCAGGTATGTATGTAACTACTTTCTTGCTTAGCATGTCGCTGATTGATATCACAGTGACGAGTCCGAGATTATTTCCGTCTACGCCGCGGGCGAGGATGATATTGATATCGCAGTAAAGGCAGCTCGCAAGGCGCTCAAGGACCAGTCATGGAAGTCACTGCCCGCTACGGACCGAGGCAATCTAATGCTCAAGCTGGCAGATCTTGTCGACCAGCACAAGGAAACGCTGGCCACCATTGAGACATGGGACAACGGTAAGCAGCATATGCCGCGATTCCTATGGATTAATCTGACTTTTCTAGGCAAGCCGTACTCGGTTTCTCTGGGAGATGACCTCACAGAAGTGATCAACTGCATCCGCTACTGCGCCGGATGGGCCGATAAGATCCACGGCCAAACCATTAGCACCACACCCGAAAAATTCGCCTACACACTCCGCCAGCCCATTGGAGTCGTAGGCCAGATTATCCCCTGGAATTTTCCCTTGGCCATGGCAGCATGGAAGCTAGGCCCCGCTTTGGCCTGCGGTAACACTATTGTCCTAAAGCCCGCCGAGCAGACCCCTCTTAGCATCTTGTATTTCGCCAACCTTATCAAGGAAGCTGGCTTCCCACCAGGAGTTGTCAACATCCTCAACGGCCATGGGAGAGTAGCAGGAACCGCCTTAGTCATCCACCCCGACGTCGACAAGGTCGCCTTCACCGGCTCAACAATGACCGGCAAGGAGATCATGAAGATGGCTGCAGGAACCATGAAGAACGTGACCCTCGAGACAGGTGGAAAGTCGCCCCTCATTGTCTTCGCCGACGCAGACCTCGACCAGGCTGCCAAGTGGGCACACACCGGAATCATGTACAACCAAGGCCAAGTCTGCACAGCAACCTCGCGCATCCTTGTCCACGAGTCCGTCTACGACGAATTCGTGAAGCTCTTCCGTGAAGCCGTCGCCACCACCAGCAAGGTCGGCGACCCCTTCGCCGACGACACCTTCCAAGGACCCCAGGTCACAAAGGCCCAGTACGAGCGCATCCTCTCCTACATCGAAAGCGGCAAGCAAGAAGGCGCGACGCTCGTCGAGGGAGGCGTGCCCTACAAGAACGTCAAGGATGGCAAGGGCTTCTTCATCGCCCCGACCGTCTTTACAGATGTCAAGGACAACATGCGCATCTACCGCGAGGAAGTCTTCGGGCCCTTCGTTGCTATTTCCAAGTTCTCTGATGAGGACGAGGCCGTTACCCGTGCCAACGACTCGACATATGGACTCGGAGCCGCTATTTTCACAAAGGACATTGAGCGTGCTCACCGCGTCGCCGCAGACATCGAGGCTGGTATGGTTTGGGTAAACAGCAGCAATGACAGCGATTTCCGTGTGCCCTTTGGTGGTGTCAAGCAGAGCGGTATTGGTCGTGAACTTGGTGAGGCTGGTTTGGAGGCTTATTCCCAGGTCAAGGCTGTTCATGTGAACATCGGGTTGAAGCTGTAGGGCAGAGGTACCCCAGGCCTAGAAATAATGTTTTGTACATGATGCCTTGCCTACTGTTACTGTTACTTCCTATATTGAAATAAGAGTGAAATGAAATGAAATGATGACGCCTAATATCGTGATTAGCCTTGAGGTTCTTGTGCTTTTATCTTAAGGTTATAAGGATCGGCACTGTTATTATGCGTGTCCTTACTTCACCAACATCAAGGGTTCTATATTCAAGATCAAATGTTTCAAACCATTTTCAAAATAGATCCGAGCCTCCCGCCGGTATCTTTTATAGCTGTTGATAGTGAAGTTTTGTTTGACTTTGGTCAAGTCTCCCAGAGGGTTTGATATATATTCTCTACGAAAACGCGGAATAAAACATTGTACACCCGAAACTTTGAATTCCGAGGGTTACTGGAAAACCTAACAAGGATATATGTACAAAGTGGCCTTCAAAGTTCTCCGACCCTAATCAGATTAGAGCCCTGCTAGAGCATAGGTAAGTATGTAGTAGCTTATAGGGTTGACGCGTTGGGGTATGCGGCGTTGAAAGGCGTAAAGGTCGGCTCAAGATACCTCGCGGGAATTTCAAGCGCTTACCACAAGATATACTCCGAGGTTAGAACCTGGACTAGTAGAGCTCCGAGTTACAATCCTCGCTTGAACACCGTCGCGCACAATGGTAGACAGTTGAGGTAATTGATGCGAAGGTTCTACGCGCTGCTTAGTGCGTTATACTAAGCGCCTGCCTCTGCAAGTGATCGAACCCCTGTCACAACTATGGGGGCTGGGCTTCTCTGGCATTTCCTTTCTCTTCGACGTGCAGGAACAGGCGTCAGAGATGATATGAGGGTAAGCCGGGCTGCTTATGATATTTGGATGAGGACTGGGTGACGCATTGCTCGACGGTGTCGTGGCGAGCCTGGATTGTATGGATTTTCTGCTGTCGAGGTCGATACCTGAAAGATATCGCTGATGGAAGGTGTGCCTGATGAGGCTTGATGTTTGCTGGGCGGTTAGACACTATTTCTTATATGTGCCGAGATTTGAAGTCGGGTTTGGAATGTGAGATTTGTGCCGTTGAGCGGAGTTGGGTGGATGCCAGAGTCTCGAATCTTTAAGCAGAGAGGTACCTGTACTTTGGGCCTGGGGAGCCAAACACCGTAAAGGAGGTACCGGGTACTACTCCCGAAGAAGCACGAGTGCCCAAACGGTGAAATGCATGAAAGGCAATACCGTATGGATGCGTTCGATACTAGCTGATTACCGAGGGCAGGGCCTGGGTTACTAGGCGTGTGAGAAAGAGCCTTAGCTGCAGATTGTCCCAGCTTATCATGCATGTCGAGGGCCAGGCGATGTAAGATACGTTGTCATGCATGAAGAAATGATCATGTGAGCCTTGTGAGGGCAACTTTGTGTACCCATGCATAAAGTATTTTAATTGCTGCGTATCAGCCCAGATGTTTGCTGCGGGAAGGCTTCGCATCACTCTAATCCAGCAAAAGTCCAGGCAAATGTCCTCTCGGTTTGATCGAGATTTGGAACATGGATTTCCGACCAGAATTCGGGGCAAAAAATTAGACAAAAAAAATCTGAAACGGAATTGGCCGATTTAGCTTTGTTCTCACCGCATTTTCTGTGCCTGCTGGGCCCAGTCAGGGAAAGGGAATACCGACCCTGTTGGTGACCATGTTGGTGACATCGAGTGGAACACTGTCGAGGAGCACATCCAGCGCTGTTTGCCTCCTGCAGGTACTTACCCCCGCGGCGTCCCGGAGCGATTGCCTGCCCAAATCAATGCAGATGATTATGCATCGAGATTGAGCTGGCAGGCTCCACGTCGACGCTGGTCCGTGTACCTGTGACTGGGAAAGTTGGTTGCCCGATTCTTCAGGCTACGTTATGCTTGACCCACAATCACTGAACAACCTTTTGCTGCTTTGGTGAAGGATAAACGCACTTCATGGGGGTCATTATTATTTCCAGATAGGCCAACAAGGCAAAGTTAAGCCATCTCTGCGCTCCCTACCGGAAAATGCTCTGGTATCTGGAGTAATACCCGACCTCCGCAACAATATTCCGAGGTCTGTGACGCCGAAGGGACATTGCTGGTGGCTCAAGAGGGCGATGGCCGAATTTCATCCCACTTGGCGAACAGCATCATGGCCCCCCGTATTGGTCCTTTTTAATATGTTTGCTTTTCTTTTGGTATGATTGTACCGAACAAACGGCAGATGCAGGCTTCAGGAGGCGTCAGAGAACGGGTGATCAATGCAGAGGGGTATGCAGACTTGTCGTTTCAACGGCTGTATGTCAAAAGGCTCGATTCCAACTGGTAGAAAATCTTACACAAAGTCCGGCAGTTTGGGACCCCGGCCGATGTGCAGTGTCACATCCATGGAACAGCAAAACATTATTAGATTCAGGGACCGACAGCAACATATAGGTAGGTATGCGGTCCAGTTCCAAATTCCATCGGTCGGATCAAATCCTATTTGTCCAAAGCGCCTCCACTGGAGCTCCTCGACCGAAAAAAGTGAGGCTGCTCGACACAACAAGTGCGTCATAACAGTGAGACTCGATGCGTCGCAGGAGGGCTGTGGAGAGGGAAGGACTCAGCAAACATGCAGAAACGGGGTCAATCATCCGTTTGTCATCAAATCAATAATAATTAGCGAGGCAGGCGGTGCTTCATTTGAGTTGATTTCGACACGTTCAAAGCGAGTGCTTAATGATGTGCATGACAGGTGACAGGTCACTTCGAATACCTGCGTCTACCTCGAGAGGACCTCACTCAAGATCAAGAAGCTGACATTATTCTCGGGCAGAAGAGGAATTACCAGTCTGAAGTGGAGCCGAGTGACATGAGTAGATCCTGAGGTACTCGCGAATTTCCGAGTTGTTGTCGAGAGGACTTTCTTCAAGACGAAGCGGGGGAATTTGGGAAGTGGTAATAGCCGTGCCGTTTATACTCTGTCCAAGGAACATGGATCTAGATGTACCTGGCCCGAAACAGCACAAAGTGGCGTGGATTCGGACGCAACTGAGGGCCGTCAAACACGACAGCTCGCTGTTGGCTCAAATCAGCAATTGCGAGAGAGAAGATGAAGTCTTTGAGAGAAAGACATGAAGCCTCGAAGCACAGAATTGAAGCAGAAGTGTTGTTGGAGAAGACATGGTCGGAAGTCATGTGGGGGCTTGGCACTTCCGTCTTTCCCAATCGGCCACGCTTCGAAGTCCGATGAGCCCAGCTTTTCCACAACTTCGCTGCCCTTTTCCTGTCCAACCATCAAATTGATCGATCCTTTCAACCTTTTACTCAACCTGAGCGCTATCGGCCAGGTTTTCGGACTGTCCTCGAAGGAAACAGGCTTTACGTGGCGTCACGATGTCTTCGGTCTCGAAGTGGACGGTTACTGAGGTACGCAGATCGGAACCCCGCTGGCGGGGTTGCCAGGAGAAGTCGCTCAATTATTGAACCAAATGAAGTCTCACTCCTGTCTTCTCTAGCCGTACATCTCAGTTTCCGGCGCTCTACTTGAAGGACCGTTTTACGACCAAGCCAAGAACCAATTTCGCTTTGTGGACATCTGGAACGAGAAGCTCTATGTTGTAGACCTTGCCAAAGGCCCAGAATCCCTCAAAACTCTCGATACATCCGAGTCTATCGGGTCTGCTTTTCTGACTCTACTTCCTACGATTGGCGGTGTTGCTAACACCAAGCATCCAGTGTAACTGCCAACATCGCCAATGCTGGCGATAACCTGGAGGAGTACATAGTGGCAGCGGCTAAATACGGCTTTGCCCTCGTGAACCGTAGGACCGGCGAGCTTTCATACATTGCCAGGCCTTGGGATGAACCGGATAAGCTCCGCAGGCGAGTGAATATCTAGACACACCAATACGTGACGGGGAACACTGACCATATGCAACAGAATGCGCTTCAACGATGGCGCCGTTGATAGCAAAGGTCGGCTCTGGGCAGGTGCCATGAACGATCCCAAAGTCCAGAGTCCTGTCAACGAAGGAGTCCTGTTTCGTCTTGATCCGGACGCGAAATTGCACCGCATGGTTGAGCAACTGACGATCCCTAACGGCATTGGCTGGAACGATGCCAACGATACGATGTATCTTACTGACTCTCCGACGGGGAAGATCTTCGCTTTCGACTTTGACGAAAGCACTGGCGAGATTAGTAACAGACGGGTTCACTTTGACATTGGCGAGCCAAAAGAGCCTGATGGTTTCGCCATTGACGTGGAAGGGTGCATCTGGAGTGCTGTTTACGGCGGAGGCAAAGTTATTCGAATCTCACCAGAGGGGAAAGTTATTGGCGAAATTTCGCTTCCAACCCGAAACATCACCTGCCCGGCCTTTGTGGGGACGGAACTATTCATAACAACTGCCAAAGACGATACCAACGATGATCAATTCCCGGAGTCGATTCGGTACGGAGGGCACCTGTATAAAGTCGATGTAGGGGTACATGGGCAGACGAAAAACGAGTTTCAGTGGAATCAACAACCATGATCCAAGTGAGGCTGTGAGCTCGAGAGAAAGTCAAGGATTTGTGATAAGATTTGTTTTGACATTTAGAGCAACTGAGAAGACGTATCCTCACATCTCAGAGCGTCATGTGAACACTTTCTTTTGAATTTTGTGCTCATTCGATCTTCCCGGGCTTGCTGGTTCCTAAACATTGGCCTCTCAAACCTGGAGAAACAGCAAAGTCAAACGTACTTTTGGAACAACCATATTTGTCCCGCAAAAGATTCGTTCATCAGCGACGATTCAATAGTGCACCGACCCATGAAGCTCTGTTTCGAAAATTGTGTAACGGTCCGAGGTCACCGATGTACTACCCCTTTCGAGGACCTCGGAGGCAGGAGTACCCAGTACTCCGTACCTTCGTGCTGGCTCTGTCGGGATTACGCATCAGCTGGCCGTTGGGTTTTTGAGGGTTGGGGCCTTTTTTTTGGACCAATCTCGAAGGCCAAATGCCGATGTCTCTCTTGATTCTTGATATACAACGTACTCCGTCCCACTGAGATGTCTCGTGAGTCGTCGTCCCAGCTGCAGAGTCTCCACTCCTGGCTAGCCCACCGACCAGAAAAAGCAAAGATGAAAGAAGTACGGTGTAGTAGCTTGGAAACAAAAGTACAGCTCCAACTCAAGATGGAAGTACCGGGATAATAGTGCGTCCGAGATTTGTGGAGCTCGAGAGGTCAAAAACGGCAGTATCTCCTCCTCGTAATGACGGCAGTCGGCAATCAAGACGTCTGCACTATGTATGCATATGCATGGGCGTCACGGATGTCTTTGCTTCAAGTACATCAAAAGGATGCAACGAAAATCTCCGCTGCAAGTTTGAGGCGACGAGGAAGAAGCCAAAACAATGCTATTCTTGCTCTTTCCCCGATCGCGCGCTCATTCGTGTTTGTGTAATAGTAAATGCACTCGGTACCGGGGCTGTCTTTCCTCCTAAACCCTGATGACGCAGTGTCCCTTTGTCTAATCTGATCTTCACTGGCACCTGGACCGAAGAGGCAGTATCGACGGCGACGGTGGCGCATTGTGCAGCGAGACTGGAACATGTAGGCCATTCTCGATCTGTGCAATGCTCAGAGATGGGGCTGCAATGCTGCATCCTTGCCAGGGACAAGACTACAACTACTGTGGAGCAGGATCAGAGGATGGAGAAGGCGCACACCCAGGCCCGCGATGCCTTCATAGAGGCTGGGGTCGGGGTCGGACAACGTCTCAACCGTGTATGATTGTCGAGGCAACCCCGCCGTCGTCAATTTCAACGAGTGAGACGGGTGAATATGAATCTTGTACTATACTCAACGTCGTTGCATACAAAACCGAATCAATGCAAGAAAAAGGGTCCGAACCGACGGAGGGGCGAATGGAAGACGGCCGTTGGAAGAGAGAAACGTCGATGCAAACCATTGCGCTTAACTCGGAATCGCATCGATAATACCGAATGACCATGCGTGCAGGTCTCCAAGAGCCTAGAGGATATAACATGGCGGTTAGAGCGGCATTGGAGTGGGAGGTGGGAAGCAGAAAAACAAAGCATACACGCAGGCGATCAATCTGATCGAGATTCGAGGAGCGAGTTGTCAATGGACGTCCACGACTAAATATTGTTCGAAGGCAGACCGACTCCTGGACATTGGCCATTGCATGGAGGACCCGTGAACCGCATCGCTGGGAAGAGTTTGGAGGGTCTCTACCAATCGCAGAAAAAGCCCAGCAACAGCGGCCACCTGCACCAATGCAACTTCTCTCTTTCTCACGCTTCGCGCTATTATTCCATCACATCTCCTCTCCGCCTTTTCTCAAGCCCTTAATCAACACAGTGGCTGGCCGCCGCCGCTGGCCAGTGGCCACTGAAACGGAAGATAGTTCCGTTGCCCCCTTGAAGTTTAGCTCTCCATTCAGGCTTCTGGAGGATTCGAGGACGGCTGGCGGGTTCCTTTTGGCTTCCTGCATTCTAGCCTTTCTGGTTCGAAGGATTCCTCGCCTTTTACCATCTTTCGGGAGTCTCCATATTATTGTTGAAAATAGTCTGTTTTGCGAGCTACTGATAGGCTAATTCACGTGTCTTAGGCTACGCTATTTCCGCTGATACCCGCCCCGCGGGCCACAACTGCCCTCGACGAGTCGCCGATTCAACTTCGAATTCAAAGTTCAGATCCAACGTGCCACGTCTCGGAATCTGTACGGACTCACGGAGCACCGGGAGCAGCCCTCGTGTGGTCCGGATTCCCTGCTCGCGCGGATCCTGGAGCGGATCGGCAAGGATGGCGCCTGTAATCTGCGTTCCTGTGTGGATATTATGTATGACTCTGGGGCCGAGGGTACAGAAGAGGACATCGATGATCGATGAATCTTCCTGGAGAAAAGGTCTTCCTTTGGACTCCAGTCTTGATTGAAGCTGAGGGGCTTCGTGGGCAATAAACCGTCAATTGTGGGACTGCATATCCTGAAACGATAGAGCTGAACCACTCGTTCACGGTGGACGCCGTCTGCGACAGCGGGACGAGCCAGTCCCTCCGAATGCATTGCCACTGACGGTATCAAAATCCAGAAAACAACATGGCGAACCATGAAACAACTAACCATAGAACTCGTCCTTCGAAGTTCGCACTCTGATTGATCATTGATGTGCTGGGGATGCGTGCCCAGGCTGATCTCGGGCGAATCCAAAGATGCACTTGAGAAGAACAGCCGCGATACCCCCAATAGAATTGATGATTGAGCCTCTTCTGTTGTGAACCGTCAGTTACAGTTCCAGCCCCCCTCCTGAGGCCAGCTTCGGCTCGTCCTTCACCATCCAATAATTGGCTGTCTGGGATGGAAAAATTTCGGGCTAGAAGCTCCCGCATGATCATCACCAATTGTGAATGAGCTGAGCTGCCGTGAAAGTGAGAGTAGTCCTCGAACGCATGATTACAAGATGAGGTCACATCCTGTATATCATGGCCTCATGATGCATATCGCGAAGATAAACTTCCCGGAGTAATTAATCTTTCTCAGGAAGGACTCCACTTCTATCAGATGTCCCATGCAGATTCAGTCGAGTTGTCCAGCATTGTTGCCTTATACCAGCAATGACACCCATGTCATACAGAAGAAGGGTAATTGATGCAGCAAGGCAGCGGGCCGTAGAGCCCATTATTGACCAGATCGAGGGAGTTTTAACCCCTGCAAGTCGATTATGTTTGGCACCGCCTTGCTAACATGGTTGCTTCTCTTGCTTGATGCCCAATCATGACGTAGCAAAAAGATGCGTTTCTCGGCCCAAAAGTCACTTTTCGTCAATGAGGTTGCTAAATATCGAACCGGTCGCAAGACGGGGTGTTGTTGAAGTACCCTCAAGAGGATGGTTCCGTCCATGGCTACAACATATATCTTCCCCGAACGGTCTATTCCACATGAACCCTTTTGGACGAGCTCTCAGCTTTTAAAGCGTCTCAAAGGCCCGTGGCCCGTGGGTGACCCACGGCCGCCTGAGACTCGCTCGGCACGAGACAATATAACTGGCACCAATAGGAACCCCTTATCCCATCAATTTTAGAAAAGGGGCCGCCTTGCGAGATGTGACTGGTTACCGGGACCTTTGATTTGACCCGATAGGACAAAAATCCGGGAATGATGAACCAAAGAAGAAGCAGCTGGAAGCGAGGAGCGACAAGAGTGGAGTTTCCTGAGTCGCAGAGTTGGAGGCAGATCTCCGCTAAACTCTTATCTCCTCGAGGAGGTGAAGCATTATGCAGAACATGATGGTTTTCCGAGTCGACTGGAATCTACAAAGGTCCTGGATGAGGAGTAAAACCCCTGCCTCAATTGGCGGGATTGCATGTTTATATTGAGCGGGATGGGCCCCTGGCTCTCGGAGGAGCTCCGGAGTCGGAGCGTCCGCTGTTCTCCGTCTCTTCCCTTGCTCCTTTCCTGGCAAGCAACTCGACTCGTCGCAACTCGCAAGGGTGTCGGCGAGAGGTGTACTCCGTATTCGCATGAGCGTTGAGGCGTGTCTCGGGCTCCGCACCATTTTTTCCCAATCTCTTTTCTTTTTCTTCGGGGACCCGAATGGCCTTCACCGAGTGATCATTGATGCACCTTTTCTTTTCCACGTCGCTTCAAGCGGGTGCAGTGGAATGTGATAGGCCGCGGATTTCTCCCTTAGGGTATCGGAGACGTTGAAGAATATAGTGCTGGTGATAGTTTCAGGGCAGGTGAGCCAAGTTTCTTGATGCGCCAAATTTCAGGGGGGTTAATCTACCGGCAGAGAGCTCAGTGGGGAGAGGGCAGCACGTTGCCTCCGCCATGCAATCAGAGCGAGTCGAAGATCGTCCTCGTGATTGACTCTTAGTAGGAGCTTTCGAGTCTAGCCGGCAAGTCTGATGGTATGATGTTATCATGATTCTCGAACACTCGCCCGTGGTACTTTGGTCTTGAGTCGGCAGTTTCGGGTATCACAGAAGCGGTAAGCGGCCAGTCTGCGCGATACTAATTCTCAATCCTTGATACAACGAAGTGACTGACGGGCCTCTTTGGTGCTAGTCAGACCCGACTGTTCCCTGGTAACTAACCGCCGACCAGCCCAGTGACGTGCATGGCCACTTGCCCATCCTCCACTGGATAGGGAATAGCATCAAATCCTTAGTGATTCTGGCCTCCACTAATTCCGACCACGTCCATGGTGACGGCGCCTCTTAGGAGCTCCCGGGTCACTCATGAAGTTTCCCCAGCCCCGTTCCCCTGCTAGTTGCCTTTTAGTCTACACACTAGCTTGCCCTTTAAAGGATTTCCGGGTCTTGACCAATTGGACATCCTCCATGGGCCTGCCACTCGATGAGAGAATCCGAAGCATGTCATAAAAATATACGGATGCTAAGTCTCAAAACAAACAAGCGACTACTGCTTATTGCGTCACATTTCGAGAGTGGTATACAGCATTTCTGCCCAATTGAGGCTTCCGTCGCTGCTTGCCTTTCGCGCTCAGCAAGCACAGCCATTTCCCTTCAGGGCGATGCACATAATCAGCCCCAAGCAGATGGTACAAAGTACGTGTTTGTGCCTGCTTGGTTGCCAAACATATAACGTTTGGTTTGGCGCCGTTGGCTGATTATTCCAGCCTGTGCGTATTGTACGGTACGTACAGGTAAAAAACGCGATATTTTCTTTTTCTTCTCTCTTTTTCTGCTTGGAATTTCTTTTTATTTATTTTCTTTAATTCAATAACCCACGATCGAGAGCTGGCTTTCCCCATGTGTCTCTTGCCTTTCCCAGTGCTGAGGGTTCATGGCCAATACTGGGCTTCACCTTTGCACACCGCTGGATCTCAACACAGCTTGCTGCAAACTCCCTAAGGCTACGATCATCCATGGGCCACTGACTTGGCTGCTCTTCTCAGTGTAGTATATTTATAATAATAGGCGAACATGATTCATAAACCTGTATCCTCCCCTCCTCCTGGTTTCCCTCCTGTTTGGCCCGTACCAAATACCCTTTTGTCTTCTCTGTATATCTTCGCCTACCCCCTATATCGACCGTTCTTCCACGCTGCTGTTGGTGTTTCATATGATTCTGTTTTATTACAAGCTGGCTCTCGTATCCTTCGACCTCTAATAAACTTTGCTTACCCTCTCCCGGGACTATAGTATTGGCTTGTAGTACGGCTGTCCCTTTGCTACCCAACACAACCACCAAAGGAGAAATCCGGAGACAGCGACTATTTGGAAAACCTGTTTCCCTTTCCACCCCATCATTCCCATCCTTCAACACTCCCGTCCCTCCGTGTTCTCCCTTCATCGTGGCTACTCTCGGGATCAGCGTCTTGACCACCCCCTCATGCCCTCAAGTGCATTCGCCACGCCAATATCATTCGCTGTCTGACTATCAACTCACGAATTCCACACCCGGCCCCCTCTCTCGCGCTCCTCTTCACGAGTCCTCGTCGGCTCTTCTGGAGCGAGAGGGGGTCACGCCATGCCCCAGGACGACTTTAAGGCACCCCTTTGATAGAAACGCGGAGCATATGTCGCAGATTCCCTCGGTCTCAGCTCAATCGCCAACCGATGCACACCCGCGTGAGGACCGCGGCTCGCTCGAACGGAAGAGACGCCATGCAGGCGATGAGAATCTTCCTGACATGGAGCGGCGTGAGTCCGTGCGTTCTCGGCCTCTTTCCTGGCACCCGTCTGCTCCTGTGGAGCCGCCGCTGAACTCATCGCAGCATCGCTCGATTGGTGTCAGGTCGATCCTGAATCACCCGCCAGCGGAGGGGCCAGTGATCCGGACTGGCTCCGTAGACAGTGGTCGCGAGGGGCTTGGAGGGGAGCAATACCAGCAACAACGGCTGTCGTCGGACTCGCCATCTCACTCTCGGTACCCCTCTTCGTCAACAGTGCATCTACCCTCTCCTTCAATGCACTCCGCAAACCCTCCTCCAGCCCTGTCACCTGGGGTGAGGTCTCGCCATCATAGTATCGCCCCTGTCTCGCCATCGTCACGCTTTGTGGGTGCAACAGGTTATTTTCCCGCGAAACCCGGGCCAGGACAGTCCCTTCTGGCTCAACAGTTGCCAGGCCTTCAGACGGTAGCTCCGAGCTCGCCTTTATCGATTGACACCGCACCATGGCAGCCTCTACCGGGGTCAGCTCATCAGCACCAGGCCTCGGTACACTCGGCTTCAACATTTGTTGGCCACCGCGCAAGTACGAATCAAACACCCACACCTAGCTCCAAAGAAACCAGTCCAACGACACCAGTGTCGGTCTTCAGCCAGCTAGGTCGATCGTCACCTGCTATTGCTGCAGCATCTGCGCCTCAGACGACACCGTTGTATCCCCAATACGCTCCAGTGGATCCCATTACTCGATTGCCGATACTCATGGGTGGCCCCTGGCGCCTAGGAGAGGAGACACCAGGCTTGAGCGGGCCTCAGCCGGAGACGCCTCCACCGGGGAAGATACCCTGCTTTCTAGACGAGAAGTCGGGTTCTTCAAGCCAAGCAGAAAAGCGGAAAGCAAACAGTGACGCTTCGCGGAGGTTTCGCAACCGGAAACGAAACGAGATGCAGATGGAGCAGAAGATTACCTCACAGCAGGATGAGATTCGCAAACAGGCAGATACCATTCAGAAGCAGGCTGAAGAGCTTCACGTCCTGAGGAAACAGTGGGAGTTCTATCGCAATGAACGAGACTACTATCGTGAACAGGTAAACCGCTTTATTCCGGCTGACCAGCTCCCTGCGCGACCTCCCTCACCCAAGCCCTTACAGCTGAATTCTGAGCCAACAATATCGGGCAAGGAGCCGTCCTCGTGGGCAAGCCCTGACGTTCCCGTGAAAATTGAGGGCACACCATCCGGATCCACAACTCACCAAAATACCTCCGGACTTTATGCGTCCGCATCAAATGTCTCTTCAACCTCGGCCTCGAGGGCTGCCGGGAATTGGTCCACCATCTCTAGTTCATCTGCATACTCAGGGCAGGGCGAACGAGTGACGCCGGACGACCGACAAACCAGACCGATGCCCCCGACTCCGAGCTCATGGAATCGCACTGCTTGATGGAGAGGATACAACAAACTGTTCAGACACACTACGTTGAGCGTTTGGTGTAATACCGGGATAAGCTTGCACAGTCGCGGTTCGGACACGCCGCTGTCCCTGTCCCTGCCCTTGTCCTACCTGACAAGGTTTGGAGATTAAAAGGTGATGGATGATTTATCCTAAAAGTGACAACATACACTGCGTTGGTATATCGAAGCGAAGATTATACAATGTGGATTGGCTTTTGTCGTTATCGTTATCGTCGTCGTCAGGTGCTTCGTTCGCTTATACTGCACATATTTCTGATACGTTTACATGTTTGAACCGCGTTCTGCTTTTTCACCAATGTAAGAAGACATCAAGTCTGGAGGATATTGTCTCATCATAGCTGGTGTTACTTTGGTGTTTAGGTATGGGATTGCTATTCTACTTCTGCCATTCGCTGTACTCTTGAGAACAATACTACCATTGTACTGCTTCATCTGTTCTGCGGGAAAGAGCGTGACTTCTGCTTCAGTTTCATAGACTGTGTCACTGTATAGTACAATTGATCTGCAATGAGAAAACCTCTTGAGCGAAGCACGTGTGTCACGTTCTCCTTGACTCAAGATCGATTAGCTGCGTGGAGACTGCGATGCTTGTCCCCGGGCCAATCTTTAGGTGGACCGGTGCCAGGGCCTTAAGGCAGCCAACCACCAAGGCGTCCGGCACCCACGTGGGCGACATCCAGCCTATCACCATCGCATCCCTTGGTACCCTTGCATCCACTAGGTGCCAGTGCCTTGATTATCGCTTTGTCGTCGAACGTCCCGCCGTCGAGCGGAAGTGGCTCTTCTCTTAAAGTCTCGCGGTGGACACCGGACACTGACTCCCTCGAGCGATCGATCCACTTCGTCTCGGAGACACGCAATGAGACGAAGATGAGGGGGCTATCACCACATTATAAGAATGAGTGCCCGGGATGGGTTCGGAGAGGGGTAGGAAGGGGCAGGCTTACCTTCGTTTTCATCATGGCCCTCATCACGCTTTCGCTTGCCATCTTCCATCTACTTTCGAGGTGACATCCCTTTTCTATATATTCATGAGGTGATGCTTATTCGAGCAGTGTCTCTGCCGCCCCACCGGTTCGCCAGAGCCAGCCTTGCAACTCGGTTGACAACGGCTACCACTGCTTTACGCAGGTCTCACATCTCTGGGGCCAATACTCGCCCTATTTCTCCCTTGAGCATGAGTCCGCCATCTCACTAGATGTCCCCAGTGATTGTGATATTACCTTTGCGCAGGTGCTCTCCCGCCATGGGTCGCGGTATCCGACGGAGACAAAGTCCGTAGCATATGCTCAGCTCATCAACGCCATCAAAGCTAACGCGACTTCGTTCACGGGGAAGTATGCCTTCCTGCAGGGCTATAACTATACCTTGGGTGCGGACGACTTGACCACGTTTGGAGAGGCGCAGATGATCGACTCTGGAGCCAAGTTCTATCGTCGGTATAACACTTTAGCGAAGAGCATTACTCCGTTTATTCGGGCGTCTGGGTCTGATCGCGTTGTGGTCTCTGCAAACAAGTTTATTGAGGGGTTTCAGAGCGCGAAACGCGGCGATGGAAATTCTAAAGGCGACGCTGCGACCATCAACGTTGTTGTCCCCGAGGGCGTCGGATTTAACAATACCCTGGACTCCAGCACCTGCACGGACTTCGAGAACAGCAAGACAGCGAGCGTAATCAAATCGAACTTTATAGCATTGATGGCGCCACCGATCCGCAAGCGGCTTGAAGCTGAACTCCCCGGCGTCAGGTTGACGGACCACGAAGTCATCTACATCATGGATATGTGTTCCTTTGATACCGTCGCAATCACGACCGACGGCAGTGAGTTGTCTCCATTCTGCGGTCTCTTCTCCGATGGAGAGTGGGTAGAATATGACTACCTGCAGTCTCTGGCCAAGTACTATGGCCACGGTGCCGGCAGCCCCCTTGGCGCGGCACAGGGGATCGGCTTCGCCAACGAGCTGATCGCGCGACTCACGCATTCCCCTGTGGAAGACCACACAAACACGAATCGAACGCTAGACTCTAACCCGGCCACGTTCCCGCTAGACACCAAGTTGTACGCCGACTTTTCGCACGACAACGATATGATCTCGATCTTCTTCGCGATGGGGTTGTACAACGGCACCGCACCACTTTCAAAGACTTCTGTCCAAAGCATAGAAGACATGGACGGATATGCGGCGTCGTGGGTTGTTCCGTTTGGTGCGAGAGCGTACTTTGAGACGATGCAGTGCAAGAACCAAAGCGAGCCACTTGTCCGCGTGTTGATAAACGATCGTGTTGTGCCTTTGCATGGTTGCAAGGTTGACCGGCTGGGACGCTGCAGATTAGACGACTGGGTCAGTGGGTTGAGCTTTGCTCGGAGTGGAGGGAACTGGAATAGTTGCTTTGCTTGATAGATAGAGGGGTAACAGCTGTTGTGGCTTTTGCAAAGAAGATGTTTGTCTTCACGTGCCTGAATTGCCTCAATGTCTGCATCATATCTCTAACAAACACCGCAAAACAGCGCAAAATAATAATGATGAACCCACCTTCTTCAAACCACCTTGTGTTGCCTGCCAACATGTACTCTTTTCAGCTTTTCTTCCTCTTTGCTTGCGTCTGTCTATCCCTTCTATCGCGTCCATCCTAACCATCCTTCGGACAACTAACACCAAGATGGACCAGGATACACAAGGCCAAGACGATGCCTCATCTTTCATGCCAACATCCTCACAAGAGGATCCAGAAGACTCTCTACCCCTCCTATCCAGACCTGGCCTCTACTCACCCAAGCCAGCTCTGATCCTCCTCGCTCGAACCCCCCACCACCTCCCCAAAACCTACCCTGCCGTCATATCAAAGCTGCAACGCGACGCCCACTTGATCACAATCCCAACGATCTCAACCTCACACAATCCGATAGAGACACTAACGACCCTACTCACGAACCCAACCATCACCCCCTCCATCGCGGGAATTGTCATCGCCGACACCTCGATCATGGACGCCGAGGACCCATGCATGGTTGAGTTGACAAAGACACTCCGGAACCTCATTCAGACTCTCCCTCCTCGTCCTCACTATCCACACCACAGTCATTCCATAAACACCAATAACAACCACAACCACAACCACCCGACTACCCCAACCCTCCTCTTCGCCTTCGACTTCCCAGCCCAGGCAACACACCAACCCCTCCTCTTCCACAAATACATCTCAACGCACTTCAGTCTTCCCTGGCGAATCTGCGGCACGACAATGGGCAAGGTCGCACTTGAGATCCAGGAGTCGGGCCTCACAAAGATGGGTGGAAGAATGTATCGCGGACAAGGGTACTCGCTCCGCGCGGTGTTCCTGGAGGGCGTACAGGAAGAGGATAAAGTGCTTGTTGTTGCGCGGGGTGCTAGTGTCCAGAATGGAGGATTAGGTAGGAGTGGACAGCCGGGTGTTGAGCCATTGGGGATTGAGGATGCGGAGAAGCATGGTGGTGGAGATCAACTCACTGAAGGCTTGTTGGGCGGAGCTTGGAATCGAGAAGGAAATGTAGGAAACGAGACGGATAGCACAGCTGGGGAAGACGGGGAGTTCGAGGTCAGCCGCGTTGAAGTTGGAGAGGGGGCTGATTGGACTGTTGCGAGACCTCGGTTTGACGAGCATGGCGAGGCGCATGATCTTACTGGCCCCGAACATGAAGACGCCCGCATGGCCGAACCAGAACACTGCTGGGACGAATACGACTGGGCAGACGATGAGCTCACGGGCACCACGGACCTCGACTCGGACGAGGAAGCAAGCTCCAGCTCTAGCAACGACGAGACAGACTCCGACAATGACAACACCGGCATCCACAGCAACAACGGGCAGCCAGGTAAGAGAGTCATTTATATCAACGCCCCCTCTCACCGCCGCACAAGCACCATCCCCTCCTCGTCCTCCTCTTATTCCTCCTCCAACGAGGCGAACGACGCCAACGATCCCCTGTCGCATCCCCAGCCACCCCCTCAACCCGACCCGAAATACCCGCAGAGGAGACCCAAGCCGACCCGCCTAGCAAACTGCCCTGTCGCAATCCACGAACTGCACTCCAACACAACTATCCAAGAGGGCAAGCGCGTGCGCGTGCGTGGATTCGTCGGGTTCGTCGGCCACGTCGAGGATAACCGGTCGATGGCGAGCTTGATGCTGGGCATGTGTGCTGTGAGGAACACCAGGCCATTGCCGGAGGGCGTGAGGAGGGACTTGGGGGTTTATTTTGGCTAATTGCTGCCGTTGGTGTTGGCAGATGGCTGCTGGGCTTGTATGTAACAATGTTTGATGTGAGGCTGGGTTTCTCGTTTTAGTCTCCACTCTAATGTGTTTTTTTTTTTCGTTTGTTGTGCTTTTTTCTGCTTTCTCTAGTGGAATCGCGAATTGAATGTACAGTGTATCAATGGCGAGGTTGAGATGAAATGATATGGAAGGAAAGGACACAATGTATCTAGCTAGGATAAGCAACGCAGCGCCATGCTTGATAATAATGAGCAAATACATACATGCGTATACACGAATAATAGTACAGTAACCTATGCCATGGATCACTTCTCTTCATCCCCTTTACTCGGCACTCCAGCCAGCCGCTTCGGCTGCTTGTCGCCATATGCTAGAAGGAAAAGATATTAGCCCAATCTCGAATAAGCAGATACAAGCCTGACCGAAGACAGAAAAAGGCTTATAAAATAAATTCAACTTGAACCAAAAAATGGAAGATTAGTACTCACTCCTCTCAAACAACACCCAAGACGTATAAAACAGAATCGGCAGCGCCACGATCGTCGTCGTCCATCTGGTGCATGGTGTTAGCCTAGACTTTCAACCCAAGACGCAATCACCATCATCAAAAACAACAACAACAACAGAAGAGAATTAACTCACCGCCTAGCTGCAGCCTTATACGCCTTCGTCTGCCGGATATCCTCTGGCGGCGGTGGGGGAGGACGGATATGGGGGGTTGGATTGACCCGGGCTTGGAGTCTAGATTTTGGGGGTTGTTGTGGGGTGGGCATTTTGGTTATTTCCCCCCTCTATCCCACTTCTTTGTTTCTTAATCCGTCGCTCTGATTCACGGACAATTTTGTGGGTTAAAAAATGGATTTTGTAAATGTTGTAGATGGATGTACGAGACGAGAAGAGAAAAAGTGGTGATCTCCGGCGGCTGTCAATGGGTGAGGTCACGTGCTCAGGGATTCGTTCAGAAGAGTCGAGGTTGGAGGGTAAATTGCGAATTTTTGCTAACAAGAGTGCAAAATAAAGAGATAGGTAATTGGCTTTTCGAGGTTGGGCAATATTGAAGTACTGGTAAATTGAGGTAAAGTACAATACGCATTATCTAGGTGTCATCACGTCCTCACTCGCTGTGGCCTGTGCAAAAAAAAGGCGAAAAAAGGCCCTGAAAAAGACCATGGAAGGAGAGCATAATACAGCATCGAAGAAATTAACTGACTGGGTACCGTCTGCGAACACGAGGAACTTCATCCATTTTATCCACTGTCGCTCGCGGGAAGAACGAGGAAAAAAAGAAGACAAGATGCGAATTGAATGCGAGATGACAAGGAAACAAAAAAAGTCCCACCGATAACATGCAAGAAAAGAAAAGCCGAGATGGAAGCGAAAAACAAGATGAAGTCGAGCCGCTGAAGACAGTACGTATGTAGTAGCAGTTATTGAAATAGTGGTAGAAGTAGTAGTGCCATGCAGAGATCGCTATGCTTGACCCAAAGCCCGGTGCCCATGACTCCGATAGGATAAATCAAAAACAAAATTATTTAATCGAGGAGACGAGAAATAAAAAGAAGAGGTAAAGAGGTAGAGCTTAAATGGTCAATAGCATCGAAGCCGGTGCGGTAAGAGGGTTGATGTTCAGAGCTAATTAGTGTTCATAGGATTGACAGCTGCCGGTCGGATCGGTGACTCGGCGGGGCTCTCGTTAAGTACAGTGACGTTCTTTAGGGGCGTTCCCTTTCTCCGGGCATGGGCGGCACGAGCGCGTTCAGCACGGCGGGCGCGGTCTTCAGCGTGCACTTGGAATCCTGCCATCAGCGCCTGTGCGGCGCGGCGACGGGGTCGGCCTCCGGGTGTTGTTTCGGTAGAGAATTGCTCGGATGAGCTAGGGGTGGTGGTGTCTGTCTTAGTTTCTGCGGGGTTGGCGGGGGTAGAAGGAGGGCCCATGGACTGTGTTGCTTTTTGAGCTGCGGACTTTTCGTTTGGCGTCTCCTGGGCTGCTGTGGAGGTGGAGACTTTCTGGACTTTGGGAGAGCGCGTGTCGTGGCCGTGTGTTTTCTCTGGGGCTGTAGTGGTTTCTTCGATTTCGGAATGGGGCCGTTTCTTCGACTGCTCGGGGGTTGTTGGGCTATCGCTGGGAGCAATATCCTCGAGCATGAATTTCTTCTTTCCAAAGCTAAGAGTGATTTTGAGAGACTTCTTCTCCGGAGACGAAGCCTCTTCCGTGCTGGGTTCCGGTGCAGGCTCCGGTGCAGGTTCTATTGCAGGTTCTGTTGCAGCAGGCTCAGACGGACTAAGATTTTCCGTCTCTTGCCGGCGTCTCTTTGGATTTGGGGTCTCTGCGGGCTCTTTGGGAGTAGATGCGGTGTCAGCTCGACGCCGCTTTCGGGTGGACGCTGAAGGCTTCGACTCGGCGACACTCTCAGGGACAGGAGCCGGGGGTGGCGGAGGCTGTCCGTTGTCGTAGAGGCTGATGAGCAATTCGATTTCGTGCAACGGCATATATCTGGTTACAATGATTCCTCTCGCACGGGCCGCTTCCTTTGCGTTGAGCTTTGCCCTTTCCTCAGGGACGTTCTCGAGTAGGAAGAAGCCCTTAATATCAGCGGGAACATTGCGATCTCCGATACAGGGGGGATAGCCAAAGACGCGGTCCGCTTCGGACTGGGCGTATGACCTCAGGCGGGCAGGGGGTTGAGGCAAGTCTTTGTCTCCATAGGTGTAGTTAGGGCGATACCATTCATACTTCGGGCCGACGATGACGAACTCTTCTCCGTGTTTGTTATGCTGGCCTGTGTGTTCCCAGCCATCAGCATCAGCCCACGGTTCCGAAACCTGCACATTCTCTAATAATCCTTCGCTCGTGGGCGGGATTTCTTCGGTTTCGGTTTCTTCTTCTGTCATTGTTAAGGGTTCAGCAGGTTCGACAGGCTCAGCGGGCTCAGTAGGCTCAGTAAGCCCGGCAGCCTCGGTGGCTTCAACGGACTCAACGGCCTCGACCGGCCCAGCAAGCTCAACGGGCACAGCGGGGGCAGGAAGTTCGGTAACTTCGGCTTCTTTCTTTTTCTGTTGCTTGTCGTACTTTTGCTGCAACTCTGTGAACCAGTTCTCTGTCTCGGGGGGTAAAACAAAGTCATCAGCCACTGCGGCTGCTGCCAGCTCGTAAATTTGCTTGGCTAACGCAGCAATGTCGAGGGCCGGAGCAGGTGTGGTTGATGTAGGTGGTTGCGGAATTGGCTTCTGCCTAGAGCGTGTGCGAGTCTCAACGGTGTCAGGGTTGGCCGCGTTCGTTGTTGCGTCGGCGGTGGAAGGTTTGGCGGACGGTGCACGAGGACGACGGTAGCGCTGCTCGGATTCGAACGACTCCAAGGCGCGAGCGGTCGGCTTACGTGCACGTCCCGAGGTGCGTGCTGCGGTGGAAGTGGTGGTGGACATGCTGTTGGGAGATGTAGGGGTGTCCATCTGGCCATCAAGGCCGTAGTTGTTTCGGTACATCGCACTATCGTACTCGAGATGATTGTCATTCTCAGGAGGTGCGACATGTGCAGCTTCATCTTGGGCGTTTCGTTTGGCTTGTTGTTGAGCAAGGATCGATTCCAACGACTTGCGGCCGACGTTGAGAGTGACCGTGTTGCTCAGTCTATTTGAGCGTTGAGGCGAGGGGTGTTCAGAGGCCTTTTGAGCTGGAGCGCTTTCAGAAGCCTTGTTCTGACTAGGAGTCTGGTCAATGACTCGGGATGATCGACGGTCACGGCGGCGAGATCTAGTAGAGGTGTTGGGGGTCTCTGCTTGGGCCTGCTTGATAGAAGTGGCGGATTTGTTTACACCATTTGGAGTCTTAGCAGTAGCAGCTGCAGGAGTGGCGGGCGGGGGTTTGGTGATCTTTGCGCCCGTGTTGGCAGCAAGTCTTGACCTGCGGTCCCGACGAGATGACAGAGGAGTAGAGGCATCTGCCGTCGGAGCCTTGGTAGGAGTGCCATTCTCCTGCCCCGCATCGTTGAGCCGAGACGACATTGACTTTCTAGTCTTGCGAGTGTGAGACATACCAGCGCCCATTTCTGAGTCTTTGGTTGTCTCTGTGGGTTCAGGTTTGACCGTAATTGTCTGGTTGCGAGGAGGAAGTTTTCTGGGGGAAGTTCCACTTTGCTCTGTTGGAGGTTGGTCAGGTGTGGCAGTAGGGTTAGATTTGGAACTTCCAGGAGTCGAAGCTTCTTGCGGTGTGTCAACAGCGGTGGAACTCTGAGAAGTTGACAAGATCAAGTTGCTGTTACGAGTAGGTCTGGTGGATTTTGGGGTTTGAGATGGCTCAGAAAAAGCCCTGTGAGTTGGGGTTTCCAAGACACTCTTGGAAGGCAAGGTCTTGTCCTCTGAATGAATGGCACGCTGTGTTCTGCGGCGTTTTGAAGGGAGAAACTCTTCAAATGATGAAGTAAGCGGGGTTGGGGGAAGGGAATAAGATGATTGGGGAAGGTTTGACGTGTTCAGTTCAGGCTGCGCTGTTCTCTGAGACGCCTGAGAAGCCCTGGACAAACTGCGTCGAGAGCGCTGCAAGAGTCAGTGAGGGTTGGGGAGAAACTACAAAGCGAACTTACAGAAGTCAAGTCTGGCAGAGCAGGCGAGCCGAGCTCTCGAGTAACAGACCTGGCAACCACTGTGAGGTATTGTTAGCTTGGTCGAATTCATGCACGAAACCAGATGGGAAGCCAATAAATACTAGATCCACCGGGGCCAAGGACAATAACAGAGGGTTCTCACTTTTTACAGGCAGAGTTTGAGGGGTTTGTTAGGTCTATGTGCAGGGTAACCCTTATTTGGTCTATGGTGGCCCTCCTCTTGCCTCGGACCTACTTCCCCTCCAGGTACCCTAAGTTATGGCCACTCAAAGACTCGGGTGTAGAGGACTCGGCAGTTCGATCGTCGATTCAGGTTTGCGTTCGTTTTACGTGTCCAGGATGCTTCGTTTGGGCCAGACCTGCAAGTAGCAAGACAAGACAAGTCAGAAATGAGCAACGGAGGGTTCGGATGGGGACCCGGGAACTCCTGGCGGGCACAACTCCTTCCCCCACACCACGGCACAACTTACGGACGACTTGGATTGTCCTCGACAGCCCCAATCCCCCGATTATTCTTTTCCAAATGCTACCAGGGCAGTGTTGGAGGCGTCAGCAGCCGGATCGCAGGGGTTTCGTCGGTGAGGCGATGGCGAAACAGGCGGGAGCGTCAGACGATTTCGCGGGCGCAAAAGTCGTCCGTAAACTAGGCGAAATCGCGATCGGGCATGGTGGGAGCGAGCGGGACGGTCTTCCGGGGCGATCGAGTGCGTCTTGGGCGCAACAGTCGTTGGCGCGAGGCGGCAGCGATGTCGAAAAAACAGGAGGTCGAGGGACGATGGGTTTGAGCCTGAAGGAGAAGACCAGAAATTAGGGCTTGAGCTCTGAGGTCACTGGACCCAAAAGCCCCAATCCCGCCCGGGCGCTTATCTTAGCGCTTCTGCAGCAACAACTCTCCCTCGACCTCTTCCAAGCTCCACGTCGCATCTTCATCGTCATCTACATTCGTTCCTGTGCGCAATGCAGTGGTGGCAGACAGTCCTTCAACTTTCTGTGCTGGCCTCGGCCGCGCTCCCCGCTGCCGCCGCCAGCTGGGGCTTTGCTGATGCCACCGTGTCAGTTCAGACCAAGGGCGCCGGCGTCGGCTCTGGATTGAAGCATGAGTACGCTGCCCTGCTCCTGCTTTTCCTTGATTGAATCCTCCTATATTTCAAATCTAACTCGATTGCTCTCTTAGTATCCCCTCGAATGGCGCCCTTTCCGCCCCCGTTCCCCTCGGCAATGCGGACACCCTCAAGGTCGCCCTGACAGCGCAGGAAGGCAAATCAGCCAAAAGCGCGCACCAAGTCTTTCTCCTCCTCCAAGAACCTACCTCTGGACTAGATATTGCGTACCCTTTCTCCGTCAAGGGTAACGGCAAGTCGCGGGTCGAATTGGTATGAAACGCGAATCTCCGCACTCCGTGGACTAGCTGACGTGGCCTAGACATGGAAAGACCTTCCCTCCCAATTCCTCTCTACATCCGACGCTCTCGATGCCAGCATCCTGATCGGATCGTTTGGAGAGACTCAAGCATACAACGCGCCCGCATTCAAGCTCTCCCTCGCCCGCGGCCCCGATGAGCCCGTCCCGACTTTCGAAGTCTCGAGATATGGAAAGCTCTCCGAGATCCACCATATCTTCAAGCGCGACCCTCAAAGCCCTCCTGTCGTCATTACCCTCGCTTTCATTGCGGCTGTACTCGGCGCCTTCCCTGTACTAGCTGGCCTGGTACGTTCCGGTGTCTTGCAGGGCTGGAAACGTAAGCTGACTTGTACTCCCACCTCTAGTGGCTCTATCTCGGCGCCAATATCAGCCATCTACCGACGGCGATCAAGTCGGCGCCTCTTCCTCACGCCGTCTTCCTTGGTTCGCTCCTCGCCATCGAAGGCATCTTCTTCCTGTATTATACATCCTGGACTCTGTTCCAGATCCTTCCCGCTGTCGCTGCCGCTGGAACCGTGGCATTCATCAGTGGAAGCCGTGCCCTTGGTGAAGTCCAGGGTAGACGCCTTGCTGGCCTCCGATGAACGATTAGCAGACACCCAAAAGTTGCAGTGTAGAGATATCATAGCTTGCTCGAGCCAGCGCTCAGGAGATGCATGTAGATTTGCCAAATAAATGAGAATACACAGATACTGCCGTATTCAATTGTACATCCGCTCGAATTCTACGCTTCTCTGGTAATATTTGCTTGACGTCACCCTATGCTGTCCAATTCGGGCTAGCCCGCCCAAACGGGGCTCCGCCAAAGCAAATCCATCTCTAGAAAGTCGGAACATCTCATCCAAGCACTCTGCATCCACTCAAACACAACCCTACAATCACACAATGGGCTCGTCCGCTTCGAAGCCAGCGCGCTCTGCAGCGCAAGCTGCCACTCGCCGCCAATACCCCAAACAACCCTCCACCCCTTCGCCCGCAACCACTACAGCTCCCCGATCCCGGCCTCCGAGAGCAACCCAACCACCACCTCCATCTCAAACTTCTCCGCCAGCGCCGAAACCAGATGTCCGACCACCTGCACAAGGCCAGGGTCCGGTATACCACTCGAAAGAGCAGGCCTCGACGGAGAAATCGGCTGGTACGTTGCGCTCTCCCACTTCCTAAGAGGCAGATCACAGCCACGCAACCACTATCGCAACCAAGCCTTTCCACCCTCACCGACCAACCTACCCAGCTCTATTGCACCCCAAATTCAACCAAATAAACCGAAAACTAACATAACCTTCTTCTTTTCACAGCCATCGACCTCGACGGCCGCGACCCCCACTTTGCTGCCTCCCTCCGCTCCATCGGCCCCGTAACCCCCTCACCCACACTCTCAAACTCAAGCACATTCACACAAACCCAATCGCACCTCCAACCACAATCTGCCCCAGGCACCAACCAATCAATTTTCCCGACCTCCTCAAACCCCGCCCTCCTCACCATCACCGCCCGCCAACGTATAGCCCGCGAAGCCGAGGGCGAAGCCGAAGCGATGGGGCAGGGGAATTTTGCGGGACGGAGGTATCTCGATGCATTGACGATTCGGCAGGTGTTGCAAATGAGGGATAGGCAGGGGTTGCCGGGGAGGGAGATTGAGAGGGCATTGAGGTTAAAACAGGGTACTGTGGAGAGGTTAGGTGGGAAGGGGGTTATGGGGATTCCTTGATTGATTGTTGATTAATGGGCTTTTAAGACGGAGGGGCTGGGGAGGTGTATGGATGTTAGGACTTTTTGTATGATATGGTGTATATTAGGCTTTGATGTGGGATATTAGATGGTTGGAGTATGGGTTTAGGTTATGCTTGATGACTCCCATCTTCGCTTGTTCGTCTCTTCTGCATATGAGCAGCCAGGCAATCATTAATCCATGGCAAACACAGTATCATGATCTCACATAACTATAGTCAAACCTCATTCCACCCATCCGTTCAATCCCATCACCGTGCCTCACGTCCAGTCCACCACAATCCTTACACCAAACCCCATCACAGCGTATACTTGAAAAGCGGCGACTTGTCTCCCATGCTCAACAACTCATCATCGGTGTACCGCTCCCTAACCTCCGCCTCATCCATCTTCGCCTTGCTCTTATTCCCCCATACAAAACTCAGCTCGAGCGCCAACGCAACCAACAACGCCGACGCCCCAAACGCACAACTCAGCCCGAACCCCGTATAGTATTTCGGCTTCTCGGCCTCCAGATACATATAACTCCCGACAACACCGCCGATATTCCCAATACAGATGTTGAACGCGAGCCCGATAGCCCGACGGCTCGAGGGCGCAAGGTTATTCGCCGTCCAGGACGTTGTCGCTGGGTGGATTGGGTAGATGCCGATGCAGGTGAGGATGATTGCGAAGAAGGCGGGCCCGACGTTTTCGGCGAGTTTGCCCTTGAGTGAGATGATTATTGCGTAGCCGATTGTTACGAGGCACAGGGGGATTGCGACGAAGGGCATACGCCAGTAGAATTTGTCCGAGAGGATTGAGAAGCATACGGCTGAGATTGCGCCTGCGACGTAGGGGGGGACGGTCATTAGTTGGGCGTTTGTGTCTTTGAAGCCCATCTGGTTCGATTGTTAGTTTGGTTTCTGGTGGAAGGGAAAAAGGAAAAGGAAGGGGTACGGACTGCCTGGGTGATTGTTGGGAGGGTGAATTTGGTTCCTGTTTGAGATTCATAGTTAGTATCATTCGACATCAACCTCGTGCGCAATAAAGAAAATAAGCTGGCGAGAGTGAATGCGAAGGCAGCTTACCATAAGAACAGGCCGATTGCGCCAGCAGAATATACGCAAGCATATACATGCGCCAGTTCAGCATCGTCGCCTTGATATCCTTCCACGAGGTCTTCTTCTTCTCCTCCTTAAAGAGACCGCCCTCCTTGATGAAGTGCTGAAGCTCAAGGTATCGGATTTCCTCAGCCGTAAGCCACTTGCCCGAAGTAGCCGGAGAATCGATCAAGCAGAAAAAGCACATCACACCGAGAACCACGGTGGCAATACCTTCAAGCAAGAAGATCCAGCGCCATCCCTCCTGGCCGGCGACGCCGTGCATCTGTGCAATTCCTGCAGCGAGGAGGCCGGAGAACGCGCCAGAGAGGGCGCTTGCGCAGTAGAAGATGGCGATGCGTGTAGAGAGCTCTTTGGGCATGTACCAGAATGTGCAGAGGTAGACGGCACCGGGGAAGAATCCAGCTCTGTGTAGGAATTGTTAGCGGTGCAAGTTGCTGGAAATGGGGATGCATACTCGAAAACACCGAGGAGGATTCTGGTCACCAGCAGGCCGGCAAAGTTCTGTACGATGCCGGTCAAGGTCATGATAATGCCCCAGGAGGTGATGAGGATTCCGAGGTAGATTGACGGTCTGGCAAAGTTCTTGAGAAGCATGTTACTTGGAACCTCTGCACTCATTAGTTTTCGGCTTGAGAGGTGGGTTGGGTCGCGTACCAAGGAGAACGTATGGGACGAAGAAGACGCTGAGGACGATGTTCCACTGGACCCCCGAAAGACCGAGGTCAGTGTCCAGGCCTTCGATCTTCGCATTGCCGATGTTGGCTCGGTCCAGATGACTGATGAGGTAGAGGACTGCCAGCATTGGAATCAGGCGCACATCGACCTGCGTCTTTCTTAGCAAATACTCAAAGCTGAGGGTAGAGAGCGCAGACCTTTCGGAGGAGCTTCTTTCTCGCCTCGGGAGGATAATTAGTGTAGAACTCGGCATCCTCGGGCCTCAGACCAAGGACCTGAAAGTTGTCAATGGCGACAGTACGCGATACCTTCTCGACATGGTCAGGGTCGTAAAGCTTCTCGTCAACAACATCGACGTCGGCCGGTTTGTTAGTGTACGTAGCCATGATTAGATGTAATTCCCGCACGTCAAGTCGCTGCCGGTGGTTAGGCTCAGGCTCAGGCCGATCTCTCCTAGATATATGCCTGGATAGCCAACTGAGGGGTTACCAGTGTAGCAGCGGAAAAAGCAGCGATCACCACCCCATCCCGGAATAACGCCTCCCTGGGTGGAAGTACCATTCCTCTCATGGTGTAATAGCTGCGCCTCATATGCAGCTTAGCGACTCAGAAGCTCATCTCCACAGCTGCCCAGTCCACTGCCGAAGGTCATTTCCGCGGCCAAGAAAACCCCAGCTTTGGCGGGCCTGGGGAGGTAACGTTCACAGATTCGTGACAAAGCTGGGGGCTTGCGGGGTAAGGGAGCTTTGGCTCGCTGATCCTACTCGTAGGTCGAGTCATGCGTCATGAGAAGGAAGAAAAGACCCTTGTTGGATCCCCGCTGGATTTCCGGAGATGGTGGCTCTTCTCCGCCGCGTTTCCAGGCGAAATCCGCTCGGGATCTCCGAACACGCCGCGTTGTTTTCCTTGTGGGGGAAGATATCTCTTCAGTCTGGAAATATATCCGCTCGCTTCCCATCTTATCATCTTATGTGTCATGCTCATTGCTTGACGCGGAGAATCAAATGTTAAGGCGGCGGAAATAGATCTATGTCCCTTTTATTCTTTGTACCCACCTTCTTGGCCTTGCACGGCGACAGCTATACAATCGTTCTGGCACAGCTTATGCAGTAGCTTACATTATTTTTCCTGGGGACTTCCTCTCCGGCCCCCATGCCACCATTCTGGTCTAGTAGTAGATGGAATGGCACGATACCTGTCTGGTTGATCATTTGAGTAGGATATAGTACAGGCCCATTATCTCAATGCTGCCTGTCATGTTACCGTCGCGAGTCCACTAATCTGCTGCTCTCATTAGAACCCAAATACATCAGTTGCTCAAAAAGCGAGATAATTTTGGTAATTCTATATATTTGCAAGCAGCGAACGAAATGTGATTCCCTATCCTATGCCTGTAGAGTGTCGCGAAGGATAAACTAACGCAATTCATATAATCTCTCTACCATTTGTAGACTTCACGTATTCTTCGACAGGACACTACACCTCCTCGTAGTAAACTCTATAAAATAAGTACCATCTGCCAGGGGATACCTCGGTAGTTACTCGTAGGAGCATTAAGAGTGTTGGCCCCAGCATGCATTTCTATTGGCCAATTGCTTGCAAGTGGGCCCGTCGCTGGCACCTGCAGTGGATTCTCGCGGGGTGAGCCAACCACAGTCAACACAACAAACTAAATGCACAGGGCAGGAGGCTCTCGCATTCATGTCGAACACCATGGACGAGGCGCCCCCGAAAAAGCAAGCCTCTGAGCGGCGGAAGCAGCAGAATCGGGTCGCTCAGAAGGGCTATCGTCAGTAACGCTATCCCCACTGGGACCGAGGTTGGTTGACTGACTCGTGCACAGGTGAACGACAGAAACGCCGAATGCAAGCCCTAGAAAGATTATTAAATGTACAAGAGCACTGCATAGAGGACTTGGAATCTAAAAATTCTTTGCCAACTGCGATAACCTTGAAGAGCGGACTAGATAGCCAGGCCACATTCCCGGTAGGGACAAACTCGACAACATCCTCAACTTTGGCCGATTCATCTTCTGCTACTGGAAACTCAGAAGACTATGGAGCAGCGGATCAGAGTGCAGGCTCGTTGATGCAAAGTCAGCGTACGCAAACATCGAAGTCGCTGTTGAGAAAGCAAGTCTTGGATCAAGTGATGCAGGAAATCGATGGCGTTGATGAAACCGTATACAGTCGAATTATCTCTAATGAGATCTCTATCTCCCAGATAGTCCAAGCTGGACTGCGTCAGGTTCTTACGAACCCACCGCAAAACCCGCCACCTGCAAGCAACGATACATCCTCAAAGGGCGGGCTAGAAACCACTCTTCGCACAGACAAGATTCTCGTCCCTGAAAATAGCATGCAAGTTCATGCCGATGCTCTACCCGACATCTACGCCAACCATCTCCGTCTGAAGCAATTCACAGCAATTGCCGCTTTACGAGCCAGCGCCGAGGCTATTGGCCTCTCTTTCGAGGTTCTGACCGACCCAGATGCTGAATCACCCTTTTATCGAGAATCGATCTCAAAAGATGCCGCCGAGATGATGATCAAAGACGAATTTGACAACGTGGTCCCACATCTCCGACCGACTATAGCACAGATACGACACAGTCATCATCCGTATCTTGATGCACTGCCTTTTCCTACACTACGTGGACGGATCATTTAAGGCCTGTTCATTGGAGTCGCCACTATTCGAAGAAGAGGATTTGTGTGACGACATCGAGAAGCGCGGGCTCATCTGCTGGGGTTCGTATATTGGAGACGGGAATCGTGCTACTGGCTTTGGTTGTCCCTGGGATTATCGGAGCTGGGAGGCACAGCCATGGTTTCTGAAGAAGTGGTGGTTTTTGTCGGCGGAGAGCAGGGCGAGCTTTTCCAGCAGACTCGGTGGTGGCATGAGCTAAGAGGCGATCGATTATTAGCTCCGTGGTGAGCGAGATCTCGATCGTCTGTTTTGTCTTCATGGAAAGGGCAATTACGTTGCACAACGTAACCTTCGCTCTGGATGGCTTTTAGGCGACAATGGCCGTGACGTGCAACGTCCTTGCCAACTGCTGCCCTTAACTCCGTCAGTTAACGTGAGCCACCTTGGCTGAGATGAGCAGCTGAGGTGAGCACTGGATCCGCCCTTGATGGGGTCCCAGCCTATCAAAAGCTGACCAAGCCTGGCGCTAAGCCTATCTAGGACTAACCTTTTCAGAGCTTCGACGAAGACAAAGCTCGCGGCTCACCTCATCCATGATCGATCCGATGTACATGGTGCGGAGTTCTAGTTGCAAAGTCCGTGGCAAGACACTCTCTGTGCCCACGAAGCAAAATGGCTATAAAAGGAGACATGGACATCCGAGAAATAGGGATTTATAGCCCTCGACTCGCATTCATTGTCTCCTGCACATCTACTTCGAACAATCACTATAGTCACCATAATGGAATACACCCGGTAAGTCAACAATGTCTTTACATATCAATTTACTCGAACATCCCTAATCAACCACTCAATCAGACTTGGCCAGTCTGGCCTCAAAATCTCCAAGGTGGTCCTAGGCGCCATGTCCCTCGGCACCTCCGACCAGATGAAATGGGCAATTCCAGAAGAGCAGGCATTGCCCATCCTCAAGCATGCCCTTGACCTGGGTATCAACACATGGGATACTGTACGGCATCTTATCTCTGCTTACAAGATATGCTCCTAGTATCTGACCGGCTAACCCACCGTTATAGTCCGACGTCTACTCCTTCGGCGACTCCGAACGCATTATCGGCAAAGCCCTAAAGCACTACAACATCAACCGATCACGAGTCGTCATCTTGACAAAATGCTTCGGGGGCATCCCAACGCCTGAGGACTTTGCAAGTGCAAAGACTGATGAAGAGAAGTTTCGCATAATGTCCGCCAACGACGGTGTCATGGTCAATCGCATCGGACTGTCCCGCAAACATATCCTCGACGCCGTGGATGCGAGTGTCGAAAGACTAGGCACGTACATCGACGTCCTACAGATCCACCGACTGGACCGTGACACGCCCCGCGAGGAAATTATGAAGGCACTCAATGATGTCGTCGAGAGCGGGAAAGTGCGATACCTCGGCGCAAGCTCCGTACGCCCCCCTCCTGTCATTCCCAACTCCCTATCCATCGGCCCTGACAATGAACATTGTAGATGCACGCCTGGGAATTCCAAACCCTAAACAATATCGCCGCCCAAAACGGCTGGCACAAGTTCATCAGCATGCAAGACTACCACTCCATGCTATACCGCGAAGAAGAGCGCGAAATGCACGCCTACTGCCGCGACGCCGGAATCGGCCTAATCCCCTGGTCCCCACTCGCCCGCAGCCTCCTCACACGTCCCTACAGTGTCTCCAAGGAAAAGCCCACAACCCGCCAGACGACGGATGTATACTCCGACTTCCTGATTGGGCCCGTTACAGATGCAGACGTCAGCATTATCGGTCGCGTCGAGGAGTTGGCGAATAAGATAGGGGTTAGCATGGCGCAGATTGCTATCGCGTGGTGTTTCGCGAAAGGGGTGAATCCGATTGTTGGGCTTGCGAGTGTGGAGAGGGTGGATGAGGCGGCTGAGGCTGTAAAGTTGGCCAAGGAGGGGTTGTTGAGTGGGGAGGATGTGAAGTACTTGGATGAGCTGTACGTCGCCAAGCCGGCGCTTTGGTTGGGGGATTAGATGGATGGGTGGGCTTTATGTTGTCATTTTTTGTATATATCCACATTTGCTCACTGATGTTAGTTTGTCAGATGCCGTTCTTCATTGAAAACATTCACTCAAAATATGGTGGCCATTTGAACTTAAGGGAGGGACTTTGAGGGCCTTCCTGGTCTCGTCTTTCGCTAGGCCAAACCCACCCTGCCCTGCTTAGAAGCATCCCTAGAGCGCGCGTTGATGGTGACGCTGGTGGGATGCGGCGAGATTTGTGTGTCGTAACAAGCACACTACATACCTCTCCAGTAATATATGCGTTCTACTCCTGCGCAGTAATGATGCCTTTAGTAGACACCTATTCAACCCTCTGCACAACTCCCCTCCCGTCCTCCAACCTCGCAACGTGCACGCCCGTCGCAGCAGCCTGATCCAACTCAACCCCAAGAACAGCCTCATCATCACCCTCCTCCCACCCCTCGCGCTCATCCTTAACTCTCCTCACAAACGCCACATCCAGAAGTAAAGCAACGGCACTAATCGCAACACCAAAATACAGCGCCGCACGATACCCAGCAATGGCATTTCCGGAGTTCTTTGCAATCTGTACCTCGACCGTCGACGCAAATCCAAGACCGAGACTATTCCCGTAGAGATTCAATGTCCCGATAATCGACCCCGCGACACCCTGCTGGTTCCGCCGGACGCTATTCGACGCGATGATCTGCCCTGCCGTGTAGACGAGATCCGGACAGAAGGAGAACAACACGACGGATGGGAAGACCTGCGCCCAGTAGCTCTGTTTCTCGGGGACGGTTGCCATGAGGGCTGTTGAAGCTAGTACTGCACCGGTTCCAAGTGCGAGGATCCATTGCGCTGCGAGGCGTGGGATGAGCCATGCGGCTAGACATGCTGCTGCGGTACCGCAGATCACGAAAGGGGTCCAGCCGATGGCGAACTGGAGGGTGGACCAGTGCCAGACGTCTTGCAGCCAGAGGAGCTGGTACCACAGGACTGTGCCGACGGTCATGTAGTTTAGGAGGATGACGAGGACGAGGATGGCGAAGGAGGGGGCGTGGAAGATTTCTGGGGGGAGGATGGGGTGTGGGGTTTTGTGCTCCCAGATTACGAAGAGGGTGAAGAGAATCACTGAGGTGATTAGGAGGGCGATCTCGTAGGGGGTTGACCAGCCGACGCTGGGTGCTTGGCTGGGGATTTGATTAGTTCCAAGGAGAAGGTAGAGTCATGGATAACGAGAGGACGTACTTCCAGACGAAGTTGAATAGGATCAAAGCGCTGGTTCCTAGGGCAGCGCCTAACCAATCGATCTTACCTGTATGGAGGATTGTCACTTCGCCTCGACTAAGAAGCCAGAGGGGGATGAATATCGCAGCACCGAGACAAGCCCTATACCATCAGCTTCGTCCTACACAGAAACGTCAAAAATGCCGAACACTCACACGAAAACAAAAAACCACTTCCAATGCGTATTCTCCAGGAAAGCCCCAAGAAATAGCGCAGAAAAGTAGCCTCCCAACGGCGCCGAAGCGGCAAAGAACCCCAGACTCAGATTCCTGACCCGTCCCGGCGGATTCGTGATAGCTATCATAGCTACGGCATTGGGCATGATGGCGGCGCCTCCAACACCAGCGAGAGCGCGCATGGTCACGAATGCGAAGAAGTCGGTGCAGAAGGCACTAGCTAAGGTACATATGCAGAGCCACGCACCGCCCCCTAGAAGCATCTTGCGGTGTCCATACACGTCGCCGAGGCGGCCACTCATCAGGACGAATGTGCCTTGTGTAAGGCTGCGATGCTTCAGTATGCTAGACGTGATATTGGCGAAGTGTAAGAAAGGCTTACCCGTAACTTGCAGCCATCCAGGTTGCGTACGAGGGCTTTACGTGCAGGGACTCGCTGAACGTTCGTCCGCCGGCAACACCGGCGAAGTTCACGATCATCTGCTGGATTTTAATACGTTGTCTATGAGCCTCCCATATATAGATAGCGACATACCTGCACAAGATTGGATAGAACTATCAGCGTAGTTACAGCTAATTGGCGCGGTCGATTTGTTTCCGGCAATGGTGCCCGTTCGAAGACCTGTTGAGTAGGTTGTGGCTCCGGCTCCGATTGCGTGGGGAGGGTCTCATCTCGCAACGCATCATGAACGATGTTTTCTGCAATGATATCTGCCGAAGGTCGAGGACTGGTCTGGACAGGCGTACTGAACGGATTAATCGAGGCCGTCGGCTCAGGTTTTAGAGGCTGAGAGGCTAACTCGTGGTGCAGCGTTGGAACGAACGCCATGGCGGCTACAGGTAGTATACTCATACATTCACGAGATTGAGTGCGATGAGGGGTGCTGGCATTTGTACTGTTGAGTCGGTCACTGCTTACATATCGGAGTCGGAACTGTGGCCGTTTCTAGGAACCCAGTCCGACTCCCGTCGGTCTTTGTTCCGTCGGATTCATCTCGAATGACAGCTCAAGGCTCAACGATTTCCCTCATACCAAAACAGAAACGAGGAATGAAACCAAGAAAACTCCTTGTACCGGTAGAACAAGCATCTATAGCGATGATTGACCGGATATGGCAAGTGGACGATGGGTCGCTCCTTCCTTCAAGGGTCCGACCATGAACATGACAACTCGGGAAGGTGCGATCGAAATAAGGTTTGTGAGTGCACCTTCCCTGAGGAAATATTCAGTGCGAGGAAGGAGCGACCGGCATCCGTGATTCTTGTCAAACGTTCAAGTTATGATGACCGTAACACGAACTTCGAGGTTGACCGCATGGGCCAGTCGCCTTCCCGAGCCTTGTACTTTGACAGAGTGCCTCGATTCGCATTTTACAGTATCTGCTTGTGATACCAGATGAAAAGATTTTCCTTGCTCCCCGACCTTGACTGACGACTTCTGGTATAGCCCTTCGGGCCACGACGGGTGGGATCACGGCTTGCCTAAGCACGGCCAGGACAGTGTATGAGTTCAAAAGAATCGCACTGTCCGTTGCTATTATTGTCCTTCTGATCACCAGGCGCAGCCGTTGGACTGGGGGCCTACGGAGCTGTGATCTTTGATGAGATATTCTGTGGTGAGACCTAAACCTCATACTTCAGCCTCTGTCTATCTGTCTGTCGCATTTTGATTCGAGTCGTTGGAAACCTCCTTCAGATGATAGACGAGACACCTCGAAAGCGTATTATCTCCATCGGGTTCGCTTCGTCGGGAGGATACGCCAACTTTGCCACCCTTCTACGTAACAGCAACAGTGAAGGTGAGATTGGTGATGAAGCGAAGCAATAGTTGACGCAGATTTTGTTCCGAAGAGGTCAGCGGATGAGATGATTTTCGTCAAGTTCGCTCCTGAAGGCCCTCAGGCCCTCAGGCAGCCACTGGGGGACCCACTCTTCAAGGTTGTCCTGAAGATTTCCCAAGTTTCCTTCAGCTCCTTTTCCATTTAGCAGACGCTCTTGCGGTGAAGGAAATCCTTCGTCATCTCGCTAGAAGCCTTGGTTGGCAATGTCTCCACACATATAGGATCACTCGCTTGCATCAATATATTGTCAAATCTCTCACGGTGTCAGCAGCTGAACACGCCCATAGCCTCATCTCGCGCCAAACCCAAGCAAGTGCGACGGGCGGGCCGCTTCTTGTGGATCCATCAATCAACCAGGTGCAGAAACTAATCCATCCATCTGACCCAAGTCACCCAATCCAAAGGAACATGATTGCTCAACCCCAAAGCATCGGCACTGCAGATCTCATAGCGACACGAACTCGATTGTGCTCGCACCGATCATCGCGATCTCAACAAGCCACGAATCTGCAAGTTCTTCACCTCACCAACTAATCAAGTCAGCGCCTCGGGCCTAATGTCTGGGCAGGGTTGCAATTAGGGTATTAGGCCCCCTTGGCGCATCCTCAGCTGCAGGAAGGGTGTTCTTGTCCGTCCACTCATCGACCAGTCATGATTGCACGAACGAGCGGCTGGCGCCCGCTGGCCTGGGCGTCCGACGATCGCCATGCGAATCCGGCCTCATCAAGAAAAGGAATGGCACTCCGCCCACTTGCTGTCACCTTTATAAACTCTGCCGACCACGCTACAAAGGGTAACTAGACCATTACCCGTCCGTGCTTCGCCTGATATCCACGATGTCCCCCCAACATGTCAATACCAACCCGTTCAACGAGGGCGAGCCTGCCCCAGCAGGGCAGCCGCGTCGGCTCGTGCTTTGTTTCGATGGTACCGGAAACCAGTATCAGGGAACGGAGGAGGACACAAATATCGTCAAGATATATGAGATGCTCGAGAGGCATATTCCGGGGCAGTATCACTACTACCAGCGTGAGCGGACCGTCTTTCTATAGCAAATCAGTACTAACATAAATACCCACAGCCGGCATTGGAACTTTGACCTATGTCAGAGGGTCCAACCGTAACTCGGCGGGACCGAGTCTATGGTCAAGGTTCAGAGCGCGCGTCAGTGCCCTCCTAGACCAGGGCTTCGGGGTGTCCTTTGTCAATCACCTCCTCGCAGGCTACAAGTTCGTGATGCGCTACTATTCACCAGGAGACCATATTTACATTTTCGGCTTCTCTCGCGGCGCATATACGGCTCGGTTCCTGTCTGAGATGATTCACAGCATTGGCCTCCTCTCGCGCGGAAACGAAGAAATGGTGCCATTCGCGTGGGACACATTCAGTCAATATCAGAGCGCACGTGGGAATGTCCCACAAACTGACAAGGACCGCGAACTGGAGCGATACATGAAGAAGTTTAAGAGAACATTTTGTCGCCCTGATGTCGGTGTACACTTCCTCGGCCTTTTCGACTGCGTCAACAGCGTCGGCCAGTTTGAAATCCCATTATTCCGAAAGTCCTATCGGTACATTGCCAGCCCCTGCGCGCGGCACATCCGCCACGCGGTCTCAATTCACGAACGTCGGCTGAAATTTAAGCCCGCCCTCTTTCACCTTGACGAGCAAACCCGCAAATCCCTGGACTTCAAGGAAGTCTGGTTCGCCGGGAACCACGGCGACGTGGGCGGCGGGTGGCCGTTGCAGGGCGGCCAGAAACATCTGCTCTCAGATATCCCGCTAAACTGGATGATTCAAGAAGTTTTAAACTTGCCAGAGTCGGAAAGTAAGCTGTCCTTTATGACGACGAATGTACAAAAGATGGTCCGAGATGCGACACGGTCCCTGTGCAGAGACGAGACGCCGGGTACAGAGGGATTTCATATCCAGCAGATTACGAACAAGCCGCATGACAAGCTTCGGTTTGGGCACGGTGGAACCGCGATGTCTGTTATGCTGTGGTGGATTTTAGGTTTGTTCTCGAGTCCTATATAACAACCTCCAATAGATCTCTCTAACAAACCACAGAGGTCCTTCCAGTGGCAACGCGCCTAGAGCTCGAAGGCGGGAAATGGATCCCTCGACGTCTTCCACCGAACTTTGGAGCCGCAAGAGATATCCCCTGCGGAGCAGAGATTCATCCTAGTGTGTATGAGATGTTGGAGTCGGGGATATTGAAGGACTTTCCCATCCCGAAGCCGGGCGGTGATAACCCGAACCTACCTCCAAGTCTTGTGAATGATGAGCGGCAGCATATCCAGAGTGCTGCTGAAGGGACGGACTGTGGGTGCAAATAAACGTTCTCGGCTCTATATTTGGTACGATATGGTTCTGGAGATGACGGTATAATGGTGAAACGATCGCATGGGTGCTGCTTGTATAGGGTTGATGGAAGCGGGTTTCGGCTTAACAATGATATAATTGGCTTACTCTAATTATGAATTTAATATCTCTAAAGTTCTCTTGCAAGTGCTTCCTTGTCTCTTCAGTCCACCACGTACCCTCTCAGGAACACCGATACCAAGTGTCTAATCCGAATTATCTCCTAAGAAACCACCACGATTATATTCATCGCAGCCACCTGGAGTCCCAATCCTACCAAGATAAAGCCCCGTGATAAGCCCAATCCTCAAACTATCGTTGAACGAGAGCCAATGATAGACTTAATGGTCCCTCAACCATCGCTCGGCTATCCGCGGCCCCGTGACGTCTTAACTCCGCTCCCTCCGAAGCCAACCGCCTCCGCACACCCCCAAAGGGAGAGCAACTCTGGGGAAACCCCATAGAAATGGGTACAACACTCTCACACTCTCTTTTTGCTTCGTGCTTTTGGTCCATCCTCAATTATACCTGTACACGTTAGACAGCCATGTCCTCTCTACGCCCATTGCCACGACGAATACCGCGCATTGCGGTCCCGCGAACACAACCACAATCACGACTGCCGTTTACACAACCGCTATACGCCTCCAAGCGATGGAGTACGTCGATTTCACAGAGGCCGGGGTCGGATCGGTATGCTTATATTCCTCAAATACTCTTTCCTTTCCGTCAGAGACTCAACCCAATCCAATCCATGTCCATGTCCATATCCATATCTTTCTCCAAAGGTATCCAATTCGAAACAATGCAGCAGTGGCTAACTTCTTACCCGTTTATCGTCGCAGAGTCCGATTCCCCGGCGCTGTAAACAGCAAATTCACAACGGGCATGTCCTTTATCGATCCGCAGGAGTCAGCGAGTATCCCGACGTACCGTGTGATGGATTCCGATGGCGTTCTTGTCGATAAGACGCGGGGCCGGCCGGATGTTTCGGACGAGGAGGTTTTGACTTGGTATAAGAATATGTTGACGGGTGGGTTCTGCGTTCTGGCCTTATTTCTTGGGTCTCTTGTAGGGAAATATATGGGTGGATGGGCTAATTGGTGTGCTCTGTTTTAGTGAGTATCATGGATGTGGTTATGTTCGAGGCGCAGAGGCAGGGGAGATTGAGTTTTTATATGGTCTGCCCCCTCATTCCCTTATACCCAGTATGTTTAGCAAGGCCAGAGACTAATAGCAGTCAATTTGCAGGTCTCGGCCGGCGAAGAAGGCATAAGCGTTGGCTCTGCAGCAGCCCTGACCCCCGACGACGTGGTCTTTGCACAATACCGAGAAACAGGCGTCTTCCAACAACGAGGATTCACATTGAAGAACTTTATGAGCCAACTATTCGCCAATCGCAATGACTCTGGCAAGGGAAGGAATATGCCTGTTCACTATGGCTGTGAATACCCCCGAACGGTATGCTCACCCCATTCTTTAGCAAAGCATCAGATTCGCTAATAGCTCTATAGCACACAATCTCCTCAACCCTCGCAACACAAATTCCACACGCCTCCGGCGCCGCCTACGCACTCAAACTACAAGCCCTTCAAAACCCAGACAAACCACCCAGCATCGTCACCTGCTACTTCGGCGAAGGCGCCGCGAGCGAAGGCGACTTTCACGCAGGGCTCAACATCGCCGCAACACGCTCCTGCCCCGTCGTCTTCATCTGCCGCAACAACGGCTACGCAATCTCGACCCCAACGCTCGAACAATACCGGGGTGACGGAATCGCCTCCCGGGGAATCGGCTACGGCATCGACACGATCCGCGTCGACGGGAACGACATCTTCGCCGTCTACGAAGCCATGCGCGAAGCGCGGCGCCGCGCACTCGCCGACGGCGGGAAACCCGTCCTCATCGAGGCGATGAGCTACCGCGTCTCGCACCACAGTACAAGCGACGACTCGTTCGCGTACCGCGCCCGCATCGAAGTCGAGGACTGGAAGCGGCGCGATAACCCGATCATCAGACTACGAAAGTGGCTCGAGAACGAGGGGATCTGGAATGAGGATCTAGAGCGTGAAGCCCGCGAGGGGATTCGCAAGGAGGTGCTGAGGGAATTTGGAGAAGCGGAAAGGGAGAAGAAGCCTCCGATTCGGAGCGCGTTCGAGGGGGTTTACGAAGAGGTTACGGAGGAGGCGAGGGAGCAGATGGAGGAGTTGAAGAGGATCCTTGAGACGTATCCCGAGGAGTACGATCTTCGGCCGTATGAGGATGGGATAAAGGGGTTATAGATCTTGCTATTCCTTCTGGGTGCCTGCGATGAGAGAGTAGGCTGATACATAGGTTACGGCGTTTATGATATATGAAATACCACTTATCAAGCATATGGCCCATCGCGATTGCTTCATAGTATTGTCCTACGTTAGGGAAGGTGCAACTGCGAGCACAGTCTGTCGTGTCTGCCTTGATTATAGGATGCCACTACTTAGGAAGGTACAGAAAGTGCACGTTGGGAAGGAGCAACCGTATACGTGAGGGTCGATCGCACCTCCCTTGCGAAGGCCATGCGCCTGTTTAGGAAGGCGCGTGGTGAAGTCTGCAAGAAAGGAAGGCGCGGACAGCAGGTGGTGGATCGCACCTTCCTTTGCCTGCTCTGAATCATTTTAGGAAGGTGCGGTGGTGGATCATACAAGAGGAAGGTGCGACTGACTTTAGCATCACACAAGGCAGTAGCGATTAATCAATCGCACTTTCCTCGTGAACAAGATTGGCTTAGGTTTGGGAAGGCGCAATGGTGCGCGAGATAGGATAGGAAGGCACGTGAGTGATATTTGATTCAATTCGCTAATAAGATATCTTCATAACGTAGTGTACATCCGACAGTTGGGCTAATGCTCATAAATATACAGTAATTCATTGAATACACGAGGGTATCATGCAAGTTGTATAGAGGATTGCTAGAGCCTAAGTAGCCAGCGCCTGCTGCGCGAGCTTCTTGTTCCGCTTGACCAACGCACTCAGCTTTTTGTCAATCGCATCAAGCTCCTTGCGCGACGCCTCGAGTTCCTTCTGTGACTTGACAGTAAACGTGCGCAGCTCTTCATCCGTCATTCCTACAACATCATCGAGGTCAGGCAGATTGCCCATCACGACGCCCGCGGCGCCAAGCATGTGTTTTGCAGTCGCCGCAGCAAACGAGCGCACCGATGTAGCAGTCGCGTTCATGATCTCCGCCGTGTTGGCGATCGCCCAGTTGTGGCTGCGTGTGCTGTCTGCTTCCATGGCGGAAAGGACGTTTGGTGGTGCGGAGGCGAGTGCGGCCTCGGTGGGTGAGAGGGCGGATGTGGGAGACGAGGGGGAGAGGGCGCCGGCGGAGGTCTCATCGACCCAGCAGACGTTGAAGTTCTCGGGGGTAGCAAAGAGGGCGTCAAGGCCGCCGCCGCGGTTTGTTGCGTCGGGTTCTGTGATGGGGATGGAGGGGTATTCTTGGAAGGCGTCGATGGCCCATGAGATGCTTTTCTCGATAGCGAGGTAGCGGTCCTCCTCTTCAGGGGACAGATGGTGCAGAATACAACCACGAGGGCTGATTAGGCATCGATCCTTGAGCGAGTTGGTTTCTGAGGCGAATCGGATGGGCTCTCCGCGTAGCAGGGCTTTGCGGTGTTGCTCCGTCAATTCGATGGGCTGCTTGAGCTCGTCATAGTCGTCCGAAGTGCATTTCATATCGAAGCGCTGACTGAGGTTGGAGGGGTTGAAGAGAGGGTGATGGTTGAGATCTAGCGCGCCTGACTTGTGGAGCTGAGAGAGCAACACCTGCAGTGGGGAAGTGCGTTCAGCAAACAGTTCCTTGAGCGAGACTCCAGTAGATTCTGCATCCTTCAGTAGCTGCTCCACAGTGTTCTTGGATCGCCACGGCTCGGGCTGTTTCTGTTCGACAGGGGTCTTGCGCTCAGATGGTGTAGGGGGGTTTGATTCCGGAACAGGAGCCGGCTCGGATGGCTTTGACTTCTTCACTGGTTCAGCCTTTTCGCTCTCTTCATTGCTCACGGTAACTGAAGGTTTGCTGGTGCTAGCACTCTCCGAAGGTGGGTTAGGCGCCTCAGTAGGAGCCTTCTTTGTCTTGCGCTTGCGACCAATAATCGGGGCCTGGATAGGTTCTTCCGACACAGAGGCAACCTCCTGCTTCTTAGCTTCGGCGTCCTTAGCTTTCTGCTTTCTTTCCTTCTTCAACTGGCTTTTGGTGATGGATCGAACTGGTGCAGAACCGATTCTTGACGACGCGGGCGGCGAGTTGGCGCGAGAAGCGGAAGTGGAAGTATAGAGGTCTGCTTCGGATCCAAAATCGCCGGGTGTATCAGGACGGCTTTGGGAGGAAATGCTGGGACGTCTGGAGCGGACCTTGTTGATTGGGAAAGATGCAACTGATTGGGCGGCAGATACGGGGGGCGGCGGGGTCTCAGCCTTGGGTGTATCCACAACGCGAAGCACGCGAGGCTGGCGAGGTGCTGGTGATTCCGACGCGCGTGACATTCCAGTCATGGGTGTATCCGGTCGGGAGTCTAGTGCAAGAGCGAGGGCGGGAGCGTGCGCAGACAGCACGTGGGCTGAGGGCTCGGGTTTCGAAGGAAGCTCCGGAAGCGGCGAGACGTTTGGCGAAACGTTGAAACTCAAATCTAACTTCATAGGCTTGGACTTTGTCGAGCCTGCGGATGCCTTGGTTTCACTTTTCTTCTCAGGAGCGGGACTTGGTTCTTCTTTCGGCGCGGCTCGAACCCTAGTGGCTGCCTTTGCCACAGGGGAGCCCAGGGAAATCTCAGCGGCATTCTTGGTTCTGGAAGGTTTACTTTGTGAAACTTCCTTTGGGTCCGGTTCTGGTACGTCATCATTGGGGGTTGGAGATTCGGCCACTGAAGGAGATGGGATATCAAATCCAGGTGGACCCGTAATCGACGAATCTAGACTAGGAGATTTCAACCCGCCTTGGAATAATGCAGAGCCAGCATGCCCTTGGGGAAGAGGTAGGCCGGGAGGAAGAGATGGGGTTCCGGTGCGTCCCAAGGGGTAAGAGTCGCTCATCAACTGTGACCGCATGAGAGCTCCGAAACTATCGACTGAGCGTTTGTCTTTTGTGGTCGCACCGAGAGGGGGAAAGTCCTCGTCAACTATTAAGTCACGAATCAGCGTCCGACAAGGATGGCAAGGTGAGTGGTGTGGGTGTAAGGGATAAGACGACGAAGTAGGCCAAACTCAAAAAAAAACAAGATGTGAACGGCAAAGAAATTCTAGACAAGACAACGACAGATACGAAAGGGGCCGGCAGATAATTACACGAGTGGCCCAGGACGAGTTGACCAGACTGACGCAAAGGGCACAAGGTCTATATGAACGATATTTGTGAGAAAATGGTTTCATATAGAGGACCCTGCTTCAGTTTATCAAAGCCAGGTCAGGGAGGTTAACGTACATAAAACCATGATCAGACCGAACGGCCCCAAAGACGCTGACAGCTCAACCCGGCTTGAATGCGCTATGGAGGGACAGGAAGTGCTGGCGCTGGAGACCCAGTGACCCAATCAACCTGCGTCCATGATCGCAACGAAGCCTCTGGTCCCCGGGGGCGGGAAAGGGGGGTTAAGAACGCAAGAGGCACAACAGGTAAAAGAAAGCAGCCAGGAAAAAGCCCATATACAACAAACGCCCAAGCCACGCCTTGCCCAATCTCTTGTTTTTTTCAGAGCCGTTGCTAAATGCTTCATTGCAGTGCGGAAAACGTAACATGAAATTAGACGCGGGAGGGAGAAGACATGTTCCACACCCGTTTAAAGAAAAGCATAAATGATATCATGTCGTAATGGAGGCAGGAAATGTGTAAAATGCTGACCAGAAATGTCGAAGAATAGAAAAAGGAATCGGAGGCAAATAAGGGGTAGTCATCATAAAACAGTGAAGAACGTATGAAGGCGAAGAGGCGATCCAAGGTGAAGAGGAAAACAACACATCACCAACGGTTGAAACCGCTGCCATACATCATGGCGTACCCACCTTGACCCTGACTCCCATACAATCCTTGACTAGCAACAGCATTCGCACCGACTTGGGGCATCCTCGCCTGCAGGATACTCGGGTCCGCAAGATCTACTACACCACCTCCACCGGAGGAAGTGTTAGCATGTCTGTGCTTCTTCCCCTTCTTCCTCTGCTTCTGTGCCCCAGATTCGGAGGAAATCCCCGCCTGGGTGCCATAGGCAGAGCTGAGAAGGCCGTTGACAGGAGTCAGGGGAGGGGGAGTTTGGTGATGTTGGAGGAAAGGAAACATTAACTCACGCTTATCTTGTCCCTGTAACCCACTCGCATTTGTACCACTGCGGCTGCGCAGCAGCTCGCGCATTAGCTCCGGGTGGGCTTCCTGCTTGCCACTCAGGCCCCCAAGACCAGCATTGCTTGTGAAGCCATGGCCTTGGGCAAACATTCCACCTCCACTGATTGGTGGGGTTCCTGCTGTCTTCAAACCAGGAGGTGGCCCTTGGACGCCACTGGTGTAGAAGTTGTTACCAAGTGCATGTTGTGGGCTTGGTGCAGCAAGCGGGTTGAGCGAGGCAGATTGCATCAAAGAAGACATTTGCTGGTTAAGAATTCGAGAATTGGGAAGATTCTTGGCGCCAATATCATTAAACGAGAAGCGGGAGTTCTGGCGGTTCTGGGCCTGGAGGGCGTTAAGCTGGGCAGCCTGGCTCTGTAGAAGACCCTGTCGGGCTTGTAAGGCTTGTTCAGGAGTAGCAGAGCTGATTGCAGCCTGCACCGGGTCGGAAAGACCAGCTTGCTGATTAGCTTGCTGACTACCCGCCGATCTGAGCAACATCAGCTGCTGTTGTTGTAGAGGAGTCAAACTGCGTGTGTTCAGGTTGATTCCTTGGAACTGATGGCCGGCAGCAGATACGGGCGAGCCAACGGCAGAGCTTGTGGTTGTTCCTTGCTGCGAGGGTGGCTGAATAGCTCCATGGGATTCGCGGCTAACACGGCCTCTTGGTGGATTAGCGTCGTCAGGCTCGCCGCCAAGCTGCAAACTTCCGCTTTCACGTCCCTCGTCTTCGGCGGTCGTTGACTGAAGAAGTTCTTGTTCTCTTTTCGTACGTTCTTGCTCAGCTTTCTCTCTCATCGCCCGGCGCTTAACGCCACCATACGGGTCGATGAAAGAGGGATGGTTATCGATGAGAGCAACATCTTCTGGCGATAAACTGGCCGTAGAGAATATGAACTTGAAAGACGGGGAGTTGACGGCCTTAACCAGGTTGTCTAACAAAGGTGTGTCTTCTTCCACTGGAGGGCGAGCAGGAGTAGAAGGGGGAGGAACCGATGAGGGCGCATCTGACGGTGTGGGAGTTTCAAGGCGTTCTTGCGGTTGCATTGATGGTGTTTGCTTTTCGCTACGTTTCGAATCGTCGGAAGGAGTGGCAACGGTCGCGAGAGCGGATCGTGGGCTCTGAGACGCTTGGCTACCTGTTAAACTGGCTCGTCTTGTTCTATTGATGGCGGAATCCTTATTGGCCCAGCTGGCGGAGGACGGGAGAGCAGGTCCATCGAGCGGCCGACCGGCGTCGTCTTTGCTAGGCTGGCGTCGTAATGTTTGCGCAATCGGCTGAGCAGACGTTCGAGCGATATGCGGAAGAACAGTTGCAATAGGGCTGCCCGTCACTCCATTAGGTCGTTGGCTGGATAGAGTGTTCATCGACGACAAGTCTTGACGACTGTAGCTATCGCTGTCTTCGCCGGTCTCGTGTAGAAAGGTACAGTTTCTGTTGTGGCACTGCTCATTTCGTAAAAAGGATGAACAGTACTTTGTGGTTCCGTATTGAGCTCTGTTGTCGTCAGTACCAACCTCCGTAACACACAAATTTCCAGGATATCCTACCTCAGTATCCGGTCACCATTTGAGGAACCATCCACGGCATTAATACACGTCGCAGCGTCAATTTTCCTGGCGTAGGTAACATAGACACCAATACCTTGGTTCGGATTGCCACCAGGCTTGGCTTTACTGACGACAATTTTCTCGATTTCGCCATATTGTCCGAAGTAAGTGGGCGTGCGCAGGAGTTGTAGGAGTTGGTTTTCGTCACGTATCGTAGGATTAAGCCCGATCACATAAACCAGGTTCTTCTGCACGACGCGAACACCGGCGAGATTCTTCCGGCTAGAAGCTTCGATTTCCCGTTTCTCTGCCTCCTTCTTTTTCGCGGCGGCTGCTTTTCGGTGTTTCAGTGCCAAATCCGCCTTGAACCTAGTTTGCAGGATACCACGTTAGTGCCAAGAGCGGGAAGAAAAAGACTGGACGGCGCTTAATGAACGTACTCGTCGGCATCGGGCACCTTGTATTGAATGGTGCTCTCATCGTAGACCCGTCTGCAATTTGGGCACCGGCCCTCTTCGCTATGAGTCTTGATGTTGTTGTAGCAGAACTGACAGATCTAGAAATTGAGTTAGAGATGTCCACCCCGTAATTTCCGACCCGCTCCAAACTCCAAACGATCGTCGCAATCGGTTTCGCGGGTGTTGAGGCCACGTACCTGGTATCCGCACGGACACGGTCTGAAGTTCTTGTCCGAAAGGTCGAACTCTTCGATGCAAAGGGGGCTATAAAAGCCGAAGGCGTCAGTCACGGAACAAAACTGTAGTGAAAAAAGGACAGTCGAGCGACACGTACCAGAACTCATCATCATCATCAATGACAGAGTCGCTCTGTAGGCGATTTGACATGGTGTCGGATTATGTGTAGTAATACAGATTAAAGAAAAGTGAGTCGCAGCAGTGGCCAGAGATCACAGACAAAGACCGATCAACCAAGCCAACGGAAGGGGTGGGAGAGGACAACGGGCACCGGAGTAAAGGACGAGGTGACGAGTCGAAAAAGAGGTCGATATATTAGAGAGTACGTTCGGAGGAGGAATGTGAGGTTGTAAGGGTGGGCGTAAGGACAGGGAGACAACACAAATGCGTGGAGGCAAAGACAAGAATCAAACTTGAAGCTTTGCTGTGTTGGGCGTGCAGGTGTTTGTCTGGTTTGCCTTGGACCTAAGTTCATGCCACGTGACTGGAATAGTCACGTGGAGTTCCGCAAAAGCTCCTTGGATAGCGGAACGACGTCTATCCTAGTAGCCGGACCACTCAAGCCTCCAATTGCCCACCCCTTGTGCTGCGATTGCTGCATTAACCATGGCCGCCCCTCGCTCTATGATGCGGCTGGGCACTGGTCGCTCTTTGACCTCTGCTGCCCGGTCATCCCGCAATTGCCGTGCCTTCTCTTCGACCCCTCTGCAGCATGTAGAGAAGGCGACCACCGCTGGGACGGACACCCCAAACATGCGCCACGCACAACGTCCGCGTACGTGAAGTGCTTTTTGCCCCATTCGGACTTGATGTGTGTTGGCAGAATTGACTAACTGTTCGCAGCCCAGGGTCCTCTCCGCGCCCCCCTTGTCAACCCGGCCGACAAGTACCAGGACAAGGCTGATAGCATGCACACCTACGGTCAATATATCATGTCCTGCCTGCCAAAGCACGTCCAGCAGTTCTCCGTATGGAAGGATGAACTGTGCATTTACGTTCCCCCCTCCGGCGTCATCCCCACGATGACCTTCCTCAAATACCACACCGCGGCGGAGTACACCACCATCTCCGACATCACCGCCGTCGACTACCCTACCCGCGACCAGCGCTTCGAGGTCGTCTACAACCTTCTCAGTGTCCGCTACAACTCCCGCATCCGCGTCAAGACCTACGCCGACGAGGCCAGCCCCGTGCCCAGTGTCACCGGTCTCTTCGAGGGAGCTCTGTGGTACGAGCGTGAGGTGTATGATATGTTCGGTGTGTTCTTTTCCGGACATCCCGATCTGCGCCGTATCATGACGGACTACGGTTTCGACGGCCACCCGCTGCGCAAGGACTTCCCCTTGACCGGTTACACTGAGTTGCGATACGACGAGGAGAAGAAGCGAATTGTCATCGAGCCGCTCGAGCTTACTCAGGCATTCCGTAACTTTGAGGGAGGCACCGCTGCCTGGGAACCTGTCAGTGCTGGTCGGGATAAGACTCCTGAGTCGGTATGTACATCGCACACACATACGGTTATGTGGACACTAACGGTATGCAGTTCAAACTACCCACCCCACAGCCTGAGCCCAAGGAAGAAGAAAAGAAATAGAAATCTCATGTACCCGTATTCTCTCGCATTCTTTCCCGTTTTGTATGTACATACCGTGTCTACGTTAGATAGAATCCATTCGGTTCTTGTTATAATTCTTCATGCCGCACCACAGTGGCCGTAGCCCACATAGGGTTATTAGAGTCACAAGCATCAATTCATTGCCCAAATTCTCGATATCAAGCAAGTAAACAGAGCCTCAAAAGACCGCGGAAGAAAAGCATCAAAAAAGTCTTGGCACGCGCAACCCCAAAAAAAAGTCCTCCGCCTCCGCCAGCAACCCCATTCATCTCTACAGAACAACCCAACCGATACCCAACCGACCCTTCTCTCTTTACTACATACAAACTCACTACGACAAAATGCCCAAGCGAAAGCTATCCGAATACACCGACGCCCCAGCGCAAAACACAAACATCAGGCTCCAAAAGACCCGCCTAAAACAGAAATTCGAGTTCGGCGTCACAACGCTCGCCGGCGCACTCAAGACCGCGCGCGGATTCGAGAGACAGAAGCTTGGACGCAGGCAGAAGACGGCGAAGAATGGACCGCAGGATGAAGACCAGACGAAAGCGAAGGGCAAGGGGAAGGGGAAGGGAAAGCCGAAGGGAATTCCCAAGGTCAAGCCGGGCAAGGAACTTGTTGGGAAGGAGGCGCTGAAGAGGATCGAGGCCGAGATTGCGGTTTTGAAGGTTTGTTCTACTTTCATTCCTCTTTCTTGGGTTCTTTGAGAGGGGGTATGGTTGATTGCTAACATGCGCTCTTGTGATCTAGACACTCGATCTAAACGCTACAGCGGAGAAATACTTATTCAAACAGCTCAACAAGTCGAAACGAATCGCGGAGGCGCCTGTATTCATCCGGTTCCGACAATCAAAGAAGATCTCGACCGAGGGGCCAAAGAGCACCGAGGAGGCCAATGTCACAGCGCGGTTGTTCAAGTCGACACCCGTGCAGAAGGTGCTGCCTGAGATTCTGGATGGACTGCGGGAGTTGATTGGCGTGAATGCGGGTGAGGGGAATAAGGGCAGTGCACCAGTGGAGGAGAAGCGCGGGAAGGCCGCTATGGGTATCGAGCGGAGAGCAGATCCCGACGTGTCTGAAGAGTCCGACGATGAAGCGCGAGTTGCACAGGATGTGGATATGGGGGATGCAGAAAGCGACGAAGAAGACTACGCGCAGTTCGACGCACGGCTAGCTTCAGACTCAGAAGGCGACGGCGACGACGCCGATTCAGATGACGAAGCAACACTCGCAAAACTGAGATCCCTCCCTCCCCGCTCCGACATGTCGATATCCCTCTCCCCCTCCGCCTCCCCCGAACCGGAAATGGAATCCCCGCCGTCGAAGAAACAAAAGGCCGCAGCGAAGGCCTCCAAGGCACCCGCAACAAGCACAACCTTCCTACCATCCCTAATGATGGGCGGCTACTGGTCCGGCTCCGAGTCCGAGCCCGAAGAGGTCGAGGAGGCGCCACGGCGCAAGAATCGGATGGGTCAACAGGCGCGTCGGGCGCTATGGGAGAAGAAGTACGGTGCGGGCGCGAATCACGTCAAGGATGGGAAGAAGAAGAGTAACGGGCGGGATGGCGGGTGGGATCCGCGCAAGGGTGCGACAGATGGGGATGGTGCGAGGCATAGATTTGGAACGGGTTCGAATGCCATGGCTATGGGCGCGGAGAAGAGGACAGGGTCCCAGCGCGGGCCTGCGGCGGGCAAGAAGCCTCAGGATGACAAGCCGCTGCATCCTTCTTGGGAGGCTGCTAGGAAGGCGAAGGAGCAGAAGACAACGGCTGCTTTCCAGGGTAAGAAGGTTGTGTTTGATTGAAGCATTACAGCATACTGCATTTGCATTAGAGAGCTATGATATACGACGAATCATATATCTCATGATTGTTCTAATTGAAGTAAACAAGAGCGATGAAGGACCACTCTAGGTATCGCTAACTAGCTATATAAGCGCAAGAACAAAAGTGAGGCTGTCGTGTATGTAACTCCGTGGGACAAAGAAATCATCTCCACACCATGCAACGCTGAGGAGGAAGCCATCGCGCCAGAATAAAAATCCATAATCCAATCACCAATACGGTACACTCGGTGCCAACCCGTCATGACCTGCATTCAAAACTGCATCCAGCGCTCCGGTGGTTTCATCTCCCCAGGGAGCCCCTGCTGCGGATCCGGATCAAAGCACGGAATAGCCGTAAACTCACCAAGCTCCTGCGGAAGATTCGACACGAAATGATCGAACCCGATATGCGGCACTTGCGGGAAAGGATTCGGTGTAAAGAGATCCGACGGCGAAGTTATATCTGGATTCGGCACGCCCATGCCGTGCATGTGGTGCTGTTGGGCATCATTTGCCGGACCTGCAGCGGCGGCGGGCGCAGCATCCAGGGTTTGCACGCCATTGGGACCAGTAGTCGAGTAGGGTTCTTGGAAGGGAAGAGTCTCGGGTGACATGGGTCCCGTTTTCCAGAGCATTTCCCAGTTCTTAAAGCGGTCGTATGCGGATTCCATTGTGCCGAAGTGGCCGCCGGCTTGTGTAGAGGTGTATTCTTCGAGGCGGGAAATGGCTCGCTCGAGGGCTTCGATGACGCTGACGGCTGATCGCGCGGATCCGACGCCCATTGACATGATTTTGATCAAGGCCATGCCTTTCTGGAGGGCTTCGCGCAGGCGCTCGGTGCGTTTGGTTAAGCTTTGGGCGAGGATGACGAGGAGGGCAGCACGGCAGGAGCTGAATTCCGTAAACGAGGCGCGGGCGAGGCCAGTTTCGTCGCGGAGTAGTCGGCAGAGGTCGATGATTTCTAGCGCAGCTTCCACGCAATCTGTGACGAGCGTTGACCTGTTCTTCGAAACTCCAGACGGCGTTTTGGCGGGGGATATTTGAGTGGCGGTCGAAGAGAATCCTTTCATACTACTGAAGAGGAACGGCCGCCCAAGGAAAATCCTAGTTAGACAGTAATCAAGCTTTAGGTGCAGGTTTGGTCGGAAAAGCGGTCCTCCTGGGTGCAGATCACGACAGTTGGTCTCTTCAGGCAACGTATTCCACCAGTCGACCAAGTGTTTTCGTATATTTAGTAGCCTTTCGAGGCAATCCTGTTGTTGGTTCTTGCGAGACTTTCGAAGGTTTGATCTTGCAGTATTGTTAGTCGGATTCCACACCAAAAAGAATTCAACTGGACGTACATCTCATTGGCGGTCTCGCCGAGTTTTAAGGTCAAGGTAATGAGCGCAATCATATTTGTATGATTCGAGACTTGTCCTCGCGGCATAAGGCCAGGGAAGTCAACGGGCAGGGCGGCGTCGACATCTGTATCTTGGAGAGACACTGGCCTTCCGTGGAGTATACTAACTCGCCTGGTGGAAGCCGTTAGTACGCCAAACGAAAAAGGGCCATGGCAATTCGAACTCACTTCTCAATCGTGTATGCCGTCCAAAACACCCTATTTCGGATCTCGATCATGTGTGCTGGAAGCCCTTCACCGCAGTACTTCCTATGCATACCATTCTGGATCGCCATCTTCAAGGCAAGGCCAAAATAAGTATAGCAGAGCCCCGATGTATCCAGAGGTAAGAGATATGTTCCAATCAACAGACAAGCTTGAACACTTCGAATGGACGCGGAAGCAATGATGTCCGGTAATAGCTTAGAAGCAAACTGGTAAAACGTCAAGCCAACTTCATCCTCTGAGAAGCCGTGGTCATCGGTATCGGAGGGGTTAGAAGATAGACGGTTCACAGGGGTAGCCGATTCCATGTGCGCAAATTGAGTTCCAACCGCAAGGACCATCAGGATGGAGCATACCGCACCGGCATCGTTGCTCGATAGGCTCCCGGGGTTCGTATAACAAGTATTGAGTTTATCTTTGAGCCAATCCTCTTCCACGTAGAAGTTGTTGGTTTGCGCGTATTTGAAGAACATTTGCACTAGAAAGTCTGCTACAAACCGTGGCGGTAGACATGTCACTGATGCGGATACTACGGCCGAGCTTGACTGCAGCTGCGTAGCGCGCCATCGTTCCTCGAATGGCTCTGCTTCGGTTGAGGCCTGATCGGTCAGTTAGGCCTTAAATAGATACGGACAAGCATGACATACCTCGGGGGTCTCTGCTTTCATCCACTCGTCAATCTTCTTCCTGATTTTCATCGAAAAGTTTAAATATGAGAATTCGCCGGAGTATTCTGCCAAATACGTTAGCATTTCCCTAAGCCAACGCCGCAATTCGAAAGCCGAAACGCCTCCACTGGAACAACGGCCACCATCACCGAGTATAGAAACATACGCGTCGTATTATCCGTCAGCGCCTTGATCGTAAAGTCCTCATCATCAATCGCCAGATCCTCCATATCCTCACTATCCAGCAAAATCGACGGACCGCCCTCGGAATCCGATCCCCGATGTTTACTCTTCAATTCCTCGGCAGTCTTCCGGAGCGACTGGATATCGAACGAAATATTCGGGACATAGTGTTGCAGGATGCGTTCCATGCACCGAACTCGCTCCGACTCGAGCATGTCATGGCGGCTTCGTGCGGCGGTTCGTTCGAGGAGTCTAGAGATTCCAATTCCTCAGTGAGCAACCATCCACGGATCGCAGTGACATTTTGCTCTTTAAGCATTGATTGATTGTATCGGCGACTTACGAGACAGACGACGAACGCGCGAGCTTCTCTGCGTGGTCGGGGTGTGTGAAGACGCATTGGCGGCGATAACGGAGGCACCGACGACACGGCACGCCTCCCTCGCATTTCTCCTTTACGCGACGGCAGCCATCGCAGCTGAAGCGGGGATGTCAGTACAGTACAAGAGCATAGGCATACAGATCACGAGCAAAGCCGCAAAATCCGGGGGTGGAATGGGTCGCATAGCCACTCACGCTCGCACCGCTCTTTTGCGGTTCTCCTCCGAAACGCGGGGTCGCTTCTGCTGGCCCACGCCAGCGGGTGCAGCAGGTGTTGATGGGGCCTCGTCCATGGCAGCAAAGGGTCAAGGCGGTTTTCGTAATCGTTCAAGCATTGTACTAAGACAAAGCCCAGAGCGCGAGGGACAAGAGGTGCGTATCTGGGGGAGATTGGAGCGGAGAAGAGGGGAGATTCGTGAGGAGGCACGAGGATAAAATTTCCAGGTCTGACTCCGTTTTCCAACTGATAAGCGGCCTTTCCCCTCGAATTGACTTCAACCATGGGTCGCTTACTTTTCTAGAATTCGAGTGTGGAGAGGCGCAGGCCTAGTATTTAAGATATCGCTTTAAGTTTCTCGGCTCTCGTGTCGGTATATCGCTTTTCCAGTTTATGTGTGGAGTAATATATTTTGATGCAACAAGAGCAACCACCAGACTGCGCACAAAATTTAGTATAAAACTAGCGAAAGAAAGGATCCAAAATCATGTTTCATCATTCAAGAGTATTCAAAAACCCCCTACCTCCATCCCAATCCCCTTCTCCGTCCCTACGTCAAGCAACCTCTTCCCAATCACCAAATCCATAATACCCATCCCCACACACTTCATCACCACATTACACCCATCTGGCACATCGATCGCCTCTTCACTACCTAGAGATTGATACAATTCGCCGAGTTCAAAAAGCTGATCCTCTGTAACCCGCGCCCGAATAAGCTCCCCGGACTCCTCCAAACAAGCCTCTTTCGAATCCACATACACTTTCCCTCCGCCAGAAAGAAGCGTCTCGGAATCAATCTCCTGCATATGCGGCCTGTACGAGCCAATAAGCGAGATGAATCGAGGCTTGGAAGGTTGCAGGTAGGAGTTCGGGAAGTTCGGCTCCGTAGACGGCGTGCAGCTGAAGATGACGTCGCATTGCGCGAGTTCGGAGCGTAGACGCTCGTCGTAGTCGGCTGTTCCTTCTTTCGATAGAGTAGTCATGGTGATACTTGGATGGGAGCGTCTGAGATCTGCGATTACGGTGCTCTCTAGCTCATCTAGCCGCTTGCGTCCTCGATTGATGAATGTGATTCTCTTGATCTCATCGGGGACTAAAAGGAGTGCTAAACGTGCATGCCACTCCGACTGACGCCCAGAGCCAAAGATAACGATTTTCTCCTTCTTGAGCGACTTGCAGCGCACGAAGAGAGACATGATCGCGAGCGCTGTGCGAAACGCCGTGATCTCCGCGGCGCTCAGTAAGCCCAGGAGTTCGCCTTTGGGGGAGAAGATGTTGATCACGCCAATGATGCCATGGGATTTGGAGGCTGTTACGATTTTGATGCCCGTGCTGGCGGTGTTGGAGACGGGCATGAAGAGTGAGAGGTTCTCATCTTTTGTTGTGATGGCTGTGCGGAGCGGCTGGTGGACGAGATGTTCGGATTCTGGGGATGTTGTTTGTGCTGAGACAGTGACGAGGGCTTCGTCGAGGGTGTGTAGGAATTCGTAGCATTGTTCTTGTGTTAGTTGGCGGAGGATCTGCGCGATGTCGGGTTCTGATAAGAGGTGCATTGCGCTTGATCAGATATCTGGGATGGTAGCCGAGAGGTGTAGACTGCGGTGTTTGTAAATACTCTGAATGCTGGATGGGACGGAATATTCCGACGAACTGATATATACCTAGTACTCGGAGTTACCAGTACGAGCCTACGAGGTGACTGATGTTGGGGAAGTCGGGGATCGCTGGCGATATCGGAGTATCGAATCACCCCTCCAACTTAAAGTGAGTGGAGTAGCTACAGGGCGAACCTCAAACCTTTACAACTAGAAACCAACACTGAAAATTGCTGCTACTAAATCCAGAAACGGCTCTTTCAGGTAATTGGAATATATACCGGACGATTGGGCTCGCGAGACTTTTATCATCGGGGTGCAGCAACCACCTCCACAGTCATATGGTGGCATCAGGTATACTCTGTCTCGCTTAGGTCTACTAGTAATAACCCTCACCCTTGGAGAGGGCTGTTACCGACTCCTGGGTTCCAAACGCCGCATGTCTACGCCGCAGGTGCGAATAAGCCTTCAAAACCCGTTTCTAGCCATGTGTTAGGCTGGGCCGGCGAGGACGGTTCCATAGGGCATTGAAGACGGATGCGGCGGCTCAGGCAGTTGGTCAGAAAGGGGAAAGCTAACTGTAACAGGGGACTCGCCCCAGAGGTCTTCGCTTTACGAAGTAAAATAACGAGTCTGGACATCGAAAAGTTATTGAAAACGTTTCTATACATCGCTCTCTTGAAGCTGTAATGCTAACATCTATATGCAACCGCTAGTAAATCAAACAACAACGCTCAAACCATGATTCATGAGGTCAACAGACTAAAGAAATTAACCAAGAGTCCTGAATCTATTTACCGAGACCAAAGGCGCCACGAGCCCGTCTCTTGAGCTCACCAAACATGGCTTCCTGGGACTGCTTCGTACGTCCAACAGCTTCTGTGTTTTCCACCGCGCGTCGGAGCAAGAAACCCATGCACTCCTTGACAGAGCCCCATGTGAGGAGCTTGTACACGCTCGGTGATTCGGATGGTGCAACCTTCTGGCCCTCTTCAGCTTCTGCACTCTGGAATCCCTCGAGCAACTCGCAGCTGATCTCGTCCGCCATTCCCTGGAGCTGAGCGTAGCTCAGTTCCACGTCCGAACCTTCGCCCCGAGAAGCTTGCTGGAGACGGAGGGCGTGCGCATTGCGAACAGACTCGCGGTTATGGGTGGCGATGATGACGTTGACGGGAGGGAGTTCGGTTGCGTGCTCCGCGGAGGCGGACTTGAGCATGGCGTTGTATCGACGGGTGAGGAGGGCCTCGACAACACCATCATAGCACTCGTCGGTCTCTTCCTTCTTTGACCAGATGAGGTGACGAGGCTCGGTCTTCAGGTACGCTCCGCGCACAAGCTTGACGCCGAGAGTGTAGCCTTCGCGGCGGGAGATCTCGAGATGTCTCGCAAGTGTGGCGGGAGTGGAGCACAGGTATGCCTGGTAGGTGTTGTAGAAGACAGCGCGACCAGGAGTGCGCGAGTTGCAGTACTTCTGGTACTTCATCGTCCACTCTTCGATTCCTGGTTGGACGGCCTGTTCCTCCGCATCTACGAGCAATCGCACGTTACGGGAAACGGCGAGATCACAGACTTGTTGGATAGCCTGGTCCATGAACGGTGACGGGGCGGCCTGCCGCTGGAGGTAGTGAAGTGCTTGAACGCCCATACCGGTGAATCTAGTCTTGTTAGCTTATGCTTCGGGTTTCGACCGGGTGTAAAGCTCACTTGAGAGCCACAAAGTCGCCTTCCTGAGCCATGTCAACCGTCTGGAGCGTTCCATCCAGCCACATCTGGATTTCCTGTCGGCTTGCCTTCTCATCGGCGGGGTCGGTGTTGCTTTCGCCCACTAGAACTTCACGAGCATAGCCGAGAAGAACGCCGCGGTATCCCAGCTCCTTGATTCCGTTGATTGAGTGCTGGACCTCGAGTTTGTTTTCGCCAGCGTTGAACTGCTTGTAGAGAGAGTGCTTAACAAGGAGGTTCAGCAGAGGGTTCTTCGCCACATCAAGGAGAGGCGTCTTAGGATGCGCGAGTGCGGAAAGTGTGTAGATACATGGCTTCAGAAGGATTGATGAAGAGGAGACGGAGAGGATTAGCAGCGAGCGGAGGACGGAGGAAAGAGGTAGCTTGGCGAGAGGGGAGGCTGTTGGTTTCTTGGGAGAAGGCTGATGCCACAAGCTGTTTGTGGTATCGGCTGTGAGAGACGACTTTGCGTTGCTTGTTCGACTGACGAATCTGGTTGATCGATGCGAAACGCTGGATAACGCCCGCACTGCAGGGCGAGGGGTTGCTGCTTTCATGGCTGTGGTTGCAGTAAGAGAATATGTTACTTGGTAACCAAGGATAGACGTGAAGATGTTGATGTGGTTAAGTATAACTATGGATATGGTAGTAGACGGTGGAGATTATCATTTGTAACACTGAAGGATAAAGGAAAGGTATAAGCAGTACAATAGCCGGTGGAAGCCGCTTTGGACCGGCAGCTGCTGTGTTACGGTGGCAGCGTGAAAGTCACCTGCGCAAGTTAATTGCTCCTGCTACTATCAGCCAAGGAGCCGGTTAGCAATACTCTGAGAGAAACTCATTACGATCTGAGATGGGTCTTGGAGACTTGGAGAGATGGGTCGTTTGGTTGCCGGTCAGAGAGATTCTGCGATTTGGGATTTCTATGAGTAAGAGATCCGGACGGCCATCCGGTGAACACTGTCCCTTGAAATGTATCTGCTAATATAAACTGCAAGCCTTTAGATCGAGATCTGATCAAGGTTGGGGTGTCCGACAATCCAGAGTCCATCCACCGGTTCACGGGCCGGTGCCATGAGATTCCCCACCAGGCAGCCCTGCTCTGTGACCGGGCCGGTTGGTGCCACCGACCGCATCCCGTGTTATCGCCTCTCGGTGCTCACTCACCAGCTGATAACACTTGCTTCGGTGATCATTGCGCTTGCCGTTCTTCAGATAGATAATGATAATTGCCCCTTCTTGGCGTATCCCACGTTGATAGCGACCGGAAATCGGCCGAGAAAGAACGTCATCTGTCCGAATCCTGAGGCCGAAACCGCGACTAAGCGCAAAGCAGGCCCGGCTATGCCCAACAAAGCCTAGCATCGCGCGGTTGAAACCAGAATTCGACGATCAGCCAAATTGAGCCAATGGAATACCCGGTTGCCACTCACTGATGGGTCAAGCTTTGGACCGGCGGCGGGTTTTGGCAGGGATTTTTATGCCAAGCATTCCAGACAAACACCTTCGATGTTACCACTGAGGATCCCATTAGTCACTGAAACAGCTTCATGGAACGCAAGTCAGAGAAACCGGCTGAGAGATGGCAAAAGCATCGTGTGGGATGATGCGGAGAAACCCCGGATTCAATCAATTTGGACGAGTGCGTGACTCTGGAGAAGGTATCTCGATTCTCGACACCCAGGCCACGAACTCTTACCTTGCTCCAAACCAAGCTTGCTTCAAAATGACGCAGGAGGTCATTGATACTACCCTGCAAGCATCCTTAGCACTTGGAATAACCTCGGCGCCAGCATTATCTCACCGGACTTCCGCCGAGGTTACTCCTATCAAAGAATCCATGCCTGAAGACAAGGGCAAGGTCTCAATCTATCAACCAGAATTGGACAGTCTCAGCGACCCCACAGATCACCGCCTGCACTGCCCAGAAATCCCCGCAGCCAATAGGGTTAATCTTCCACACAACCAAATCCATGAGTAAAATTTATCTCGTGCTGGAAATGATAAGCCCTTGACTCAGCAAAATCTGGGGACTGTGCTCCAGAATCAGTTTTATAACACCGTAGCCTCGACTGTGTCCGCTGCGTCCGTTGCGTCTTACACACAGAATTTATTATCCACACCAAGATGAGTCCTCCCTCGGTCAAGAGTATGGAGGAGGGGCGGACAGTGCCCGTCCAGTCCGACCAGTTCGATTATGAAGACCCAAAGGCCGAGCAGGGGGAGGTGGTTGAGAATTTCCACACTAAGCGTGGGTTGTCTTCGAGGCAGCTGCAGCTGATTGCCATCGGTGGTTGTATTGGAACGGGCCTTTTTGTTGGCTCAGGACAGGTTTTGTCGCTGACAGGGCCTGGTAAGACTCTCGACTTGTGCTCAATGTGCCATGCTAATGCTGTCTAGCTCCGCTGCTGATGAGCTACATCGTCATGTCGACGATTGTCTGGTTTGTCATGAATGTCTTGGGAGAAATGACCACATACTTGCCTATCCGTGGTGTTTCAGTGCCGTACTTGATCGGCCGCTTTACTGAGCCATCAATTGGCTTTGCTGCTGGTATGTCTCTTTTGTCTATCTCTATCTCAATGCACTGACTCGACCAGGGTACAACTACTGGTACTCGTTTGCCATGCTGTTAGCCTCAGAAGTTACCGCTTCGGGTTTGATTATCGAATACTGGAACCCTCCGGTCAACGTCGGCCTTTGGATTGCGATTGTCCTCGTTAGTATGTAACCGGTTTCCTTCGCTCAAAGGCCGAGCTAACATAGAGCAGCAATCCTTGCCCTCAACGTGTTTGCCGTTTCGTTCTACGGAGAAGCCGAGTTCTGGTTTGCGACTCTGAAGATCCTCGCCATCATCGGTCTGATTATACTCGGCGTCGTTCTGTTCTTTGGTGGAGGCCCGAACCATGACCGTCTGGGATTCCGATACTGGCAGAATCCAGGTGCTTTCAATCCATATCTGGTCCCCGGAAACACTGGAAAGTTCTTGGGCTTCTGGACTGCTTTCATCAAATCGGGATTCTCGTTCATTTTCTCCCCTGAGCTGATTACCACGGCCGCTGGAGAGGTCGAGGCACCCCGTCGCAACATCCCCAAGGCCACGAAGCGTTTCATCTACCGTGTCTTTACTTTTTACATCCTCGGTAGCTTGGTGATTGGAGTCACTGTGGCTTACAATGACCGACGCCTCACTGAAGCGGTCAATAGCGGAGGATCTGGTGCCGGCGCCAGTCCTTTTGTCGTTGCCATCTCGAACGCTGGCATTGGGGGTTTGAACCATGTGGTCAACGCTGCTATCTTGATCTCCGCTTGGTCCTCCGGCAATGCTTGGTGCTATGCTGGATCGAGAACTCTATTCTCTTTAGCAGGAGAAGGCCAGGCTCCGAAGATTTTCATGCGGTGCAACCGTAATGGTGTGCCGTGGGTGGCTGTTCTTGCAACGTGGACCATTGGGCTCCTATCCTTCCTCAACCTTTCCAGCTCGGGACAAACCGTCTTTTACTGGTTCACCAACCTCACTACAGTGGGCGGCTTTATCAACTGGGTGCTGATCGGAATCGCTTATCTGGTATGCTCTTTTACTACCCAAATCACAATCCACGAGGCTAACGCGAATGCAGCGCTTCCGCAAGGCTATAATATTCCACAACATGCTGGACATGCTGCCGTTCAAGACACCCTGGCAACCATACGGGTCCTACTACGTGATCTTCGTCGTCAGCATCCTGACCTTGACCAACGGGTATGCGGTGTTCTTCCCAGGCAACTTCAACGCTTCGGACTTTTTGGTCGCGTACATTGTGATCGCCATCTTCATCGTTCTCTACGCTGGGCACAAAATCTGGTATCGCACCCCATGGATGACAAAGGTGTCGGAAATCGATATCTTCTCTGGCAAGGAGGAGATTGACCGTCTGTGCGAGAATGACCTTGAGCGCAACCCCAAAAACTGGATGGAGATGATTTGGTGGTGGATTGCTTAGACTTATATAGTTGCTCTCCGTGATATTTAGTGAACTATTTGAACTTATGATATGACTTTGAACCGCCTCTAAGTGCCTTGTTAATTAAATGCCGAATCGGCTAGGTATCCGAATACTAGAAGCCGGTCCGCGCTCAGCTACACTCGGACACATGCCCGCTCGGTATTGAAGGTGATAGCCGATGAATAATAACAACATCAAACATCATAACCGGCAATGTGTCGTTGCGACATCGTTGCAATATGCTTCTCCGGAGATCGCTGCGGGGCGGCCGTGCCACTGGGGATCCGGCCCGGTGACTGTCCCACCCGGCATTATTTGGCAGGGTCCCGGCCCTGGCACTGGGCAGTGGCATGCGAACAACAGCCACCGGGGCGACTCGCGAGGATCTGTTGCGGGGCCAAGTCTACATTTTGGCCTGGAATATTCGGTGACCCGGTCAAGGAATGTATTCTCATCCGACGATCTCATTGGCTTGGGTAAATGTGCTCCAACAGGCGCATTCCTCCGTCGATAACCGGCTGCTTTAAATCACGAGAGCTTCCCCGCATGCCTGCAGCCCGTTGTGTTTGCTCCCCCTCTTTCTCCTCTTTTCCTCTCGACGTTTCTTCTTTCTTGTGAAGTGTTGGGTTTCGACTTCGATTCAAAGACTCAAGTGAAAGCAAGATGCAATCGTCGCTACTTCTCCGAGCACGGGGTCTCCCTGCTGCTGCCAGAACCGCTTCGGCGTTTGCGCGTACGAGGACGGCTGCGTACGCCACTTTCAAGGTCCCGCGCATTGACAACGAGCCGAACGTAAGGGATTGATGCTGCGAACGAGTGGAAAGTTGCTAATCGTACAGAAACACTATGCCCCTGGATCCCCTGACCGAAAAGGCCTCCAAGAGGCTCTTGCCAAACACCAGCAGGCCGCTCCCTTCAAAGTGCCATTAGTGATCGCAGGAAAGGAGGTGAGCTTTACCTCCACTCTGCGAGACAACAACCGCTAATATGACAAGATTGGATCCTCTCAAACATACACACAAACGAACCCCGCCTCACACGGCCCCGTGGCCACCTACTCCAACGCCACAACACGAGACGTCGAAGCTGCAATCGCTTCTGCCCTCGAGGCTCGCAAATCATGGGCCTCGACTCCGTTCGCCGACCGTGCCAGCATCTTCCTCAAGGCGGCTGACTTGATCGCCACAAAGTATCGCTACGATGTGATGGCTCTGACGATGCACGGCCAGGGCAAGAACGCCTGGCAGGCTGAGATTGACTCTGCGGCTGAGCTGTGTGACTTTTTCCGCTTTGGAGTCAAGTATGCTGAGGATTTGTATGCTGGGCAGCCGGTGCACAATGCGCCTGGTGTTTGGAAGTAAGTTTTCCACTATGATAGAAATTTGTGGATGAATGCTAACGAGACAGCCGTGTTGAATACCGCCCTCTAGAAGGGTTCGTTTACGCGATTAGTCCTTTCAACTTTACTGCTATCGGTGGTAACCTGGCGGGTGCACCTGCGCTGATGGGCAACGTTGTCATTTGGAAGCCTTCGCCTTCGGCCATTGCCTCCAACTGGCTGGTTCACCAGATTCTGCTCGAGGCTGGACTGCCCAAGAATGTCATCCAGTTTGTTCCTGGTGAGGCCGAGGAGGTGACAAAGACTGTGCTTGACCACCCTCAGTTTGCTGCTCTGCACTTCACTGGAAGCACCAGCGTGTTCCGCAGCCTCTACGGACAAATCTCTGACGGAGTGGCCGCTGGCAAATACCGCAGCTACCCCCGCATTGTTGGCGAGACTGGTGGCAAGAACTTCCATCTCATCCACAAGTCGGCAGACATCCGCAACGCGGCCGTGCAGACCGTCCGCGGTGCCTTTGAATTCCAAGGTCAGAAGTGCAGTGCCACATCTCGCGCCTACGTGGCCGAGTCAATCGCCGATGAGTTCCTCGAGTACGTTGCGAGCGAGACCAAGAACCTCAAGGTCGGCCCTCCTACTGAGTTCTCCAACTTCTGCGGCCCTGTCATCCACGAGGCCTCCTTCAAAAAACTAAGCAAGGTTATCGACGAGGCCAAGAATGATCCTGAGCTCGAGCTTCTTGCCGGAGGTACCTACGACTCCTCCAAGGGATGGTACATCCAGCCCACTGTCTACCGCACCTCGAACCCCGATCACCCTCTCCTCTCGCGCGAGCTCTTCGGCCCTATCATTGTCATCCACTCATATAGCGATGCCACGGATAGTGACTTTGTCCGGATGGCTGAGAAAATCGACCAGACCGGCGAGTACGGCCTGACCGGCTCGGTCTTTGCTCAGGATCGCGAAGCCCTCCAACTTGCAGATGACGCTCTCCGCAACGCTGCCGGTAACTTTTACATCAACTGCAAGAGCACCGGTGCCGTTGTTGGACAGCAGCCCTTCGGTGGTGCGCGTGCCAGTGGTACGAACGACAAGGCGGGCAGTGGCAACCTGCTGTCTCGATTCGTGAGCTTGCGCTCGATCAAGGAGGAGTTTGTCCCAACGTACAATGTTACGTACCCTAGCAACAAGTAGCGTGTCTTTTCTATTCCCCTGCTGCGACTGTTCAAATTGCATCTACCATGGCGTTTTCCTTTTAGCACTGACGAAAAGTCATGACTGTTCATATACTTAGTGATATCAATACCATTACTTACACACCTATATCTTGCCCTCTTAAGACTTAGCCTAGGCCTTTAGACTTGCTTCAAGCAGTTCTCAATGAACCTCCCCATATTTTCTCTCGCCTTCCCCGCAAACTCCCCCAAATCCACATCATTCCCCTGCCCGTCCTCACCCCCATCAAAAATCTCCATACTAAACCACCCGCGAAACCCTGTCTTCAGAACCGCTGCCCCGACGGTTTTAATAGGCAAATACCCACCATCATACGGCATGGGTCGGAAATCATGACTCCACCTCCCCCGCGTCGCAGTCCCATCCACAACCTCCGCACTCAACGGCCCACCCTTCGGCTTATACGCATCGGACACCTGCAGGAGATAGATCTTCTCTTTCGGAACAGTGTTCGCTAACTCGCTCATACTCTCCTCGAACCGCTTCGTTAACTCTTTCTCCCCGGCTGAACCGAGTAAAACGTCCCCAATGAGTCCAGACCCCGTACTCGGATCCGCCCACTCCCCGCCCGCAGACTGGAACGTATCCAGACAAAGCCCGATATTCGACCTATCGACGGCGTCCACAATCTCCCAGACCTCCTTCCAGGTCTTCGCATGCGACGACCAGCACCAGTTTTCGTACGCAACGCGCATCTTCGGATTCCGGGCAGCGAGGATATCGCATAGTTCCCGCAGGTCATCCACTATAGCCCGCCGCAGGCCCTCACCATCAACATCTCTTACGGACTGAGAGTGGGAGAGTTTGTCCAGCGGCGTGTCACTCGACCCAACCTGCAAAATCTCGATCCCCGCTGCGTCCATGATATCGACCCACCCCCTCGCCCGGGCAAACGCATCATCCCGCTCGGGGGAACCCCTTGGCCACCCTTCGAAATTCGAGAATGGTTGGAGCATGAGGAGGGTTAGGTTGTGTTTCGCTGCGAGGGCGCGGATGTCGCGCGCGGCGGATGTGAGGGACTCGTAGTCTGTAGGTGAGATCTCGCGTTTGTGCAGTGTTGAGGCGTAGGATAACAGGTCTGGGAATGCGAGTTCGATGCCGGTGAAGTTTGCGCTGGAGAGGAGGGAGAGTTTCTTGGTGAGAGGGGTGGTGGGTGTCCCGAGGGAGCAGGTTGCGTAGGAGAGCGGGATTGAGGACATATTTGCTCTTTTTAGGGGTATATGCGGATGTGACGTGTAGAGCAGCTAATTGAGCTTATTCAGTTTATTAAATGCGCAAGAAGTCCATAGGAAAAATGTAAGGAGTTTTTGGGGGTATGTTTATCTAGTAGTCATGCGAAGCCGCGATGATGACGTCGCGATGAAGTCGAGCCTCGCAACCCAGTCAAGTCAAGCTCTGATTGAGAAGCTTGATTTTGCCTCAGATTTTTTCAGCAACTGACATATATAATCGTATCTTCCTATTTATTATGCGCGCGAATGATGTAACAACCCTCGCGGCCTTTTAAATATCTCTTATCCCGTGTCCTGAACCCGCTCTTGAACTATACACCAAAACACCACCAATCCAACAGGCCAGACACGAAACACCACCATGCCACCCAACAAAGCCATCGCGCAGAAATACAAACGCATCGGGATCGTCGGCGCCGGAAACATGGGCTCGATGATGGCCTTTGCCTTCTCCGAGCTCGGCCTCGACGTCTCCATCTGGGACGTCGCACGCGAGAACGTCGACCAGCTGCTCGCATCAACACAAAAGGTCAACTACGACGGGAAGATCGAGGGGTTCTACGAGATTGAAAAGTTCACGAAATCGCTCGAAGGGCAAGGGAGTGAGCGGAAGATCTTCCTCTTCTCGATTACTCATGGTGATCCGGCGGATTCGGTTCTGGGGATGATTAAGGGGTCCCTAAAGGAAGGGGATATTATCCTCGACGGCGGAAATGAGCATTACAGGCGTACGGAAGCGAGACAGAGAGAATGTGCGGAAATCGGAGTCAGTTGGATTGGACTCGGTGTGTCGGGCGGATACCAGTCTGCGCGACGGGGTCCGAGTTTATCGCCTGGCGGCGACGCCGAAGCACTCAAAGTCGTTATGCCCCTCCTTGAGGCGTATGCGGCCGTTGACGAGAAAACGGGGAAGCCCTGTGTTACGCGCGTTGGACCGCGCGGGTCCGGGCATTTCGTCAAGATGGTGCATAATGGGATTGAAGGGGGGATGTTGTCGACGGTTGCGGAGGCATGGTCGATACTCTATTACGGAAGGGGGTTGAGTCACGAGGGGATTGCTGATATCTTTGCCGAGTGGAATAGTAAAGGGGAGTTACGAAATAACTTTCTTCTGGAGATTGGGGCTGCGCTGTTGAAGGTTCGGAAGACGAGGGAAGGAGATGGGAAAGGGGAGGGTGTTTCCGAGAACAGTGACATGGACGGGTATGTGATTGACGACGTGCTGGATAAAGTCGTGCAGGACGATGACAATACAGAGGGGACGCCGTACTGGGCCGTTATGGAGTCCGCCGCGAGGCATGTCTCTGCGCCGACGCTGGCGACTGCACACTACATGCGCATCTCGAGCGGGAATCGCGCGGAGAGGCTGGAGGTCTCGAAGAAGCTACATGTCCCGCACCCATCACCAATCCGGGGGATGAAGACCTTCGAGGCGTTCAAGGAGCACCTGCGCCGGGCCGTCTACGGCTCATTCCTAGCGAGCTTCTGCCAGGGCCTCGAGCTTATCGCTCGGGCATCTGAGGACGAAGGCTGGGATATCGATCTCGGGAAGTGCCTACAGATCTGGCGAGCAGGATGTATCATCCGGTCCGAGGGCATCGCAGATATCCTACAGCCCGTGCTCTCCAAGAACCAGGAGCTGAAGAACATGAAGTACATCGACAAGGTATCTGAAGAGCTGGGGAGGACGTACAACTCGCTAAAGGAGATTGTCATCGCGGGCATCGACTCGGACCATTACCTGCCGGCGATGTCGGCGACACTGGAATACCTGAAATATGAAGCGGGGACTATGCTCCCGACCAAGTTTATGGAGGCCCAGATGGACTTTTTCGGCGCTCATGGATATAACAAGCCGGGGGTTCCGGGAGAAGATCCGGGCCCCGTTGGCAAGGGGGCTCATCATTATGAGTGGCGGCCTGCTGAGTGATTCAGTTTGGTAGCCTTACTGCATGCTTGCGAGATTGAATATAAGTGGGGTCAGAGATACCTGTTTATACGTTCTTGATTTTCTAGGAGGGTTGATGGCCTTCCCTTTCCGTTTTAGTGCTCACCCCTTGCCGCTTTTTACTCACTGAGTGGATCTAAGCACCCCCTGAGCAGCCTAAGGTGATCACTAAGCACTAGGTGAGTGAAAGGCCGAGTGCCCTGAGCAAGGAACCTTAATAACTGCACCCTAAACTAATAATCCTCTTCTTGCGCCTTTCTCCACTTACACTACACTTTTACCCGCTACACTCCCCCCAAACCTGGCACTACTATTAGGAGAGACAAATAGGTTAAGCTACTATTCCTTCTAATGCCCACGGCACGGCCTTTTTCCCTAATAGGAATCTTCTTTAGTTGATTATACTACGCTAAAATAGCAAAAGACTTTTGGTAAGCTTTCTTAGTTAAAAAATAGCATAAGTTTAGATGTTCATGGGAGCAGCTCTAGATATCCTAAGAGCTAAGGGATCCCTAGAACACTAAACAGCGCTAGTCTATACACACATTTTATGGCTTTCACTTTTAAATACTTAACAAGTAGAATGACATGCCAATGGTTCCCTGTCAAAACACGTAATGCTAAAGATCGACATTACTAAGTAAATAAATAAGGTTCAAAAGTTAGGACATGGCGTTAATCAGTTGTGACAATCCTAGCCTAAGGGTTTAATATCCATAACATAGAGGGATATTAGATTTATTATAATCTATGTAAATCCCTTACGTGAGGCTCTATTCTTCTCTGTCCAAAGCATTGGCTTAAGCATAGGATGATGCCCCAGCACCATGTAGGCATAGCAGCGTGATGGCTGATACGTAGTACATGTGCAAGTGGACGTATACCGAAGTTCGCACGGAAGTCGCTGATGTGATATTATAGCTTACGCATGGTAGTAGAGTGGAACCGTAGATCCTAGGAAACCCAAACTGGCTCTAGGGATTCTTATGTGTTTCTAGAATCTTGGGTGCCCTGGCTGCATTCTTCGTTAATATCATGGGAAAAAGAGACAATGCCTTAAAACTATTTAAAATTGCAGAGTGCTCCCCCACCTGGGATTCTGGGTCAGTCACTCCCAAGTGAAGAGTGTTAATTACTTCAAATTCCTCTATTAATTAGACTATCAAAAGAGCAAAGAATATTCTTATAGAACATATTAAAAAATAACTTGAGGGTCTGGTGTATTTCACCTGGTCGACGGTTTTGGTACCAGATTGGGGCCTTTGGTTTGGACAAGCCCTGTTTGTTTGCTGCGCTGGGTAAGCTTTGCTTATGATCACAGATCCCAAGGATTGTGGCGCGAGAGTGATACGCCTAGCATATTTAGGGCTCTAAGGTAAAGCTGTGTCCTGGATGCTTAAATAAAACATGTGGTCTCTTGTGTTGTCAATATACCAATTGGTTAGTGAGTTTACTAAATATGTGCACTGAGTTACTGTGTCTAACAGCAATATACAGGCATGTACTATTTAGGCTCTTCTAGAAAACTTCACATGTACCACTTCACCAGGGCGAACTACGAGCCTTGTCAAGACCAATGGTGGAACTTGTACCTGAGACCCCTTCCTAGCCGTTCCCTCTATAGCTAAGAATTACCAGAGCACTTCAGACAGCTAGCGCGCAATACACACTGGGGCTAGAAGCAGAGGCCGGACAACACGCAGGAGACGGGAAGGTAAGCATCATGTCGAGAATTCGCGGCGGACGTAATATTTGGTATACAACCACCAGAATATGAAGGTCTGATTCATTGAATCATGATGGCCACGAACGATCGTTATTACGCAACATCCATAAGGAATTAGACAAGACGACTGATAGGGAGATGGCAGACATGATTCATCAGGCTATTGTCACACTTTCCAGAGTACTTTTGGCATATCTCGTCTCACTTCAAGCTAAGCTGTTCGATTGAACATTTCTGGGAAGACGAGATAGCCATCAATGGCACGATCTTACCGGAAGAGTACACATCAACACACGGGCTATGGGCAAACAATGACCACAAAGGAAACCTTCGGATTTCCCATGTATACGTTGCCATGGGCGGTCTGGTATTGCAAGCGGTTGAAGGAGGTCCGGGCGGTGGTCCATGGGGTTCCTTGGAGCGAGTCCACTTCAAGCAGTTATGAATGTACCTGTCCACATCTGTTGACTAGGTTAACCAACAGTACAGTATCTCTGTCGTATAAACCTTTTTGTCTTCCCCGTTCCTGGGTGAGCCGTGGATGGTGGTTGGTATATATAGTTAATCTAATTAATAACAAATAGTATCTAAAACTAATTATATGCATAAATAAGTGTCCTTAAATACTAAGTCCTGTTATATCTATTATGGCTGCAGGCCTTAATAGCTATAAGCTCTAATTATAGTCCCTATAGTCTCTAGCTTAGATAACTATAACTATAGTCCTGTTTTAGCCGTAGCACCTGTTCCTATCCTACTAGCCAGAACATCTGCTATCCCAGTCCTTAACATGACCTCACATCATACCATATCATTCGCAAGGCAGATCTATTGGTTGACAATGTCCCGTGTTCTAGCGTGGCTTCTCTGACACCTAAGTATAGTTAAAAGGTGCTGTATTTTTTTATCTCTCTACATGAGCCCACCTAGAGCGCGCTTAATCTGTTTAACTTCACTGTTATAGGACCCTAGGAACTAAATAACAGCAACTAGATAGTTAATAGGCTCTTAAGGAACTTGCTTGCTAGTGTTTACATGGCTAGCCTGGTTACTACTTTTATTAGTGGCTTTAGCGTTAGCCAGTTCTGCCTAGCGTCTTTTGTGTTAATATAGCTGCCGTGACTTTTACTTTAATCCAATGATTGTTTAGTAGCTAAATTCTTAAAGCTTAAACTTAAGGAATGTTTACAAACCTAAGTATCCTTTAAGGACTTGAAATTTCCATTTATAGCGATAAGTGACTTCGTCAGGCGAATTAAAGAAGAACTTATTTTGTGAGAGACTATAGAGGGGTTATGAGCTAAACCACAGCGCTAGTAAAATAGGCGGGTTGATATAGGTCACCTCTAATCAGCTTAAATTATTAGAATCCAAGAATTCTCTCTGGGTTGTCATTCCCCCGTGATCAGCTTTCTGAAAGCAGGGGAAGACTCCCTCTGCCCCTCTGATATGCTTGGTTGCATTAGCTACGCACATGCCACCATTCGTGCGCCACCAAAGTCAATAATGCCTGCATGCCTACTGATTATTCTGGGTTGGGTAGAAAGAGGAATATCCTTTAAACGAGATTTTTAGCGTGCTACAGCGTGTGAAGAACAGACTATCACAAAATGTAGAGGGACGTTAGTTAAATATTTCATAGTGCAAGCAGTAAGGGAGCCTCTGGCAATTTGGGCTTAGACCAGGAATTAATTTATAATATGATCTTCTAAGATAAGAATGTATTTGCGAGGCTGCACCTCGGCATAGCTGGTAAACTCGCGCCAAGGGCTAACTGCTCCCCGCAAGCTAGAGCCCTTTCACAGCCTTATATCCGAAAGACAGGCGACTTCCTAAATCTACGTAACTTGTACTTAAAACTTCTTGGTACAGCAGCTAAACTAGCAATAGGGCACAACATTAAGAGAAAACCTCAGCATTGATACAAGCCACGTTAATTTGTTGAGCAAGGGAAATATGCAGCTGGCACAAACAATTGGCCGCATAACCACATACTGTATGAAGGAGAGAAAAGACAGATGAATGATTAGCTGATAGGATCAATGCTAGAGTACGCAGCGGCTCTCTAGTTTGATGCAAGATAGCTGGAAGAGTCGAGAACTTGTAGATTGCGGATGTGGTAAGAAATAACTCTTCTTTGGACCTGGTATACTAGCACAAGGTTGACTACTAATTCTTTGGGCTGCTGTCTTCTCCCATTGATAATATTTAGAGCAGAGACTTGAATTCTTGGACCCTGAAAAGAGGGTTAATATTATAGATTTGTGGGATGAGAACGGCGAGGTTCAAGCTGAAATGGACGACGGTGGTGATAGGAATTGGATAAGCTAGCCGCATTACCCCCTTGATGGGCGATTCTGCACTGGGTTAGTGAGCACATACGATGAGAATTCTTGAGTTACAGAATTGTCCGTTCTTGAGATCTTTACATTAAGGAGGGGTGGGGTGTAGGCTATTCTTAACTTATAATCTAGATATACTCGAGAAATCACGGCAAAATACTCAACCCCCCAAAGCCTTATTTGAGATGTAGTGACCCCCTGCCACACACCGATACCCGTGTTCCTGTTTGATCCACTGAAATCCAGCAGCACACACGCCCATATGACGAAGCTTCTGTTGAATCTGTTGTTCCCTCTTCCTGGCCTTTTCCTCTGCCTGACGCTTCTTGCGAAGTACATCCAATTTAGCCCGTCTGGCTAAATCTTCGAGGCGGCGCTGTTCGAGCTGCTTCTTTGCTTCCACGTCGACATTAAGGTCAGAGCACTTGACCGGCGAAGAAGGAAGGATATCGTTGACTGCCTTTTCCGCAGCGCGTTCGTCGTCGAGTAGTTCCTTGTATTTGTCTTCTGCTGCTTTTGCGGCTTGTCTGTCTTGCTCTAGCTGCTCCCATACTTTATCCGATACCCCATCGTCCCTAGTGATAGCGCCCAACGGTGTCTCGGCTGCTGCAGGTGCTTGATATAATGGTTCTTCCATTTCAGTTGAGTTTTGGGAGGAGGCAGGCAGGTTGGATGTTGTGGTCAGTACTGGTGGGACGGGTTGCCGATCGAAAGCCTGGGATTGGAGTAAATTGAGCGTCGGATTTCTCGAGACGGACTGATTCGTTGCGCGCTTGGTGCGCTCAGAAATCATTCCGTCAATTTTATTCATGATAAGATCTTCGCAAATTGTGATCTTCTTGTCCCGCATTGTCTTGATTGCAACCCCGAAGATTGCTTTCGAGATTGTTTGGATATCACGTGCATTGGCCCAGTTCGCGGTCTGGGTAAGTTTGGCAAACCGATTCTCCAATTTCCTCGTAAATTCAGCCCGCGGAGACTCCAATGCGTCCAGGTCAAAGCTATTTATCTTCTGCGAAAAACCAGACTTTTGCTTCTGGAGTAACTTCGTGAGAAGTCGAATGCAAACGTCAGGTGTAAGACTGGCAAACTCAAGCTCTTCCGGGAACCGACTTGTCAAGCCTGGGTTGATGGCCATGAGGCGATTGATGTCCTGGTCATATCCTGCTAATATAATGATTAGTTTTTGAAAGAATTTAGGCTTTGTGATGCAGTCGACAATTTCATCCATTGCCTCCTTCGCAAACTGTCCTTCGGCGAGTCGATATGCCTCGTCAATCAAGAGTACCTTGCCGAGTGATTTCTCTAGCAGGTCCTGTGTCTTAGGACCAGTATGACCGATATACTGCCCCACCAAGTCAGTTGCCGAGGATTCGATGACCTCCGCGGCTGATAGCAAACCCATATCGTAGTAAACCTGGCCCATCTTCCTCGCTGTGCTTGTTTTACCTGTTCCAGGCGGTCCGCGGAACAGGAAGTTGAACGGCACCTGTTGCTTTGGGTCCATCTCAAGCTCTCTGAGGTTTTTGACGGTTAGACGGTAGTCCTCAAGCTTATTAATGATGGCTTCACAGCCGACGATATCTTGGAACAGCATTCGAATATTGGTCCCTTTTCCTTCTCCTCGATCATACTCTGGGTCCAGGTCTTGAGGCTCCAAGTAGTCGATACCGGGATCCCCAAGTCTGGCAGACCGTCGCTGTTGCTGTCGGACCTTAGCACGATTCAAAAGTATATCGACTTCTCCTGCGTTGCCAAAGTGCGGACGGTTGCGAGCGCGAGCGAGAATTTCCATCGCTACCTTGGCACCCTTCCCAGACGTGACAAATCCCTGAGTCTTCAACTTCAGATCAAGGATCTGTCGGAGTTCGGGGTCAGAGAAATCCTCAAATACAAAAGCGTCATCAATAGCAAATCGCCTGGATAGCCCTGGGTTGACATTCTGGAACATCTCCTTCATTTGCTCCTCGTAACCCAATAGTAGAACGCAGTGATCATCACCTGGGACGCTCTGCACCTCTGCGACTATGGTGTCAACCACAGCTGTCTTAAACTGATTGGTGTTCGAGCCCTTTGAGTCGCGTGTTCCGCCTCCGAAAAGACCATAGGCTTCATCAATGACAAGAACCTTTCCCAGTGTGGATGCCAGAATCCCTTTCGTGTTCTGTTCCGAGCCCCCGATCACACTCCCTATGAAGTCTGCTGGATTCTTGACAATAACTAGATCAAATTCATCAGGTTAGACATATTGTCTACGTAGGAACGAAAGCATTCGAAAACTTACCCTCACCGTTTGATAAGTACCCAAGGTCGACCAGAATCTGCCCATAAAGCTTAGCCACTGTTGTCTTGCCTGTCCCTGGTGAACCCAGAAACACGCGGTTCAGTGTGAATTCGACCAAAGGCTTCTCATTCAACTCTCGCTCGTAATTACTTTGCATACTATCAAGCAAAGCGCGTACAGTATTTTTGACCGACGTCAGACCAATCATATCCTGCAGCTTTGTCCAGGAGGAACAATCTTGCAATGCCTTGTTGGGTTCTGGACCGAGAAGGTCTTTCTTGGTGAGCAGGAAATCATCAATTGGGGGTTTCCCTGGGGTCTTTGCCCTCCTTTCACGGGTTAATCGTGCTGCCTGACGCGCCGTGATGCGAGAGAGAACATTTTCCACAGTGCGCGCATTCCCAAAGCCTTCATGCCCACGTTGTCTGGCAATCCGACGAGCAACAATTCGACAATATAGACCGTCCATGCCCTCTTCGACCTTCATTTTCCTTCTGAACTTCTTATTAATCTGATATTCAAGGATTCGACGCAAATCTTGCTCGGTGTAGTCCTCAAACACAAACTCATGAGGGAACCGACTCGGAAGACCAGGGTTATGAGCGAAAAACTTCTCCATCTGCCGGCGATATCCTGCAAGTACCACGATTAGCTTACCCGTGAGATTCTCGACTTCGGCAAGCAGAAATTCAAGAACTTGGGAGCCAGAGCCATGGCTCTGGACTAGCTGATAAGCTTCGTCAATGAAAAGCACCCCACCGCCATTGTTCAGTATCGTATTCAGTTGATTTTCGCAATTAGACACGCCGCCATTAGCTAGTCGTGACCCTGTGGTCTCGATGATAAAGCTACCAGGAATAACACCCATAGCCGTAAGGAACTTTGCATAAATACGCGCGACTGTGGTTTTTCCCGTTCCTGGATTTCCGAGGAGGACTGAGCCAAAACGGTCGGCTTTGAAATCAATGTTCTGCCTAAATGCTGCGTCGACTTGGGATTTGATGTTGAGAAACTTAGCTTTGATGCTCTCTAGCCCAATCATACCCATTAGTTGATCTAGCTCTTTGCTTTGCGCGGCTTCGTATTGCTTTTGGTATAGCCAGTCTTGCTCAGCGGAAGATAAAGCTTGCACAATCTCGGGACAAGTGATTGTCTCTGACGCTGTCTGGCTGATATTCTTGTTCGGATTGAGCACCGACTGAGAATCTTGGCCGGTCTGGTCGGGGTTGACAGCGCTTGTCGAGCTATCTCTCCTGCGTACTGCGGTCCCACGAGTTTTCAATAGTTCAAGATCGTGGGAGGTTTGTTGAAGAACGCGTTGCCGTTCCTCTTCATCCCGATTTTCCTGCTGTAGTCGTCTCTCATGCGCAATCTCATCCTGGATTTGGGCTAGTTGCTGCGCATACACCTGCTGCTTGCTTTGTCGTATTGCGTCGAGTTCCATGTCCCTCTGCCGTCGTCTCTCGGCGTCCCTGTCCTCTTCAGCACACCGACGACAATGCCCCTGTTGTTGGAAGCAAGGCGTCATTTGCTTATGACTGCGCGGGCAGCTCCAATCTGTAGCTGCTTTGCATTGCATCTTAGAGTGATCTGACAGCTGATGGCATTTCTGTGGGCAGTCATGCATCCCACAGTTTAGTTTTGTTCCACTGTTACTGATTAGCCCCTGTTGATGCACTCTTAAGATACGAAGAGCGAGAAACCTACCATGGCTCTTCGCACCCTCCATCAGGACATTTTGTGTCAAAATCCCCAGGCGACTGAAGAACAACCCTTCTCCTGGGATGTCGCTCGCATTTCACAGGAAGGCCGTTATACAGATGTCCGCTCGCTTGAAGCTGATCGACGAATGGTCGCCATACACATTTACCCTTCTTATTATTAAGAAATGTTTTCGAGCTCCCAATCATAATCAGAACATCTCGGGCGCGAGAAAGGAGTACGTTGAGCCGCTGTGGGGCCGCCATGAACCCGATGTCTCCGTTCGTGTTGCTCCTGGTCAAGCTCGCGATTACAATTTCACTCTCCTCTCCTTGGTAGTTATCTGCGAGTAGGTTAGCAGAGAGCGCTGGCTATGGAGAAAGTCAAGTCATACCGATGGTAGATAATTTTATTGGCCGCTTGATGTGCTGAGCACTTGCCTGCGTCATCAAGCCTGCGCGCACGAGGTCATAGGAGTCGAGGTCATTTAGTACAGGATCTGTCTCCTTCCGCAGTTCCTCACGGAGGAGATGGAGCTGACCTAAATAAGGCGTAAGAACCACTAATTTATCCGTACCGTATCCTTGCTGGCCGAGATATCGAACAATCTTAAGAACTAGTTGCACCTCGAAGGCGTTCTGCTTGCTTCCTTTACCTCCTGTGTCGCTCCTGTCCGTCACCCTATCTAAACTCCCCTCTGGATAAGAATGATCAATGAAGATGACCCGATCCTGGAGACCTTTTGGAGCGACCCGGTTCATAGTGTTGTCGCTGTCTAGGAGTTTAGGGTAAGTAAGGTTGCGGACGAGCGAGGATATTTCAGGTACCATGCGATGCTGTTTTGCTAGGGTGGAATGAGGAAATCCAGAGAGCACCAATCGCTCAAAGAGTGACCGATTAAGATCGTATCCCGCTCCATTTTCTACGGACAGGTTATAGCTGTTGATCTTTGGTCGCAGTTGCTGGTGATCGCCGATCATGATCAGCTGCTTGGTGTGGGATCCCAAGGCAGTAAGGACATGCGACTCTAGAATCTCGCCGGCTTCTTCTAAAAGCACGATCCCAGGCGAGACAGCACCAAGATCTCGAGCGTGCATTGCGGCCCCAGTCGTGGTGCATCCAATGATCCGCTTAGAAAAGAGGATCTCGCGTGTTTTTTCGCTCCACAAATCTCCGCGCCTTTCCACGCACCTGTCTAGTCTAACCATTAGACCTTGGACATTGGTAACCTGCTCTTCAAGAAGGATTTCGGTCCAAGATGCCAGTTTCATTTCCCGGGATCGTTTGTCCATTTGCCACACACTATTGGCTTGCTCGCTGAGCTGATTGGAAAATGCCGTAGGGTATTTCTTCCCTTGAACCCAGCGACCGTATAAGTATTGAGAAGTGACTTCCTTACCTCCTTCACCAACGAGAGTCATCCCATCAGGATCAGCCGGAGGAATGAATGCTTCATAGTAATGCCCCTCCTCGAACTCAAGATACTCGAGGATAGTCTCGGGACTAAGTTTGAAATTAAAATAAGCATCAGAAGTGTCGTTAAGGTCTTCGCGCAAGACCCTAGCCTTTTCCTTTATCTCATCAAGAATTCGCCAAGTAGCTGGGGACCGCCTATTGCTAGCTTGTTGTTCGGAGAGTTTGAGTGGTGACGTCCGTTGAGAGGATTTCGAGCCGAGTCGAACGATAGACGTGGGACTAATCCCAATGTCCAGCAAATCTTCCAAGAACTGGTCGAGGGCATGGTTTGTATAGCACATCACAAGGATAGCTTCCTTACTGTGGTCAAATAGTGCTTTCGCTATTAGAGCGCCGACGAACGACTTTCCCGTTCCTAAGAGAAAGGGTTAGCCAGTCGCAGCCCATCTGGAAGGAAAAGAAAGTTACCTGGTGGACCCTGAATCAAGCTCACTTTCTGCGTGAGTCCAGAGACGAACGACTGCATCTGAGATGGATCGAGAGTGATGGGGTTCTTAGTGGTTAGCTTGTCCTGCAGTGTTCTCACACCTCGGTCAAGATCCTTAATTAGGCTCTCGCTGACGGTGTTGGATTGAGAGATCTCGCTGTCGTATTTGTAGTCTAGCAGCTCCTCTGCAAGAGGAAGCTCCGATTTCTCCTGAAGGCGTTTAAGAATGGGCTCATAGGCGAATACAGCAGTATCAACAAAGAGGAACGAGAGGTCCTGGTAGAGTTTGAAATATGACAGCGTCTTTCTCGTAGCATCGTCTCCTATAACTCGCAAGACGATTTTCGGTACGTCCTCAAGAAGATAGTCCATTTGTCTGTCAATTGTGGCAAATGAGACAACCTCTCCAGAACGGAGAAGACAACCAAAGGACTGATGGCGCAGATAGCCGCGGTCGCTCTTCAGAAAAGCCTTTCGACCTTCCCTATCCCGGGTTGTCAGAGCTTCTAGGCCTTGCAGACAGGTGATGACCAGGCCGCAATGAGTCATCCGCTTTTCTGTGCCGCTAAATACCTCTCCCAGAGACAGTTTCCTAAGCATTGTGACTTTACGACGCTTCTTATTCTTTGCGTTCGCTTCCTGGAGCTCCTGACGTATATCTGAGAGCATGTCCTCTCGTAAAAGCCGAAATTGATTATCAAGATGACCTGCGATCCGCTTTTCAATGGGTAGTTGTTGAACCTCCCCCGCTCGCCGATAGAACGGTTTCTCGACCGAGCGAAACTCGTCGTGGGTTGGATAGATTGCAATCCGTCGAAAGTCGGCGTGGTCATTGTCATGCCGACCTCCCGGAATATAGTCTGAATTCTCAATGACTGTGTTGCTTGCCTTAAGTTCCAACATTTGTTTCAGCTTATGGCCACAAGCGCGAGTTTCAGGTAATGTTGATTTTAAAAGAAAGCCACTTTTGACCATAATCTCAGCATCACCTACCACATCTGCCCGGTCGGCAGACCTGTGGGTAAGACATTCAATTACGAGCCACGCAAAGGCTTGTACCGCCGGTTCTCTAAGGCTCTGCGCTTGGAAGGCCTTCATGAAGGCAGTCCACACAGTGCGCGGCTCAATAACCAATTCGAGAATATCTCGCAGATGCTGGCCGTTACATAGTGCCTTGATAGAAGGATCAGAGAGATATTGCAACAACAGAGCCGTGTGTTCGTTCAAGAAGTCGGACGCGGTGTTGAATCGAATACCTCTGTGGATGGCGTTTTGGGCAGCGGGGCTGGCGACGATGCGCTCAACACACGCTGCGCGGTTGTTTTTCTCCACAATCGCTTCCACTAGCAGCGTAAAGTTATCAACGGTCGTAACAGGCCGTTTGCCACTAAGGACAAGGTCGAAGAATTTGGCAAGCCGATCAGTACGAGAAGCCATCGTGATGATTTTCCAACCAGCTAAAGGTCGTAGTTGAAGGGTAATTGAAAAGACAAAATGAGCAGTCGATGCAGATAAACAGCAGCTGAATCACTGGTGGCACTGCACAGGCTGATTTTGTAACACAGATCTTCCGAGTTCATGATGCATTGCTTCCCAATCACCTGCTATGTCGCACGACAGATGAGCGCTGTAGCCCAATCAACCATGGAAGAGGCAGCTATAGCAGACGACAAGAGATAAGCGGACTGGCATGGTGTTCTTTCTCTACCCAAAACTCACTGAACTGGCACCAGGCTCCCTACGTCGAAAACTATGCTACTTTTGAGGAATCCAAAATCGCCGCAATCACGTCCAGTAACACTCAACTGCTATTTATCACAAATTTTAAATTAGATTACATGTAGGCACCTGTTGTCCCACACTTACCTTCTCCTTTTATCTCTTCTTTTGGCTTTCATTCCTGTTATTCTTTAGTCCATGTCTCCTTAGATACGCGGTTGAACGAAGCATAAAGCACAGGAACCAGTCCCAAATTAGGCATTACAGCTCACTCCTACCCTTAAGACCAGAACGGGCCGCACGAAGTGTGGGGCCCGCAGATCATTCCCTAAAGTACTCCATAGAGGAAGGGGGAACTACTTCTGACACTTGGGAATTTGCAAATACGATTTTCGCGGCAATAGTCGAACACTCTGCCTGGGAATTTGGAAAGACTCATTACGTATTGGACGTTACTGTTATAAGTTCGTCTGTAGTCCGAATATCTCATGGTATTTTGTAGAGTCTCTCAACCTTCAAAAGAGTCATACACTTTCTCCTACACACTATAATCAACACGCATCCCTTACAATAGGCATTGATTTCTAATTCATTGGCGTGGTTAGATGCTGTTGTCCATGCTGGGGATAGTTGTTTAGAACAAAAAGAAGAGGACGACAAAGGATTAGTGAATGGAATCATCTCTGCTAAGTACTAGGAGAGTCATGGAGTCTTTGCATGCGTTATGATACAGTAGATTTAACCAATTGATCTGCCTTCCTGCCTCCCTGTCGTGTATCAAGCAGATTTCGCGAGGACCGCGCGAATGCGGGTACTTCTGCTGCTATTACCTTGCAGGATAGGTGCTCTAGGCCACGTATGAACCCATTCCAGATTGAAAATATCTGTCACATATTATCAAGCCACCGACTCAACTCAAACGAGGTGATATTGGATAAACTTGCGCGGCTTATCATTACCCAGGTCGTCGGCCCTTCTCCCACCCAAGCTCTTTATCCGCGAAATGGCTACTAGCGAGATTGTGCCACCCATGGAGCGGATCTTGAATTACACGTTTAAGTCGAAAGGGCTTCTTTTAGAAGCGTTGACTGCGGCTGGTGCGAACGAGGACAATCATGAGGGAAATAGGCGTTTTTCCCATGTTGGACTTGGTATAATTCATACGGTGTTGTCACTCGAATGCCTTGAAGAAAAGTCGTCTCCAGGTAAGCACTACGATTTGCGTATCCCACTCGAGGTTGCCTAACTTCTTGCGGGCGCTCTTGGAGAGCGTAAGAAGGAACTTTGCGCATATACTCATCTTGCGGCCATTGGAGAACGATGTACAGTTGATCGATACATCAACTACTCTCCTCGGTCTGGTAGAGGGAGCAAGACTGTTATCGGTACTGCGGTGAGCAGCAATTCTAGGGGCAGTGTTCCTGGACAGCGATTGCCGGAAGCGAACATTGGAGGTAATGCAACACGTTGGGTGAGTATGCTTTTGCTACATGATTGCAACATGGAGGAAGCTAAAACAAGATAGGTTCTTCCTAAAAGTAGGCGGCGGAGTAAACCCGGCAAAGCTGCAGAGTGGACCAAGAATAGAAATGGAACAGGGCGCTGCTGCACGATGCCCTGAAAATCCGACAGCCATACCGGGGGAGTTGAGCGGGGAAGGCTTCGACAATAGCAACGCGGTTGTCGCCAATAGTGAACATCCTTTGCCTGCGTGATTATTTCACGGTCTAACTAATACTGTATAAGTAGGCACAACATCCTATGATGGCCCGTCTCCACCACGCAGTGCAAGCCAGAACAAAAGAAAACGGGCTTTTAACGAAACCGAGACTTTTATAAGCTATGAACGGAAGAAATGCAAGGCAGCAAACACCTCGCTGTCAGAGGAGTCTTATTTTGCTCCTGAAATACAAAAGCAACTTACTAACTTGCCTAAGCTAGCGACAAAACTCATTCTCGGTATCGGTAGCGCACAGTCCCTAGTGAATCTTCGCCAAGCGATTCAGAGGTGGAGAAGTGAAGAGGACACTACTCTGCTGAAATCACGATTATCTTTGACTAAAGCTGCGAGATTCACCATTATTCGCAATATTGATGGGGAGACCGCATATTTAAGTATCCTCAAACGCTACCATATCCTTGAGCTGTTCAAGCAGTGTGGGGGCCATGAGACTCCTTCATGTAGTGGCTTTGTGCTTGTCCCTGGGAAGCCTACCACGAACAAAAGGATTGGAAATCCTCACAACAATGCAGAAGCACAAGTGACCGCATGTATACTAAGAGACATGTACCCTGACTTGAACCCAACCTGTGCCGAATATAGGCCGACGCTGGAATCTTTGAAGCAGTATCGGCAACTAGGGCGGAGATTCTGGGCAATAACTGCGCAGTATGGTTGTGGAGTTCTTGCTTTGTTGCCTAGTGGTGGCCCTCCAGCTGATCAGGGTATATTCATGACAAATAACATGTAAGACCTACGCCTTACTTTACTCTTCTCAGCACACTAACATTAGTGATAAAGAATATGCAACATGAAGGAGCAGGCCTTTCTTCAGATGCTGTCAATACTCGAAGCTTCGCAAGGAGAGGTTATACGTACGATGAGCAGGGCGGCTGAAAAACATATCGAAGCTTTGTTTTTCCAAGCTCCCTATGAGTGTTTGCCATTCAGGCTGGAAGAAGTTCAAACGGGCCACATTCTCCAACTCCCAAAGAATTCACCTGCTTTGCTATCAATTCTAGAATAGTCAGCGACATTTTTGACTAGTTGAAGACTGTGTTGGCTTCTTTAGTTACCTGGCTGTATTCCTGTTTTAGTACTAACAACAACTCTTATTTGGAATCCCCAAATCAGGACCTTCATGAGCAGCCAGATAGTGTGAGAACAGGGCTTCCCGTCCGCTCAGCCGTACTTAAGCCACATAGTGAACGCGGATGATAGTTAAAGGAGCCTTGAGTGCCTTGCTGCTTTACGCTGGAATTTTAGGTGGGTGCAAATTAGTGTGGTGAGCGGTCACCCCTGAAGGTGAGTCGCTGTTAGGGGATAACAGGTTCGTTCTGAACTATGCTATGCCTTATGTACATGAAGGGTCTGTTGGAGGAGAGATTGTGTGTTGCGTGTGTAGAAATAGGACGGGTGTAAGTGAAAGTGGGTCCGTACAAGGCCGGGTGCCGGCCGAGTTCTCTTAGGAGGGTGCCTTCACTAAGGAACCCATAACACCGAACCGACAAAAGCAACCCAGTCCATCACTACCTCTTATACAAGTTAGTGAAAGATTTTGTCAAGAAAGAGCTTTATATTAAGGAGCAAAGAGCGCATGCGGATATGATAAATCTCTATCTTAACTATATACTCGACGGTCTTAGGGTCGTGAAGGAGACAAGGATTGCATTCCTTGACTACGCGATTGAGTATTGGCCCAAACATGCTAAGCATGCTGATATAGCTTATGGTATAGGGCCACAGCAAGAATCATTCTTTAAGCTAAATTTAAGAGTATGGGCGAAATGGTTGGATAGATATAATTCCAGGAGCCGATCTTAGCTTGAAAATCCAGAAGAAGGCTTCTGCACATTACATGCAGCAGCAAGATGGGGATCATACCGTTGATTTTATGGGGGCTGAAAACTGGAGCAGACGGTAGAGAATTGTTGGGCAGTAACAAAAGGGCCTACAATGATGGAAAGTTTAGAAAAAAGTGGACTAACACCGCTGGAAGAATCAGCGCGCCAAGGGCATATGAATGTCATGAGTATCTTATTGAACAGAATGCAAGTTGGACTGGAAGTATCGAACCACGTCGTCAAGGCTATAGCAGGGAATTGGGGAAGTGGAAAAAATACCATGACCCTCCTCCTGGACCGACGAGGAGATCAGATCCAGATCACGCAGGATGTGGTGGAGGCTGCAGCAGGGTATGGGCAAAGTGGAAAAGATATCATGAACTCCTCCTTGGACAATTCTATCTAAAAGCAAGACTCTCAGTAAAGGTGCGGAAATCCTATGATCGCAGGCTTTAGTGGAGTTGCTATCACATTGTTCCAGGGCCCCTCGTCCTTACTCCTCACTGGCCCTCTGCACATTTGCGCTTTGCATTAAGCCTGCTAGTCAGGGAAAAGTATGAAATATAGAGTGGTAGTCGAGAAAGAGAGTTGTATGACCTATCTGCTCACCCTGGCTTATCAGCTCTTCTGCGGCTTGATTGCCTGCACGTCGCCGAGGTAATCGAACGTGCCACGAATGTTGGACCAAACAACATCCCCAGGCCCTCTCGGTCCATTTTTATACTCAGACAGTCAATCCAGATGCACACAACAAAATAGCTAAAAAGACGCCGAAGCCGCTCGCCTCTTCCTTTTGCTGTAGTCCGCACCGGGTGGCCTTAGTCTGGAAATTGAATGATTATGTTTCTTTGGGGTTGTAGAGCTCACCGGCTCTGTGCTTGGAGTGCAGAGATCCGCAATGGTCGTAACCCTTTCCTCAATATCCAACCTCCACTCAGTTTTGCCATCTTCCATTGTTTTACAGGCATATGGGTGCTTGCGCATCCATCCCATCCATTTCCTGACGGCGCTGACTGCGGCTTCATTTGATACACGAAACCACTCCGTGTGTGTCTTGTTACATACTAAACACTCCTCCTTCAGGCGGTGTTCCTTGAGCTCAGTATGGATCAATCTTTCGACGCGGTAAATATGCTGAACCGGCAATTTGTCATTTTCAGTCAGAGGAAAATGCACATCCAGCGGTTTCCCACATTTTTCCCAAGCCCGCAGCCTGTCATCTAAATTATTAGTAAGCCCGATTTTGAGATGGCCGAAGTTTCCTTGATACCAAAAAATGTATATCATTCCACTTTTTTCAATTTCTCTTTTCGTGAGAGGTTTAGTCAGGACTTCACGCAGCATTTGGCTGACACTTTTACCGTCGTGGCATTTTGGGGCGTACGGTTCGAATTTCTGAATCGGGGAGGCAACAGGGTATCCAGGGGACACTAACGTGATTGATGGTTGCCTTTTCTCCACTGGAACGAGTGCTGAATCAACATTTGAAGTGGTATTCGCGGTTTGCTGTACGCTTGCACTGCGTTTAAGTGCACTTATCCATTCTTTGATTTCAGGCAGGTGGTCTGCCAGATGATTGGTTGGCTCATCTCCAAACCAAGATGCCAATGACTTTTTTGCCTCCTTTTGGTGTGCACCGCACAGCATCAGATCGCATAGGTCCTGTAGAGCTGGACTGAGACCCGCAATGTTGGAGATAGACAGGGCATCAAGTCCTTTGGAAATAGGTTGGATATTCAGGTCCCGACTCTCAGCGCATCTCGTATTTGTTCCCTTTTTTATAGCCACACAATTCTTCTGGTTTTGAACTAGGAATTGCCGAGTCCAAATTGGTAAGATTCTCGATAACGAGGTCATGATATCTCCGCGCGTGGGTTTTATCGACCTAATATATGGAGATTTGTCTGCAGGGCTGTCGGGAGGAGTCACTTGGATTCTCGGTCCAACTTCCAAGGAGCTCTCACTAGGTGTCGCAGACTTGATGTGGCGCGTAACCTCTTCTGATATAGGATGAATGCTGCTTTTGGCTCTCGGTCTAACGTTAAAAGACTGTCGGCGATTTGAAAAGTTCATGTCGATTGCTAGCGAAAGGGAGATTTCCCTATTCTTGTTGTAACCTTGCGCATCAATGGAGCCCTTGCTCCCGTTCACTGAACATTGATCCCAGATTCTGGTAAAAACCAGGTTGCCGTTTTTTCTATCAATCTCCTCTTCGGTAGCACCCGTCGCGCCGCCTGTTTCGTTTGCTGCCCATGAAGCTCTGGTGGGCAAGTCGACAGGAGTAGCAAAGGAATGCGGGGCGTCTTCGCTAGTAACGCTTCTGGATGGACCGATAGCAGCGACACCTTCAGTAATATCACTCTCCTTGTCCTTGTCAAATAGCCTTACGCGCGAAAGAGATCTTGAACGCGTTGAGCTTGGGCTGTCCCACCCGTAGTCCTCGGTGATGTCGGTGGAAACCGACTCATTAGGACTAAACACACTGCGGCTTTCATCGGCAGCAGATGACGATGGAGTGCTGACTTCCAAAGCGAATAAGCCTTCGATAGAGTTGACAGGGGTAGAGGCTCGCTCAAAGACACGGGGTGTGGCTTGATCATTTACTAAGTCTGTGTTCTTCGCCATCCTAATAGTTCTCAGTAACGAGCTTAAGAAACTCAGGGGAGATTTCCAGATGGACTTTGAGAATTTTTTTCGAGCGAGAAGAAGAAGGAGGAGAGAGAAAGCCGCTCGGTCGCGCTTTCTGCTTTTGAGACTTGCTACCGCAGACAGGGGGTCTCTTGCGGCACAGCACCCTTGCCTACGTGATCGTGGCTATGCTGCATGCCTAGGGCTACCGCTCAGCTAAAATTAAAAACCACGAGGCCCCGTGCGCATGCAGTATGCCTGGTCTGACACTGTTGCCTGGAGGCCTGCCTCTGTGTTCAGAAATAAGCCACGAGCGAGCATATGTTAATGCTCGATCTTGCTTGGTGTTAGGGTTATGATTTTAGGATAGGGGAGGGAGGAGGGGGCCAAGTTGCTTGTCTTCTTTTATTATCAAGTCGGAGACTATGTGTATGAGGACAAGGTAGGATTGAGTGAAGAGAGAAGTAGGTACCTAAGTAAGGGGTTATATCAAATCAGTCATGATAAGAGTTCCATCTAGGGCGGTTAGCCATCCTGCATGTTGTCTGTCTTATCTATTCCTTCGGTGTTGCAACGCCGACTGAGCGTAGTTTGAGTCAGCGGCGATGCGAGCAAATTGGCGTGCGCGTGCGGGATATGGCTGCGGCGTCGCTTGGGCCGTCATTTCAAGATCGCCCGTTATGCATGTGATAGTAGAGGGGTATGGTTTCTAATACAGTCCTTGATGGAAGGGCTCGTGCGGCGCTGATAGTAGGCGCAGGAGCGCTCGGTCTGCGCTCGGTCTTCGCACGCAACTCTCCGGCTGGGGAGGCCCTACACGCATCTGATATACGCCTTTGCAACCATTGATCCAGTATCGTTTGAGATCATGCCCACTACCATTCAGGAGGGAGAACTCATGAAGCGACTCACCGCGCTGAAGAAAAAAGAACAGGGCCTCAAGGTTAGCGTGGCGATTGGAGGGTGGACGTTCAACGATCCCGGTCCTACAGCGACGCTCTTTTCTGATCTCGCAAGCTCAGAGGAGAACCAGCAGAAGTTTTCAAGTCCTTGATTCCATTCTTGTCGACGTACAATTTTGATGGTGTGGACATTGACTGGGAGTACCCCGTCGATGTTGATCGAAGTGGCCGGCCCGAGGACTTTGAGAACTTTCCCAGATTCATGGCGAACCTGAAGAAGGCGTTAAAGGCGACAAATGGAAGGGACGAGCTCAGTCTGACCATACCGACCTCCTACTGGTACCTGCAGCATTTTGACGTCAAGGGTCTGGCACCCCATGGGGATTTCTTCAACTACATGTCGTCCGATCTGCACGGAACATGGGATCGAGGTTAGTAGCCACGTTGTGGCATGTTGGTGCACTGCTAACCCACAACCGCAGGAAACAAGTGGACCGGGTCTCTCCTCAATGCGCACACCAATTTGACGGAGATCAGGGGCACGCTTGATTTGCTCTGGCGCAACCAAATCCCGCCGTCCAAGGTTGTTCTAGGGCTCGCGTTTTATTCCCGGGCGTTTACTGTCGAAAATACCAACAGCGTGTAAGTCAAGATACTTCTGACAGAAGATGCAAGCTGGAATCTCGAAATCTAGACTGATTGCACGGATATAGGGACCCAGGATGTACATTCCTCTCTGCAGCAGACGCTGGTCCGTGCAGCGCGGAGGCCGGGATACTTTTAAACAACGAGCTGGACGATATCCGGTCGGAACGTGGGATCAGCGGCACGCTTGATGAAGAAGCTGCCGTCAAGCTACTATCATGGGACGACCAGTGGACCGCCTACGACGACGAGGAAACCCTGGAGATGAAGATCGATTTCGCGGGCGAGACCTGCCTTGGCGGAATCATGGTATGGGCCGTCAGCCATGACAACTGGGACCACCGGTATTCCAGGGCGCTGGGGACTGTTCTGATCCGCCCTAAACCACATAACCTCGTCGAGGTTGACGACAGCGGAACGATTACTGTCCAAAGTCACAAGCCCCAATGCCGGTGGACGGGTTGTGGCCAAACCTGCTTCAAGGGCTTCTCCCCTGTCCCACGGGGCGACGCCGGGGCAGCCAAAGGGGAGCTGATGCTCGATAGCACTAAGTGCGTTGAGGGCGTACAAACCCTCTGCTGTCCCAATGAAAGTATCCCCAAGTGCGGTTGGTATTCCTGGAATAACGGCAAATTCGATCCAGCCTGCCCAGACAACATGTTCGAGATAGGGTCCCACAATAAAGGGTGCAACGAACGGTACCAGTCAGCATGCTGCGAGCGCGGTAAACCTACCATCGAGCTCTACGATGTTTTGGAATGGGAACCGACTTTTCAGTGCGACCTGGGATCCTGCCCTGTTTCTCCAGATAAAACCAAGAGCGAGGTTCTGGGCGAATCGCGCCATGGAAGTGGGGTCAGACCCTGCCTTGGTGAGTTTATAAAGTGGGATCTCTTGTTGCCAGTCTTTGAAATTACTTACCGAAAGCTATGTTACAACCCAAACGAGCCCCTCAAAAGCTGGGATGACTGTGACTGGTACAATGATTGGGACCCTCCGCCTGAGGGCAAATCGGAGGGATACTGCAGCTCGACCTGCCCCAGTGGTACGGTGCGCCTTGCGATGGAGCAGACCAACGAGTGCCTCCGACACGGCGGTGGACACCGCGTTTTTTGCTGCAAAGATGGCTTCTACACAACGCAGACCCGCCCAGATCCGTCGATCCAAAGATTCGCAAATGTCCTGGATAAGTACGAACTGGACGGGAGCTGTGACTTCCTGCCAGGGCCAAATGTGGAAGGCGAGGAGGTCGAGGTGTCTCCTCAGTATCGCTCGGACGTGATCGAGTTCACAATCCCAGAGACGGCCAAGATTATCAAAGAAGTTTCCCCAGATGCGCGGCAAAGGAAGATAGGAGACATCTGGGATGACCGCTTTGCTCTCGAGCACGAGGTGGAGAATCTGCAGATGGGCGTCATGAAACCCAACCTGTTTAACAATTATGTTTTCATCGAAAAATGGGCCGAGTTCGTGGCAAACGGCCTGTGGTGCAGGCCACAGATCTATAACGAGACCTTGGAGACCGAGGAGATCCCCTGGCCCTGCCTGGGCGATCCCTGCGATCCAGACGCGGACCCCGAGCTGTGCGAGACGGAGGAAAGAGAGGACGGGGACGCCCCAGATGTGATGCCCGACCCCGACAGCCTGCTGGAAAGCTCGACTTCGACTTCGCCGTTGGATAAACGTGTCGCACCCAAGGTGTTCCGGGTATTCTGCCACAATGCCCCTGCTCCTGGGATCTCCCAAGGCTGGCAGACCGGATTAACGACCAAGCCACGTACCTATTACCAGGCCGGGCTCTGGGGTGCACACACTCGAGTGTTCCAAAATGCTCTATCCTACATGTCTGCCACAGACTGCGGGAACCCCGACCTAAAGCCGGAGATAAAGACCGGGCGTCACCATGACACCGAGCATATCTTGGAGCTTCAGATAAGTGCGCAGTTTCTTCAGTACGCTACCTGGGGTAGACTCGTGGATGGGTCTACCGCTGCCTTCAATCCGATTCCTTGTGAATTGTTCATTCCCCGAGCCCGTGGAGGAGCCGGCATCTTGGAGGATAACAGTATGATGAATCTTAATAGATTCCCACTTTTTTCGGGCGATCTGCTTAGCGCCGAGCCAGCAGCGCGATTGATGAATGCCCTGGGGTCGAAAGAGAACGGCGGGGATTTCTATCTCCTTGAAAAAGTCGTCAACGGAATGAAAAGCAGGGTGAGTTCCAGTTTCAATACATTCCTCTGCCGGCTTTTTTCTCGTCCAAGCTAATCAGATCAACCAGGTTTTCGCCAACAAGGGACTGATGGACGACACCAGGAGGAGTCTGGTCATTGCGAACACTGCGCAGCCGGGGCAGATCCTCGGTGAGATCAAGGCCGCAATCGCGGTCTGGATCTATCTCAACCGGCCGGAAGTGCTGGATTCCCTGAAAGTTCTCGTTAGAAATGTCCGCAAAGTGTTGGTCCACCTAGAGGGAAACTACAACACACAAAACCCAAATTCCCGCATCGACCTGCAGTCGGCCTGGGACGAATGGTTCAACCACATGATCAAGTATCATGCGGATCGGACAAGTCGCTGGGTTACAGAGACGATTGTCATGACTGCGACGTACTGGAATACTGTTGTCCCTCCAAACCACCCCTTCCGCCCTGCCGTCATCGGGAGCCTTCGAGCATTGCAGGGGTGGAACTTTTGGCGGGTGGATTGGGCGCACCCTCCGATTGTGTAGTCAGCGCCCAATGTAGACTCGCGAGTGACGTAGAGAAATTAGAAAGGCTTTACGAAAGAATATCTTTGTAGGCTACTGTCGTATCGATGTAAAAGGAGGCAAAGAGGATGTACTTTGGTACGTGGTGAAGTTGGAAGAGGAGGTGTCGGCAAGATCGAAGGTTCTTGCGGAGGTTGTTCAGGTCGTCCCCGCCGCCCCTGCGCTCCTTCCCTAACAGTCCCAAGAGTAACACATGTGAATGGTCAGCAATTCTCAGGCCAAGAAGCCACTAACACTACCAAGTACCTACTAGTAGTTGCAGTAGTACTTAGTACTACCTGTGCCCCTGGCTTATAAGAGCCGTCTGCGTACCGGCCACTCGCGAATCCCCGCTCACTCCAAGTTGTTCACTCTACAGCCATGGAACGTCTACCGCTTGAGATACTCCGACTGATCTGCGTCTATGTATTCTTTCTAGCCCGTCCATACCCTTCCTCAGCTAAGAATCGCATCTAGGCTCGTGATCACGACAGCAACGACCTAGCCACTCTGCGTCGCGTCAGTCGCTTCTGGCTACAGGCGTCGACCCCACTGCTGTTCGAAAACCTAACAATTATCCTGTCCAATGATGGCGATACACAGCAACTTCTATCAGAGTTCCACGACTCTGGTTACGGTAGCCCATTTCTCGAGCACGCTCGAACCCTTGATCTCGTCTGCCTGAGAGACCTAAGCTGTTTTAACCAGCGTCGCATCTCCAAGCATCTCAAAAACATGCGGCCAAACTTATTTAGTCACATCCCACAGGTCGCTCTTCGCTCCTTCCTGGAGGAATACTGTCTGCTCGGCGTCACTCCGGTCTCGCCATCCGAGTTTCACGGATGGCACTGGGTCTTTGATGCATATTGGAAAGAGGAGTGGCAACCACTGGTGACTCTCGTCTCTCATCTGAGATGCCTGGCACGGTTAAATTATGGGCTACTGAACAGGTTCCCCATGCCTATACATGAAGCAATTGCGAGATACCATCCAGAATGTGCCCTGAACATCTGGAAGGGGGCAATGCCGCTCCTGGATCCTCCCCTCGATCAGCAAACATTTCTCAACTCGAACCCCCTTCAGGATCCTCTTCCCCGCATGGATGATTACTCGCTCTCCAATCTTCGGAGCTATACAGCACTGTGCCCCGTCAAATCGAAAATCGTTTCTCCGCAAATACAATGGACCCATATGACTCGGCATTTGTCATATCTCGCCGCATGCCACCACCTCCGACACCTCGAGATTCGACCAGATGACCGCTGGGGTACGTATGACGAGGTAAATAGGAGTAACGAAAGGTGGGCGAGTATTCCTCCGCCAGAGGCAATCGCCAATCTAGAGTCTCTCCGAGTCTCCGACTCTAGTCCTTGTGAGCAAATCCTGGTGGACCTGGCCAGTGTCTTCGCCCTCTCAACGCTCAGGTCACTAGATTTCGATGTCTACGAGCATCCGGATCTCCTACGGGATCTGGCACCTCGCCTACCGAATCTCCAGCGGCTTTTCATCTCTATGGACACTTACATGGGGCGGGACCCCGACCTTTTTGCTGAGAACCAAGGCGTTGTAGAAGCCATCTTGGCTTTTCGTCCATTGCAATATCTTTGTTTTCGTGGCGTTCGCAATGTGACAACGCTACATACCATTGTCGAGCACCACGGCGCGACGCTGAAAGGTCTTTTGATTGAGCCAACGAGAAAAGGTCGTGTCGGACGATCAAGGGACTACCACTTCAAGTACCCCGCAATGACACCTGCAGACGTTCGGCGGATCGCAGAGTCTACACCCCTACTCCGCGAGCTTCGACTTCCGATCAAACGCACCAAGGGTGACAAAGACGAATGCGCCATATACAAAGCCATTGGATCCTTCTGTAACCTCCGCTGTCTCCTTCTAGATCTACACTACGACATCCGCACCCCTCCAGTAGACCCGCAGTGGCGCCCCGGCGCCAGCCAGCTCCGGGATATCCTCATCAACGCCGCAACGGATAAGGATCTGGCGCAAAGCATCTGGAACTTGATTGCGAGGAACCAGGCCAGCAAGGCCCTTCGAACTCTCACCGTGCGTCCCTTCGGGGCTGATGTTCTTAAAATGCCAGAAGCCTATCTCCTAATGACTGTCGGGCGGGCCTTTCTAGTGATGCGGCCACCGTCTGATGCTTTCGAACCCCTGCAGATCAGACGTGTCGCTGAAGGTGCATACGAGTTGGAGGTGGAACGCCGGCTGCAAGAGGGCGATGGTCCTAGACGGGGGCTGACACCTGCTCTAAAGCAAGTGGTTGATGGGGTTTGGCCTGGACCAGGCAAGTGGCAGACGCGCTGGAGAAGTTTTCCGCTCGCGGAGGAAGAGGAGGAGGAGACGAGAAAGTATTGATCTGAAGGTGTTTGTTTTGTTGCTTAGATCGCCATTGATATCGCATTTCCGCTGTGTATACGTGTATGCCATGGACTTGTTGCTTACATATATATATAATTAGGTATGAACAGCATAAGGAAGGTGCAATGGACTGTGCTCAGTCGCACCTTCCCTTTCAACAGAGCTCAACACATCGTGCCTTCCTATTTAGGCAGATATTTCTAAGAGGAAGGTGCGGTCTACCAAGCCACGGTTGCTCCTACCTTTTTAGGTGGTTAATCCTCGTGCCTTCCTAAGATGGGAGCAGCTCACAGGAGGCAGGTGCAACAAACCATTGTTGAGGGTGGTTAATCGTGTCTTTCTAATGTAACCGTCACTGAACCTGATGTCACGGTGACTTGAACTTGGGCTGATCGCCTTACCCAGTCCTCACGAGAGCAACGTGTCGCCTCCCTGAAAGCACACCGGAATACTCTCCTAGTTCGGTACGCTAAAGACATTACACCCAGTTTAGAGCCCAGTCATTCAAGTACAGCACGGCCTCCGAGTTGAACCAATATGTACACACAAACTTGAATAGTTGAGTGCTCAGCAACAGAATCTGAAAGCTGACAGGATCGTTCATGGAACTTCAAGGCTGGTGCCTGACGGGTGCCTGAGAAGCACGTGGGCCGGCGATCAGCCGGCTGCGCCAATCGGGGCTCGGAGGGGTAAGGGGGCCTCGACCCCGCCCCTGAGATTTTCAGTCAGCATCGGCCAAAATTGCGCCTTCGCTGCAGCATTCAGTTGCTTGCCAAACTGTTTTATATCTCCCCGGTGCATGCTGCTTCGCCGTCCTCTTTCCTCCCTCTCCTCCCGCCTCACTACTCGACCCCTCCGAAGAATCGAATCGCCAAAACAACTCGCGAAAAGAATGGCCGCTCTTCCCAACACATACGAGGGTGAGTGAGCTGGCGCGGGGTCGACGCTATGCATTAAGGAATAAGACTGACTGACTTTGAGCGCTGTAGGACCCGTCCCCATCGCCGTCATCGGCGGCACCGGTCTCCGCGAACTCCCCGGCTTCACCCAGGTCGCCTCGCTCAACATCACGACGCCATGGGGCACTCCCTCCTCCCCGATCACCGTCCTGCACCACCAGCACGGCGAGAAGACCGTCGCCGTCGCCTTCCTTAGCCGCCACGGCGCACACCACCAGATCGCTCCCCACGAGGTCCCCGCCCGGGCCAACATCGCCGCCCTCCGCTCCATCGGCGTCCGCACCATCATTGCCTTTTCCGCCGTCGGCAGCTTGCAGGAGGAGATCAAGCCCCGTGATTTCGTTGTTCCAGACCAGGTCATTGACCGCACCAAGGGTATCCGCCCGTTCACATTCTTCGAGGGAGGTGTTGTCGGGCACGTTCCGTTTGGCGATCCCTTCGATGAGGGTGTTGCGAAGATTGTGAGGGCTTGCGGACACAGTTTGGAGGGTGAGGGTGTGGTACTGCACGACCGCGGCACTCTTATCTGCATGGGTACGCTTCCCAACTTTCCAAATGGGCGCTGTCACTCGCTAACTATTGTAATTGCATAGAGGGCCCCCAATTCTCCACCCGCGCGGAGAGCAAGCTGTACCGCTCATGGGGCGGCTCCGTCATCAACATGTCCTGCCTCCCCGAAGCCAAGCTCGCCCGCGAGGCCGAGATCGCCTACCAGATGATTTGCATGTCCACCGACTACGACTGCTGGCACAATGCCGGTGACGACGTCACCGTCGAGATGGTCATGGGCAACATGAAGGCCAACGCCGTCAACGCCAAGCACTTTGTCACCGCTGTGCTTGACGCGCTCGCTGCCGACGAGAACGCCGACCTCATCCAGGCCAAGCAATATGCGGGTGCTGTCAAGTTCGGTCTCAGCACTGCGCAGGCGAACTGGAGCCCTGAGGCGAGGGAAAAGATGAACTGGTTGTTCCCGGGTTACTTTGAATAAGCGGGCGATGCCGGGGATTTCAATAGATAGAACTTTGAAATAGAGACGATTCATGACACAGGATTGCAGAGGCTTGCTTGCCGCATAACATGGTATTAGATCAGCAGCTCATTCACAGAGAGCTATAAGCTGAAGCTTAGCGATAAGCTTCTCTCCGTCCTTTAACCTTATGTTCCGTACCTGAAAACAGCCACCTGAAGTCACGTGAACATCTCCTCTCGCCCTGCGATGCCACGCCTCCCAAAACCAAGAAACAACTCAGGGGCAGCAAATCCCACGAATCAACTGGACACGCTACAAGTATCTCTTGAGTCTAGCCCGACAAACTCTTCCCTCTCCGACAAGCACCACGCGAGACCTGCACCTCTCAACGAAATCCCTTCCTCTGATACGCGCGCCGGGAAATTAGCGCCAAATTCCATCTGCACTTTTCGACCAGAATCGCGCTCTCCTATTGGCCCGCTCGCAAATGACGTCACAGTCAATGGAGCTATCCCTCTTCGGGAAGTATATGTCTTGCGACGGATCCCCTTTGAGTGTATGGCGAACGCTTGGACAATCATTTTTTCGTTGTGAAACGGTGATGGGTGGGGAGGGTTGTTGGAGATGAGAGAGATGAGAGGGATGGGATTCTTTATTTAGATTGTGTGCTTGTGCATATAAGAAGGGTCGGAATGGCGTTGTGGTTCAGTTTGAGAGTTTTTGTCTGTCTGCTTGTCTTTGGCTCTCTGTCCTGTTGGTCTTTGCGAATACTACTTCACCCTATCCTACGCTCGTTTTGGTACATTTCTTGGCTTTCTGCTTGTGAAGAAGTCGTCCACTCTCTATCTACCTCCGGACACATTTACTACATACGTCTCTGACCCTTCTACCCATATCGCCCCTCCTCTAACGACAGCTAACTAACACGTCTCGCTCACAGCCCTCCTCCAAATCTAAATCACGACCACTACCTCACCTCACCCCTTCAAAATCTCAAAAAATGGCCCTCACAAAAGAAGTCATAATCCTCCTCGTGATCGTCGGCTGCGTGGTCTTCACGCTGCTGGGCTACTCGATCCACTACCTCGCGACAAACGGGTTCCACGGCGACGGCCAGGAGCCGGAGATGGGCCAGGAACAGAGACAGTATATGCGGGAGCTGCGCATGAAGCAGTTGCATTGGATGGCGCGGGAGGCCAGGGATGCGAGGGATGTGAGGAGGCATCATGATGTTGAGACGCCGGCTTCCGGGGTTTATTCGACGAAGGAGGGGTATTAGATGGCCCGGGGAATGAACACTCTGGGATTGGGATAGATATATGTTGGAGAAGAGGGATTGCATTGGGTACGGGAGAGGTTTGGATGGGTACATGTTATTGTTGCCATTGTGCATATGGTGCATGATCATGGCTATGCTGCGCTACGCTACGCAGGTTTCTTTTGTATGGTGTTTGGGCTGGAGTTTGGGGTTTGGGTTGCGATATTAGGCATTTTTTTGATAGATCAAAATTTTGACTGAAATTTCGACGGTCTTCAAATCTCGTGGTCTCGCCATGGGGGCTGAAAAGTAAAGCTGATCTGGACCGCTTTAAGAATCGATAGTGCCGGTGTCGTTCGCTGCCACTAATTTCTAGGCCCCTCGGGCGAGCCTAACGGGGGGAAGTGGGGAGGGGCCGCTCAAGGTCACAGCCGCAGCCCCAGGGCCGCTTTTCTTCTGTTGGCGCCAACATTCTTCCGCTCTTCCTTCTCCGACACCCTTGACAAATCAACATCGTCGCCCGGTATCGTCTTCTTGGGCTTTCTAGTTGAGCCAACTGGGAGGAATCTCTTTTCTGTTAAGATACAGCCAAACAATGGCTTGGTCGCAAAGGATAAGCCCCATTCCATGACACTACCTGCCGCAGCCATGGCCGTCTCCCCTCCGACCCGTTCACCACCAGACCGTATTGGCCCTCTCAGGTCTCGACGAGGTTGCAAGACCTGCAAGTACGTCTCCGCTGAGCTTTTATGATCTCTTACTTACATGACGCAGAACTCGCAAAGTTAAATGCGGCGAAGAAAAACCCAGCTGCCACCGGTGCCTCGCTGCAAAATACAAATGCGAGTATGCGCCCAGCTCCCCCACAAACACCACCTACTCCTCCGCACCGACAACAACCACAATCCTCGATCTCCCCATCTCAGCGTCCCCCAACACGGTCTGGCGCGAGCGCCGTGCCTTTGCATACTACTTCCAGCACGCAGCGCCCTACCTGGCCGGCGGCTTCGACCAAGTCTTCTGGGGCAGCGTCGTGCCGCAGATTTGCCGGACCGAGCCTGCGGTTTGGGACGCTGTAAATGCGATCAGTACGCTGTTTGAGTGTCCGAGCCTCTGTGATGATTTTGTGTTTCTGAGTCTAAGGGATGAAAAGGCACCCGCGCTGAATCAGCAGCAGAGCGAGGCGCTGGGGTGGTACGCGCGCTCGCTGGCGAAGATCCGCACCCAGATTGATCGCGGTGCGGTGGATGCGCAGGTTGCGCTTGTTAGTTGTGTGCTGTTTGTTTGCATCGAGACGCTGCAGGGGCATGTTGAGGAGGCGCTACAGCTTTATCAACAGGGTGTCAGGTTAATTCTGGATTTGAGAGCGAGCGGCAGTGCGAATTCGGCTGCGCTGCTGGAGAGTACGATTATGCCGCTGTTTATACGCCTGGGGACAGTTGCATTGACGATTTCGAGTGTTCCGGTCTGCGACCTGTTTGATCTGATCGATCTCTACGGGGAGTATAACTTTACCTCACTGGAATCAGCCCGCGACTCCCTCATACCCCTTTCTTACAAAGTTCTCATCCTCCAGAAAGACACCGGAAGCAACCCCTGGCTCGGCATCGAGGCGAATATAACCCCAGAGCTACTAGCCACAAAAATCACCCTCCAGGAACGCCTGAGACAATGGCATCGCGCCTATACCGAGCTAGCCGAAACAATTTCCACCAAAACCACCTCTCCGACTTCGAATTCCAGACCAAACTCAAACACAAGCATAACCGCCCTCCTCCTCACATACCACACAACTCTAACCATGATCGTCGCGACATGCCTCACGCAAAGCGCATGTATATACGACGCACACATCCCGGCATTTCGAACGATTGTCGAACAAGCGAGTATAGCGCTCGACACCTCGGAAAGCCCAGACGCGACGCAGCCGGCGTTTACATTTGAGCTAGGCGTCGGCCTTCCACTCTTCTGGACAGCGCTCGAATGCCGAGAGCCGTCTTTGCGGCGACGAGCGCTAGAATTACTCCAGCGAGCGCCGCCCATGCAGGGCTTCTACAAATGCGCGCCGGGCATCGCACTCGCGGGGAAGATCATGCAACTGGAGGAGGGATTTGCCAAACAGATTTCCCTTGACAAGCAGAGGAAGCTAAAAAAAGGGAAAAATCATCATCTACTCACGCCTCCCTATGACGGTCCGGACGATGACACCGATATTGAAACCTTGGAGATCCCTGAAGAAGCACGCATCCGACATTATAGCGTCTTTCGACCGCGCGATCAGCCATTCCTACTCGGTCCGCATGATGTCTCGAAGACGGATAGAGGGCCTGATCGGCTTTATATGCGGTTTACGAGATATTCACCGGCTTCCGCATACTGGAAAAGTTGGGGGCTGACGGATGAGATTGTGCCGATGGAATAAGTAAGATCAAGAAATTAGTCGATCTTTATCCGTGGGCATGGAAACACCCCTCGCTGACAAAGCCCGAGGGTGCTGTTAGGCTTCACGAGAGATTCCAATTCAGGATGAGGGCCATGGCATAAGAGCCTTGATCCTCTGCCACAGAGTCAACCTCTTCATCTTAGCCTTGAGCACCATAAACCTCGCCACGTCCGCAAACAACCTTTCTACCCCTTCTCCATCTTCAAGGGCACTCAACTCCCGAAAGTCAACCTCAAACTCCCTCGCCAACTCCTCGCCATGCTCGAAACTAACCTCCCTCGTCTTTTCACAATCAGCTTGCAAGCCGACAAGGAAAATCTTTGCTTTGCTCTTTTGCTCCCGCGCACGCACGAGGATCTGCCGTGCAGTTTTGAATGTATGCGTGTTGGTGATTGAGTATGTGAGCATAACCACGTCCTTCTGCGTATACACCCAGTCGCGGCGGGAGTAGTGGCATCCTGTCTCTGTTGCTTCGTAGATTAGGTAGTCGACGGTTTCTGGGTGAGAGTGGGAGTCTGCATCCCGTTCGTCTTCCCGTTCCCGTTCCGGTTCTCGTTCCTGTGCCTGCTCCTGCGCCTGTTCTGGCAAGCTACTCTCAGTAGCCTCTACTTCTCCTGCGACTGAATTCTGTTCGGCGGTCTCGGGGACCGGCGGTGTGTACTGGTATCCGTGCTTGGTCCACGCTTGGACGTAGCCATCAGGCTCGTACAGATACTTGTCGTTGAAGACCCCGTCGATGAATCTCAATATCAGGGCTGTTTTCCCGGCTATTTGAGAGATCTGATGTGAGTATCGAGTTTGAGGTTGGTTGGTGGGCGATTGTTTGCTTTCCTTTTTCTGATGCAAGAGCTGCCAGCCAGCTTACCTCCATACCAGCCGAAGATGACCAGGCCGGTGAGTCTTTTCGTGGCCATCACCTTGACAGCTTTCTGGCGCATATTGGATGTCTGGATTGAGATCGATTTCCCGTTACTGGAATTCCGCTTGCGCGTCGGGATATGGGGGTCACTGTTCGTATGGCGGTCCGCCGCGTCAAAACGGTGCAATCAAAAGCAAAGAAGAAGATAACAACAAGATGTCGAAGATGTTAGCAGACAGCAGCTTGTCGAGGAAAGCTTCTTCAACTTCAAGCCAAGTCTGCGGCGACCCATCCTTGCACTCTTAAGTGTTTTACTGCCTAGCCCTCGTATTCAATCGGCTGGCGCCTTGGCTGGTGGCTGTGGCCACATCACCTGGTGCGATATCAGGACCACGAGGGTGAAACCTGCGAAAGGATAGGATAAATTCTGAAGGAGCTCATTGGAAAGATTTGTTGAGAGCGCAACAGGGAAGTCAGCGGAACGATGAATTTGCACCCGACATCGTAGGCGGAACTGGACACAGACAAGCGGCCGAGGATGCATATACAGCTGTGGGGATTGACCCAACATATGCAAAAGCGTGCACATGATTGGGTATGACATACTTTAAATTGGACTGTAGCACGAAGGCTCGGAGGTGTTGCCCGTGCGGTCGAGCTGGCTGGGCCATATGCTACAGATACCATGGAAAAAGGGCTCGCCGAGGCTGAGAGGGCCAAGGCTGCACTCGCGGAAACCACCAACGGCGATAGACTGGCGCAGAGTAGTACCGGCAAAGTTCACCTCGACCAAGACTGGGATTTGACGTCGAAGACAATGAAGTTTCACTCGCTAGTTCTTCAGCAGGATGTGGATGGACCTGCTTTGTTTGCAGAACAAATGGACTGGCCATCCATGATGAGGTACCGGACTGCGCCAACAAGGTGTATGACAAGACGCTGGCAGAAGAGGTCATATCCCCTCATCTGCAGGACTGGATATATGGCGTCTCCCCGGAAAGTGGCTCCCCTTGACCATTATGCCTGCACTTATTCTCTGTACGCTGTGGGTCAACAATACGCTGAAGTCTGCAGAACCCGAAGACGGGGGTCTGTCGTTGCCTCAGAAGTTACACTGGCGAACAGTCCTTGGTCATGTCCTCGGGGCACTTCCCGGCATCAAATCTCTCAGTGGCTGGATTGGCCCAAGTCCGGCTGTTGAATTCGTGCCCCTGTCGAGAATTCGGCAAACCCAAGACACATCCAGCTTGACCTGCAGCGTGCCGTCCCCTTGCGGTACCAGGGTGTACGCCCGAGAGTTACGGCAGGAGCTATCGGCTTTATGGTGCGCCACTGCGACAGTCGCGGTTTCCTCTTTTTGCGAATCCGAAACGGAAAGTGCCCTACACAAGGAAGGAACCGCTACCAGGTTGCTCCTTCCCTAATTTGTGGTCTCAGACTCTTGATCGTTCCTTCTTTATTGGGTCACTACCCTTCTCCGGCCGCCGTCCTACTTCTCACGATCTTTTCCCTCCTTCTCTCCTGCACTTGTCTCGCCCAACTAATGCTACCACGGCCTTTTCGCCCATCTGCAAAACTCAACGCATCTCGTCTCGTGCCACATTGTGCGTGATGCTCGGATCCTGTATTCCGAGAGATCTCTCCGGAACCCCACATTTCCGATTGAACTCTTCGACAAAGTCTCCGAGTTGGCGGATATAACAAACCCGAAGCCAGCCCGGAGCCTCCCACCCGGACATCCCACCGCATTACTCACTATGAGCCATCATTGCTAATCGACGACCCTACATCAACAAACCGCCATGCAAAAGTATAAGTAGCCCTGAAGTCCATAGCAGAATTGTACCATAGTCCACAAGCAGATATCAACCATCAATCACCACCATGACCCCAGCAATCCTCATCGTCGGCGCAACGGGCAACACCGGCCGAGCCCTAACAACCACCCTACCAACCCTGCTCAAATCCAGCAAAACACTCCAAAACCACCGCATAATCGCCCTAACCCGCTCGCTCTCCTCGCCAGCCGCGCAGCAACTCGCCAAAATCCCCGGCGTCGAAGTCCTCGAATGCAACTGGAACGACATAACCAATGCCTGGCTCCGCCAGAACGCCGTCGACCGCGCCTTCATCGCCTCCCCCGTCGAACCCGCGCAATTCGCCCACGAATCCGGCTTCCACGTCGCGGCTCGCAACGCAGGCGTGAAATACGTCGTGCGCATTTCGACCGTCGAGGCAAATGTCCGCCCGGACTGCGAGGCGTATTACCCGCGCGCGCACTGGGCGCTCGAGACCATGCTCGCCACCAAAGAGTTTAAGGACGTGCAGTGGACGTCCCTGCAGCCGAACGCGTTTATCTCGTACATCCTGCCCCCGGCCGTCGAGTATGTCAGGAAGTACCGGGAATCCGGTGGGAAGTACGATGGCCCCCTCCGCTTGATGATCTCCAAGGATGTCCCCGTCGGTCTCATTGACCCAGACGACGTGGGCGTCTTCGCAGCACATCTCCTGGCCACAGATGACCCGACCCCGCACCACGGCGCGAAGTACGTCCTCAACGGTCCCGAGGATAACACAGGCGCGCAGATCGTCGAGCTCATCGAGAAGGAGATCGGAAAACCGGTTGAAAATGTCAGTTTCGAGGACGTGTCTGCCGTCAGCGAGTTCTTTGAACCCTCGATGCGTGGACGGAGTCTGGCGCTGTCGGTTGAGCATGCGATGGAGCCTGCGTGGGAGGGGAAGAGTATGGCGGAGACGACGAGTAGGGAGGTTCTGGACATTGCGCGGCCGAGGGGAACGCTTCCTGAGGTGTGGAAGAGGATGTTGGAGGAGTAGAGTAGACGAGGGATGTGTGGGTCCAATGCGATTGGGGCGGTTCAGGTTCGGGACTGACAGTGATGTATATGGTAATGGTAGATTATAGGAATATGATTGTCCATGCATAGACTATATTAAACATCTTTGTGTCTTCCTTATAGTATGGTACTAACCTCTCAACTAGGGTTAGAACCAGTCACCTGTTGGCTGATTGCGACTGTATGTCTGGATCACCCAGTTATCGTATACCGAAGGAATAATAATAAGCCAATATACTTTAGTGCATGATTATGCACGTTCCAACTTCTATCTATAGTTTGTAAGAATGCTCGCTAGCATGATGCAGGGGACCTCGAACCCCGCAAGCCAGACAAACGCAGATCTATAGTTCAATCAACCAACCAATCAATCCACCTCAAAAACAACAATCCTCGGCCTAGGCGCAATATACCGAAACGACCCGGCAAGAAGCACAAGCTCACTCCACAGATCCTCCGCCGCCGTCTGGCCGGCACGATCCGTGTAAAAGAACTCGCCGAGCAGCGGACGCACCTGGGTCTCCCACTCCCGCAACCCTAACGCCCGCGCGACGTCTGCGAGCTGCGTCACGAACCACGGGTGCGATGCATACCCCTGCGACGCCATTCCGCCAATGAAGAGGATCCAGAAGAGGAGGTCGGGGGCTTTGGTTTGGAAGTAGGGCATGGACGGGGACGAAGACGTGGATGTGTCGGCGGCGAGGAGGGCCTGCCGGAGGTTCTCGACCATGTGGCGCATTATAGGCAGGTTTTGGAATTGTGAGACGCGCGTGTAGAGGTAGATGAGGAGGGAGAGGCGGAGGGCGTCGTTGATGTTTGGGCTGCGGGTGTCTTTTTCTTCTTCCCCTCTGGGGGTTGTTGCTGTGTACCGCGTGGAGAGCAGCTCGTGCTGCATGAGGACGAAGAGGTCATTGTCTGTTGAAGCGACGATATCGGGAAAGATGGTAGCGACTTCGAAGTGGTGGATAAGGCGGCGGAAGGCCTCGACGAGGGATTTCATCTTCGGGTGGAGGAGGCTTGCGTGCCAGGGCGCAGTGGTGAAGCGGATTCCGAGAGAGGATAAGCTGCTGGGGACTTCGCACTGGTATTGGATTCGGTCGTTGACGTTGAAGATTTTCGGCTCGTGCAGCGTGCCGTGGCGGAATTTCGGCAGCATCGGGAAGATGGGGACTTTGTCTTCGAGAGCTGCGAGCATCAAAGCACCTCTAATCTGGGTTAGCGAGACCCAAGCATATTCGGGATACAGTTGGGGTTGCATTGTACTGGTATATTGTAGAGAGCATTAGATGATCGAGCGCCTCCAGGCCGCCGACCATAGCCACAAGCGTCGTGAGCCCCTTTGCATGAGCCGGAAGGACATCGAGGTTCGCACAAAAGGACTAAACTCGATGTCAACAAACAGTTTCTCAACCCAACCACTGCATCTGGAAGACAAAACCAGAATCATAATCATACCTCATTCCCTAGTTGCGCGCTAACAAGAAGCACCGTCGCCTGCGTAGCCGGCGTCACCGGATCCTGAATCGACTCGTTGATCGACTTGATCGCACTGAGCCGGAAATACAACGAGTCTTTAATCGACTTCTGTATCACCTCGGACGGCATCCCCTTGCTAGACCCCAGAAGCGCCTTGTTCTCGGCCGCCCGCCAGGCGCACGTCTGCAGCACCGCCGGCGAAGCCACCGCATGTCGCGCCCACCAGGCTTCCATCTGCGGTGCGTTCACGGGGTACGAGATGGAAACGATGTGGACCGTGACTGTGATCTGTTAGGGCATATGTCGTACATAGGCAGCGATTTGCCAACGGCAGGCAAATAGAAGTAACGTACAGTGATGCAAGTACATCCACAGCTTCCCCGTCATGGGCGCTGCGGCCGCGGAGAACGGGTCCCCGTAGCGGTGGCTCGGACGTGCTATCAGGGACACTTCGCGATGTCGTGACTGGACGGTTGTCGCCGGTAGCGTTGCATCTGTATCTGCTGCTGCTGCTGCTGCTGCTGCATCCTGGATTTCCCTTTCCTTCTCCTTGCTGGCAAGGTCCCGGTGCTGCAAGGCCCGAACCCGGCTGGCGGGGACCCGCGACCTCAACCGATCGATCGAAGCCTGCTTCTTCTCTCGGTGGAATCTTTTCTGAACAAACACCCTCTGCCGCTGACCGAAGGAGACTCCGTCGGAACCGTCGCCCTGGAAGTCGACGAACATGAAATCCTGCTGGCCCGTCGTGGGCGTTGGGGATCTCGACGCGAGGGGGATTTCTGTCGGAGACGGAATTACGGCACGGGGCTCGGATGGGGGTTGTTTTGGCAGGTGCGCCATGGCAGTGTTACTCTACCTGTTCAATGCCGTTGGCCTTGTACAGAGAAGTGTCGTAGAGAGGAAAGCACCGGATCAATGGATGGATCCTTTAGTCGCAGTCACAGCATTGGGCTTTATTCAACAGCCATGGCCGATGAGAACCCCGAGCCCGGACTGTGCAACTCGCGCTAAGACCGCACACCGAGCAAGCGAGCCAGTGCGAGTGGTGCTTGGCTTCGAGATGAGGCTCCTCGAGGAGGCTGAGACGGTGGCACTCGGCTTTTGTCTCGAGCCTCACGACAACAACGACCAGCACAGCTTTCTGCAGAGATACTTGGAAAGAGCCAAGGTCCGAAAATGCCCACAGAAAGTGACTCGGAGATATCGTGACTCTCGAGCGAGCGAGCGAAAGTCCGACCCCAGTGGAGACGAGATCTGGCATGTGGAGGGTCCCCGAGTTCTCTCATTGTTCTGGAATCTCCAGAGCCCTGGACCAGGTATTAATAAGCGGAGAGGCAGCAGGTCGATTGGTTTCCCGGGAAAACATACGAGGGGCGCTAGCTGGAACAGGCCTCGAATAGCGTTAGTAATACGTGAGTAAGACTCGGGACCTAGTTAGTTTTGCGAAGAAATGCCGAGATAACGCCAGGGGGAGGAGAGAACCACCAGCCAGACAAGTTACAACTGGTCCTCGCTGCCGCCAACCTTTGCTCCCTGACTCCACCAACTTGGAAGGTACACAAGAAGTGGGGGCAGCAAGTGGCAAGCGTCTCTCTGAGCTCTCTGGATGCTAGCTCAAGTATCAACACGAAAGCTTAAATCAAACAGGTCGCCGCAAACCAACAACTCGAGTCTCGACTCGGTCTGGACAATTACAGTGTCTCACAAATCACAATCATACCAACTGGGATGGATCATAGTCGTCATGATAGTACAGCCCCTAAAAGGACGAGGCAAATGAAGTTCACTGTGTAGCACATCTGTTAGGCTCTGGATACTGCAAACAGGAAAGTGGCATCGGTTTCAATAATGCCGACACTGTGTCTTGCACAATGCCAGTGTTGTTCTTAGTCCAGTATGTTTGGAGGACTGGAAGTTCGGACGAGGTGTATAAAGTGACTACCCGCACTGTCTATCATGAGTCCTTGAATATATATTGCTTGCCTCTGCTACCTCTTTGGGCAAGCATAGAAGCATTCTATCTGATACAAAACCCTGCGTCTTCCAAATATGGTATATGCCGGACTCAGTCTGGTACTAGCCATTTCACAGGCTGGAGATTCCCAGCGGAACAGACAAGAACTCAAGAGAGCAGTTTCTCCATTAAAGTACCTGCGGATCCAAATTTCCAGGGATCGCTTACCGGAGGTTTGGTGCCCGCACCTAGTAAGTTATTGGCATCTACTTCAGGGCTCTTTCTAATCCTCTTCAAGTGTGGTGACCCGTCTCCTTGTTGGCAATGTGGTCCTGGTGATGATCCACCACCGCCATCACCTGGTTCTTGGGATGGGGGAGCACACGACAAACCCGATGGGGCGCATGGCAACGAGTAGCCGTCTGTGCAAGAACTGTTTCGTGGTGGTATAGTAACTCGCTCTAGTACACTGTTATCTTTACACCATAAGTGTTGGTTGATATTTACGCGACGAGGCCCGAAATTAGCCCTGTATATATACAGTCAGAAGTGGCGAGGAAGTAATGGTCTTGTGGAAATCTTGTCAACAGTGTCCCCGAGCACATCCACCCATGTTTGCACTGATTTATGTGTTAGATGTGTGGTTAATTCCCTCGTAAACCCCCGTAAATCGCGAGAATATAGCGGTACTCAGGTTCCCTTGATTAATACAAATGGTTTCAACTCAACCTTCTAAAGTAATAGTGGATTTCAATAGCATCCCTGACACCATCCGCGTAATAAAGGCCAACCACTAATACCTGGGGCCTTAGTTCACCATCCAACCTTTACGCCAAGTGCCGAGGCTACCAGGCAATAATCAGCGCAGCGCAGCTCCTGGATACTCGAATTGATAACCCAACCACTCGCCACTTGTTGAAGACAACATCTATAAGAATCAACAATCTCTCCATGGCAAGTCTCATTCCTTGCCAGGTATTAATTGGCAGCTTTACCATTTTAAAAGGGTCATTATGTTATCCCTTGTGTGCGTTATTAATATATGCTGGCTTATCTCAGATGTTGATCTATTCCTTCGAGCGTACCTCGCCAAAAGGCACTGTGGATGACATTTCAAATGTAGAGATATTCGCCGGATCTGCCAATACATGCTCTACTCTGTCTGATCAAGGAAGAGAGAAGATGTAGTAAAGAGTAATACATTCGAAAGTTGAATATCTACCCAAACAGATACTGATTCCCCCCACTGCCAGCCAACACACCCCCTCCCCCTCCTAATCCCCCAAAACCAGCTGCACCACCACCCCCCTTCATCTTCGTCTTCCCATCAATAACCCCACCCCACCAACTCCCCGAATCCCTCGCACCACAATTCCACACCTCCTCCAGCAACGCCGCCGCCGTAAGAAACATATCATACCCGGTCTCCTCGCTCCACCAGATACAGTACTCGCGCGCCTCCTGGCGCAGCGTCTCGTCGGTCGTCTCGCACCCGGCGAGGAAGACGGGGAGGAGGAGTTGTTTTTGGAGCATGAGGTTTGTGCTGGTGGTATTGGTATTGGTGTTGGTGTTGCGGTTGCTGCTGCTGGTGCGGCGGCATGCGGTGACGTTGTTGAGGGTTTTGCGCGCGAGGAAGGAGAGCATGAGCGTTTGTTGCGGTGGTTGGTTTCTGGGTTTAGTAGTGGTGGTGGTGCTGTCTCTGCTGTGTCGCCATTTAAACACCCTTTCGATGTACAGGAGGAGTCCGTACCGCCAGGCCTCGGCGCAGTGGTGCAGGTCCTGCCGATAGTGCGCGAGCTCTTCGAGCTCGGCCGCTGATACCTGCAACCCAGTTCGTATCGTCCCCTGATCTCCCTCATTCCCCCTCTCTCCTCGCCCCTCCTCCTCACCTCTCCCAGCCGATCCCTCAGTATCTATACAACAATCCACCTCCACCTCCACCCCAAGAGCCAAAAACCCAACGCGATCCTCAAACTCCGGAACCGACCACTCGCGAATCCTCCTCTCAAGATCCAGCACGGGCTCCATGTTAAAGACCACGCACTCCATCGTCGCCGCGAGCTCGAATTCGCGCGCGTACGCGCCCAGCTGCACCATGTGCTTGAAGAGGTCTTCGGGGCAGCCGGAGATATTGTAGAACGGGGCTTCGGCGCGGAGAGCTGGCCTTGTAGTAGTACTAGTGGTAGTGGTGGTTGTGGTGGTAGCTGTAGAGGCATCGTCGGATCTGAACTGGCTCATGATCATCTTCTCGGAGAGGACGCAGCCTTGTCGCGTTGTTAGGGCGAGGGTTACGTCCCACCTATATTTCCTGTCTCTCAGCGGGCGAATTCTTCGGCTGAAAGTGGGGTTTTTTTTTTCTTTGTGGGTATGTTTGGGAGAATGGGGGCATTCTCACTCACCACGCAAGCATCCAAATCTGAGCTCTCATCCGCGGCGTCCGGGGGATCCCGAGCTGCTCCGTCGCTTCGAGGACGCTATGCGCGCGGTGGAGATACGATAGCCAGGGGCCATGGGCTGATGTCGCGCACTGATACCTACAAGTTAGATAATCATCCCATATGCTGTAATTAAATGCTGGATCTTACATCAAGCGTCATAAGAATAAGCACCGCATCCAAAACCGTCGTCAACCCCATACTCGCGACCGACGCAGAACCCGTACCCGTACCCTCCTGCCCCTCCAAATCCCGCAAAAGCTGCACAGCCTGCTGCTTATGGTACGCGACCTCAGCCGAGTGCGTCTCCGCGTGCCGGTTGATGTGCTTGTAGCACAGGGCCAGGATGCAGTGGACGAGGAGCTGCGAGCCTTTGCTCGTCTCGAGGTTATGGCGGAAGGGGTTCGCGTCGAAGTCCTTTGTCAGCGGGAGGATGCAGAATTCTTTGTCGTCTACATTCTCCAGGGATGGTATTAGCGTTCGATTCGCTGCAATCTTTATTGGACTTGGGGCTAGGGTAGAAGGGGGACGGATGAGCCGTACATCTCGCTATAAGACGCTTCCACGCATCCGTAAAGATCGTCGTAGTTTCCTTCAGCGGCGCAGCAAACTGCGACGTATCCGCGTAGCAGAGGATTTCCCCCGGTTGACCGGGCTCGGTCAACAACTGGGTCTGAATCTCAGCGGAGTCATCCGTCGACGGCGGAGACAGCGTCTGCGTAAAATCGACCTGGTTCAGTAGAATCGAGGGATCGTTGAATGCCGAGCCAAGATCGAAGAATGAGTTTACGTTCGTTGGCCAGCTTAGGAAGAGGTCTAGGTCGTGGTCATGCCCGTCTTCGGCGCATGGCGTCGATATGGCTGGGGCTGGTGCTGGGGCTGGGTCGATTGTGGTGTATGGTGGTGGGAGCGGAGTCTGCTGGGGTTGTTCCACGCTGGGAGGGGGGTTCTCTAGTTGAAGTGGTTGCTGTCCTTTGCTGGTGTCTTTCCTGGCCGTTCTGCTGCTCTCCCTGGTCGCTGGTGCTGGGGCAGGTTTGGGCTCATTGCGTCGGCGTCGTTTCCGGCTTGGCCCGCCTACGAATTTGAATTGTGTCATGTTCACTTTCCGGACGAGCAGAAAATGCTGTAAATGCGATGGTTGGTTGTCAAGGATAAGTTTGGAGAGGGGAAAGACGAAAGATGAAGGATCTCGTCGCAGCGGCCGCGGCCGTGAGGGGGAGTCCCAGCCAGTCCGTGACCCCCGGGGCCCCCATCGGCTCCCCGCAACACGTCGAGTCCACTGCCGCCGTGTAACAGGCTCCACCCTCGCCACGAAGAGATAAGGCCAATGAAATCATGCTCTTAATCAGAGACAATTAGTGAATTTCCGGCATGCGAGCTTATCGAGTTGGAGTACACTACATTACACTAGTCTATTCTTTGTATTCTCTCCAATACGCACTCGGTGTAACCCCGAGAGATAAGTATTCATTCGTCATTACATCTTCAGGTAGAACTATCTGGGCTATCTAGTTATACAGCCCTCCATTCGCCGACAGCGTGGATCCAGTCGTCCATCGTGCGTCATCCGAGCACAGGAAAGCCACCAGCGGAGCGATATCGTCCACCTCTCCAACGCGCGCCGCGGCCGGAGTCGACTCAATGAGCGGCTGCATATCCTTGAGGAATTGCTCGTCGCTTTGGTACCATTGATCTGCACTGCATTAGCTGTCCCGCACAACGAGAGAAAAAAGTAAGTAAGGGTATTGTTAACATACCAGTAGCAATCGGCCCCGGGTTTATCGAGTTCACCGTAATCCCATGCGACTGACCCAGCTCCTTCGCCCACACGCGCGCAAGGGCCTCATTCGCAGCCTTGGTGGCCGCATAGACGGTCTGCCCCGCGACACCGAGTCGTGCGCCCGCAGACGAGATGAAGACGATGCGGCCGCCCTGCGGCAGGTACGGCTCCACGGCCTTGGTCAGGAAGATGGGCCCCTTGACGTTCGTGTCGAAGTGCGTGTCGTAGAGCTCCTCGGTCGTCGCGACGAGGTTCGCTTCGTTTCCTAGCGAGGCGCTGGACAAGAAGACAGTGATTAGCGTAGCTCACCACCCAAAATACGCAGCTCAGCTCAGCTCGAAGATACGGATGCGTACTTGTGGATGAGAATATCAATCTTCCCAGTGGTACTAATCTTCAACGCAGCCTCAACGAGCTTCTTCGACTCGTTGATCTTGCTCACGTCCGCGTGGCAGACGATAGCCCTGGTCCCGTTCTCCTCGATCTGCGCCGCGACCTTTTCGGCGCGCTCGCGGCTGCCCGGCGAGACGTAGTTGATCACGACGTTTGCGCCGCGCTTGCCGAGGAGGATCGCGGTTCCGGCTCCTAGACCGCTGGTTGGGGTCAGTATTTCATCCCTCGCAGCTACTTGTCGATGGTTGGAGTGAGGGGTCCGAGACGTACCGTGAGGCGCCGGTGACGATGGCGGCCTTGCCGCTGAGGTCGAGTCCCTTGAAGTCAGGCATGATATCGTGATATATTGGTATGTGGTTTGCAGAGAAAGGAGGCTTTGGATTGACTGCGCAATGAATTGAATGTCTGTAGAGTCGTGGAGGTTATCGTTCACCCCTCTCCCATATCCAGCCGTTAAGTATGCGACTTCAGCACGTCCGAAGCATGTGTAACCCCACCATCCCCTCTCCAAGCTCGATGTCTCCAAATTTCCCAGAGAGGCGCAAGTGGCGAGCGCATTTGTTCGACTGGAGTAGTCAACTGAGCTGCCCAGTGTGGATCACGGTTTACGGTTTCCCCAAGTGGGTCATGACCTGCTGGGCGTGTTGCCCAAACGAGCAGGTCGCCCAACTGCCGCCAGCCGGTGATCCATCACCTCCTCCAACCGCGGACGCCAACAAAGAATACCGGATTTGGAGATATACGAGGATCCACCCATCAGTCCAAGGCTGGAAAGTCTAACCTTTCAAACTTCGTTATCTCCATCAAGTGGTTATGCTTTCGCCGGTCCACCTCCTCCAACACGATGGGCCCATCCACGGGACACGTCCATAAAGAGGCAGTCCGGGTGGCAGCGGTCGCAAGACCCGCGTTACTCGACGTTGGAGACAGCTGTCGTTGCTGTCCATGTTATTATGATGCCTGCAAAAACAACTCGCGACGGGTACACCTGGACCCCCGAGTCCGGGATCACCAGCGGGAATCTCGAGACGGATGCCGTTATCGTCCCTCCTCGGTCTCTTTCAGGGACCGCCGTCTACGATGCGATTGTGATCGGTGCTGGGTATGCTGGGTTACTGGCAGTCCGCGACTTGACACTGCAAGGTCCGTTGAGTTCTATTCTGCCGGGGAATTAGTATGCTAACCGTGTTCTAGGCTTTTCGGTGCTACTCTTGGAGGCGCGAGATCGCATTGGGGGGAGGACGTATAGCGTCAAACATAATGGTTAGATCTCACAATGCTACAGGGTGACCACAGTACTTATGCAGCTCTAGGCCTCGTATATGAAATGGGCGGGACGTGGGTTACCCACCACATGGGCTACCTGTTCAGAGAAATGGTCCGATACGGCATGGACCGCGATCTGATCACGACGGGGAGCCCGGATATGCACAAGGGCTACTACACGATGAATGTTCCGGGTATGCTACTCCTCGTCTCAAACAGCCCAAGAGCCGACCCTAACCAAACCGAACAGGCGCAACCCCCCGAACGCTATCCCACGAAGAAGCCGGCAAGATGACGACACGCGCCTGGGACATCTTCGTCAACGTCGACGGGCAGTACGGCCGAACAATCTGTCCGCTCCCACACGCACAGCTCGACAACCCTATCGTCCCCCGCGCAACGGTTGAAGAATGGGACAAGCTCTCGTGCCAGGACCGCTTCGCCCAGATCCAGCACCAGCTTACTGCGGAGGAGCAGGGTCTACTCGTCGCACTCCTCTTGCATATCTCTGGCGGCACGATGGAGAACTCGAGTCTGTGGGATATGATCCGCTCGCATGCGCTGCTGATGCACAGTTCGGATAACTTCAACGACGTCTGGCTGCGGTATAAGCTGCGCGAGGGCCAGACTGCGCTTGCGAAGCGGATCTTCGATGAGGCGCTGGAGGCGGGATTGGAGTATGTATTCAGCGCGGAGGTCAAGTCTATCGTCCAGTCCAGCAACAGCAACAGCAACAGCCCGAGCTCAGCCCCAACTACCGTCCAAACCACAAGCGGCGAAAAATACCAAGCGCGCAAGGTCATAAGCACCATCCCCCTCAACGTCCTAAAGCACATAACATTCGCCCCCAAACTTCCATCCCCAAAACGCAAAGCAATAACCCTCGAACACGTAAACCACATGACAAAACTCCACGCCGACGTCGCTGGCAACCCTAATCTTGATCTCTCGCGCTGGAACGGCATGCGCCACCCCGCAAACCTCACGCACGCCTACGCCGACGGCATCCTCTCCACAGGCGCCATCCACCTCACAGCCTTCGGGTCCGACCAACGGCCACACTTCATCCCAGAGCAGAACCCCGAGCTCGCCGTTTCCGAGCTGAAAGCTCTACATCCTGATGCTATGGCTATGGACGTTAAGCAGCTGGTCTTCCACAATTGGAGCTCGGATCCGTACGCGCGCGGCGGACCCGCGTGGTGGAGGCCTGGGCTTGTGAGTCGGTTTCAGGAGGCGCTGCAGGCGAGGCATGGGGATGTATTGTTTGCGTCGGCGGATTGGGCACATGGGTGGCGGGCCGCAATCGATGGAGCGATGGAGCAGGGGGTTTTGGCTGCGCGGGTTGTTGCGGGGGAGATTAAACAGTTGAAGAGGAGGGGTGGAAGGAGTAAGCTGTAGGTTGCGAGTGACGCTTGTTTCTCGTATATCTATGTGTAGATGCGAGTTGCGAGGCTCAACGTGCTTGTTGTCGGCTCTAGTTATACGTGTATATTGTATCTTCGAATATAAGTGAACCCTAAGTTATCTACTGAAGACACCACCAAGAGACTGGATAGAAACATCTATAAACAACGGAGAAGACATAAACCAACCAAGCTACCCTACCCTCGAAATCCAACGAGCACGGCACTTCAGAACTGGCCTTATACCAGGTACCCACACTCAGGTGATCTATGGAGTCTGATGGTAAACACCTCCCCACCCACCGGCCATTCACCGGAGTATCACCGGCGAAATCGACCCCAAACCGGAGATCCGCAAAGGACGCCAACCAGATCCGGAGATTCGCTGCTCGAGAGAAGAGAGGCCTTATTGGTCCGAGAACAAGGAGAGTGTTCGGCATTTACACCTAGTGCCCCATTGCCCACTGCCTACTGGCACGAGGACAGCCGTTCAACGTCTGTGTATGTAGATAGCCCACCAGCCCCGGACCAGCGGGCCGCTATGCGTGGGCCTTGAGCTCCTTCGACGCCCCGCCGCTGACCTGAGATGCGAGAATTATCCCGACACAGTCAGGCCTGGCGGCCTGGTGGGATGGATCGCGTGCCCCGCACTAGCAGCTGGAGATTTATAATTCAGCGTCAGGGACAGGAATAGGAACAGTTGCGTTCCAGACAAACTGTCCTTTCCGACGTTGCGTTTCAGATAATTGTCGTTACCATTTGATCCCATCTCCTCCCTCCTAGAATCTACATCGCAATCCTCGCAATCCAAGAACAAACCGGCAAGCACAATGGCAAAGCAACAGAAAGACCCCGAAATCATCGAGCTCGCGCGCGGGCTGCAGAATACGCCCTGGTGCGACGAGTACGAGAAGATGATCTCGGGCATGCTGTACGTTCTACTGCATTCCGCTTCCAAACCAACAATTCCATCTTCCACAGGTATCCCACATTCCATCCTCCAGCACCACTAAAACAGAAATCAACAGATACAACCCCCTCCACGAACCCCTCATCGACGCCCGCCACCGCGCCCGCTGCCTGACATACAAATTCAACAACCTCGACCCGAGCAGCGGGACGCACGACCAGGTCGCCGAGACGCGCATCAAGCTGCTAGGCGAGATGCTCGGCCGCATCGGCAAGGGGACCTTCATCGAGCCGCCGTTTAACCCGGATTACGGGTGTAATGTGATTGTGGGCGAGAATTGTTTTGCGAATTTCGGGTGCGTTCTTCTATCCTACTTCACTTCACTGGCAATGAACCTCTTGAGTCCGTGTGGAAAAAAAAGACTCAAGTTGGAGGAAAGAGTCATCACAACAAGCTAACACAGGTCCACTGACCGGTTTCTAGTCTAACAATCCTCGACACATCACTCGTAATAATCGGCAACCGAGTGCAATTCGGCCCCAACGTCTCCCTCTTCGGCGCGGGCCACGAAACCAGCGTACTGTCACGGATCAAATTCATCGAATTCGGCCACCCGATCCGCATCGAGGACGACTGCTGGATCGGCGGGAACGTCACCATCCTACCGGGCGTGACGATCGGGCGCGGATGTACCGTTGGAGCGGGCGCTGTTGTTACGAAGAGTTTGCCGCCTTATTCGGTTGCCCTGGGGGCGCCCGCGAGGGTTGTTAAGACGTTGCCGAGTGTTGAGGAGGAGAGGGCGGATCCGGAGAGTCCGTATAGGGATATGCCGGATCGGATGTGAGTGTGAGTGTGGGGGAATGGATTGAGTAGATTGGGTTGGATTGGATTAAGCTAGGCCCATACAACATACATACCTATGTCTCCTACTGCTATTGGCGATACAAGGGTCAACTCTTCCCTGGGGCTGCTCGTCCAAGGTATGAATGTGTGGCCTACGGTACGGATCGTCGCAGGAGTACAAGTATATACAGCATCAAAAAGATCAAACACACTCACTCCTCCGCATAAACAACCCCCTCAACCTGCACCTCCGCCCTTCCCCCACCCATAATCCCACTCACAACAACACTCGTCCACGTCGGCGTCCTCCCCGGAAACCTCTCGCGCCAAACCCCCAACATAACCTGCTCATCAGCAGCATGCACAAAATACGCAACGACCTTATGCACGTCGCCCAACCCGCCACGCATCCCAGCATTCCGTACCACCGCATCGAGGCACGTGAAGATGGCGTGGAACTCGGCGGTCGGCGACGATGTTACTGTTTCGCCGGTTGCCAGGTCCAGGCCGATGTGGCCCGTTGTGGTTATTAGGGTTGTTGTTGGGGAGAGTGGGATGCGCGCTGCTGAGGCGAGGGAGGTGCGTTGGAGCATGGCGCCTACGGGGCCGGGGAGCCAGGTGTAGGTTGTTTTGGTGGGGGCCATTGTGGGTTGGATTGGTTGGGTTCGTTTCGTTTCGTTTCGTTTGATTGAGTTGCCGAGGAGGTGATTCCGGCGAAGAGGAGAGGAAATAATCGATGTGCAAGGAAAAATATAGAGGGAGGGTGGGAGGTTTGCGGTGCTTCTCTATACCACCTCCATTGATAGACTGGCCATAACGTGTATTGCCGTTATTGGAATTATGGCGCATCATGGATAAACCCAGTACTCGGCAGTGAGGGGAGATGCTAACCCAGACAGGCAAAAGACACAGCGACGAGGCTTACCCCACCGAGGGGTTGTAAAACTTGTGCGTGGTACAAGATTAGATACGCCGTGAGGGGAGGACCATATGATCCCTCCAACGAACATTCCATCAAGCACCTCACCCAACAAAAATGCCTCCCGCAAGCCTATCCCCCGAAACAAACCAAACCCTCGAATCAATCGCCGACAGCTACACAACAGGCCCGCACCGCAGCCTCCCGGGCCTCGTCTACGGCGCCGTGCGCAACGACGGCGAGCCATTCTTCACCTACGCCTCGGGGACGGTGGGCATATCCTCGGCGCGCGAAATGTCGCTGGATACGATCTTCTGGGTCGTCTCGTTTACCAAGCTGTTGACGTCCGTCGCGTGCATGCAGCTTGTTGAGCGGGGGCAGCTGCATCTTGATGATGCGGGGCATTTGGAGGGGATTGCGCCGGAGTTGGGGGGTGTTAAGGTGTTGGTTCGCACGGAGGATGGGGGGTTTGAGCTTGTGGAGAAGGAGAGGGCGATTACGTTGCGGATGTTGTTGAATCATACTGGTGCGTGCCATCCCCGCCCATCAATTACACGTGCATGTACATGTGCATGTGCATGGCAAGGTCAATGCCGGCGTCAGAATCAAGCTAAAGCAATCATGTATGTAGCCGGCTTCGGCTACGCCTTCGAAGACGCAAAGCTCGCCGAGTACGGCCGCCCCATCGGCCTCGACGACTTCTCCGGATCGCGCGAGGACGTGATCAGTCGGCCGCTGGTCAACCAGCCCGGCGAGAAGTTCCAGTACGGGACATCGATGGACTGGGTGGGGATCATTATCGAGCGCGTCACGGGGTTGGAGCTGGAGGAGTACTTCTCACGCTACATTCTCAAGCCATTGGGGATGGATGTTTCGTTTTATCCGGCTAGGTTGGAGGGGGAGTTGGCGTATATGCATCACAGGGGGGATGATGGGCGGCTGGTGCATGCTGATCATATCTATCGAGCGCCGTTGACGTGGAGGGCATCAGAGGGAGAAAAGCGCCTATTCTGCGCCGGGGGCCACGGCTGTTTCGGCAAGCCGACGCATTTCCTCAGTCAGTTCGCCTCGCAACTCTTCTCTCCATGGTAGTGTTGGCAACCAGCTAACTACTGAAGGACTAATCTCGGTGCTACTGAACAACGGCACGGACGCCAAAACTAAAACCCCCCTCCTGCACCCCTCAACCGTGCACGAAATGTTCAAAGACCAGATCCCCAACACGCCGCGCTACAGCAACGTCTGCATCCCCGTCGCGAAGCCCCTCCTCGCGAACCCGACGCCACTGGCGCCCATGCCGGACAACCACACCGAGGGCTGGGGGCTGTCCTTCTCGATCAGCCATTTCGCGGAAAAGTCGGGGCGCGCCGCTGGGTCGGGGTCGTGGGAGGGCCTGGCAAATCTGTATTGGTTTGCTGATCGCGAGAGGAATGTTGGGGGGGTTATTGCCACGCAGGTTTTTCCGTATGGGGGTATGTATACATAGTTATTGCGGAGCTGTATATGTCTTGGTGGAATGATGCTGATGTGTGCGCAGATAAATACGTTGTAGAGTGTTCGGAGCGGATGGAGACGGAGATTTACAAGAGCATCGCCCGGGGGGAGGTTTAGATCTGAAGGATAGAAATGTATACATGATTGTATTATCCATTGAATGTACCTTTACTACATCGGATGGAGTATGTAGAACAACCGCAACCCCGCAGGCTAAGCCCAACCTGGCGTTGTGCGCTGCCCGCCGATAATGGCTGGTTCCGCTACTATAGTATATATGTAAAGCCCCAGACTCAGCTTACATCCTCTCCAGCTCCCTGTCGTCAATGAGTATCATCGTCCACTCACCATGTCTTCCTCCCCTCCCACCCCAGAACCCAATTCCGGCTTCGAGAGATTGGTCTCCATCTTACAGAGCTTCCCCTCGTCAATCTTCGACCCATTCACCATCCACCGCGCACACTATGAATCGTCCGGTATCCAAATCGGCGTCGATATCCTCGTTCCAAAGACACTGCCATCACCAGCTCTAGCGACACGACCCGTCATCGTGAGAATCCACGGTGGATTCCTTGTGAGTGCTCAACTTTACCTGAGACAACCGACGAAGAACCCTCAATCTAGAGAGAGAGACTGAGGATATTTTTTTGTCTGCAGGTAACAGGTTCAAGCCTCTTCCCCGGCTGGTTCTCAAATTGGATCCTGCTGTACGCCGCCAAAGTCGGCGCTATCATCGTGAGTCCGAATTACAGGCTGCTTCCGGAAGTCACCGGGCGGGATGTCCTAGATGATATGAAAGAGTTCTGGGCGTGGTTCGACGCAGGCGGACCTCGAACACATCTCGTCTCGATTGGGAGGGCGGATATCGCGCTACAGCAGGGGAATGAGGAGCATCTACTGATCGGTGAAAGTGCAGGTAAGAACCTGCTCTACTTTCCCCATCTATGCCGGTCAAGCATTGCTGTCTAAACGGACCCGTCCACTTCTGACTTTTGTTAATTCTACAGGCGGCTACCTCGCAATCCAATCTATGTTATCCGGATACACGCGCCCGCGGGCGCTGATCACCATGTACCCGATGCTCGACCTGAGATCAGAATACTACACGCGCGCATTTTCGAAGCCGATCGTTGGCGTTGCGAATATTGCAAATGAAGTCATTGATCGATTCCTGAGCCGTTCGATATTATCATCGTCATTGGCATCGTCATCAGGCAACGAGCGCCTTGCGGCTATAGTGACGGAAGCAGATCCCCCGCACAGACTCGATCTTGCGCTGGCGATGGTGCAGAACGGGCGCGTCCTTGAGTTTCTAGGGGTTAAGGGCGACGCCGACGACGATCCCACGCTCTTCCCACTCGAGCGCATCGCGCAGAACCAGAGCCAGAGCCAAAGTGGCAGTGGGAGTGGGAGTGCATGTACGCGCCCGCTCTTCCCCCCTACACTGCTCATGCACGGAAGCGAAGACACAGCGGTCCCTGTTTCGGGAACGAGGAAGTTTGTCTCGGCGCTACGGGATGTCGATCCGGGTTGTGATCTCCGTGTTGTCATCAGACCTGGGGATCACGGGTTCGATGCCGGGGCGACGTTGGAGACGCCGTGGTTGGCTGAGGCGTTGGGGTTTGTCTCGAGGGTGTGGTTGGGTTCGGATGAGGGTGTGGTTAGTAGAATGTGAAGTGTGAAGCGCGAATGGAAAGGGGATTGCTAAGCATGCCAGGCAGGTGGAGATGTTGAAGAGCCGGTTTGAGGGTGTGGAGCGATGCGCATAGAAATTGGAGGAAAGCAACATCTATGGGACTCTGACAACAAGTTCAAGGAAGGTTGCGGTATCATTCCGCAGAGAGGGGCATGCCCCGCAACCCAGCCCAGTACCAGGAGACCGACTGGTTAGTGGATGACCTGATCCGGTATATAAGAGCTCCACATAGACTTGCCAATTACTCGAATGGGTCTAAACCCTATACCTCGGAATGAGGGTTACTGGTTTCAGAAAGCAAGCTTCTACTAGTTGTGCTCCAAATGGCAATGGCAATGGCACGATGCCACCACTCCAGGTGATAACGACGAGGAGGCTAAGAAAGATATTCCAAGTAGTATATCCGCGCCTGTAGACCACTTCACGTCACTTCAGTGTGGTATAGTTCAAGTGCTTCCAGCTCAACGGCCATTAGATCCCTTAGACCACCATGACATCCTCACAACAAAGCATCGTTATCGTCGGGTGAGCAGTCTCTCTCCCCATAATCATGACCCCGGCTGATCCAATACCCGGCCGGGTAATAGAGCAGGCATCGTCGGCCTCAACACAGCCCTCGTCCTCGCAGAGCGCGGTTTCGGCAAGTCCATCACCGTGGTCGCCGAGTACCTCCCTGGTGATACATCCGCTACCTATACCTCGCCATGGTACGTCGCCAAAGAACAGACAGGGAGCGCCAGCGCAGATCACTCTAGGCTAACGTGGTGCCCAGGGCGGGCTGCAACTTCTCCGCGATCTCCGGGACAGACGCCAACGCGCTCCGATGGGATCGGCTCGGGTATGCGCACCTGGCGAAGCTTGCGTCGATGAGCGGGGGCGAGGCTTTCGTCAAGAGAACGCCCTCGATCGAGTATTGGGATGAAGTCGTGCCGCGTGATAAAATCGAGTTCATGTCTGGGTACCTTGAAGATGTACGAATAAGCCCGACCACCCGACACGACTCACTCACTCCCGTTTCAGAAAAGATCCCCGAGCTAGCTAACATATAGTAAATCCAGTTTCAAATCCTCCCCAGCACCTCCCTCCCAGCGGGCGTATCCTTCGGCATCTCATTCACAACATTCACCCTACACGCCCCGAAACACTGCGAATACCTACGCCAGCGTCTCAAAACGCAATACGGTGTGCATTTCATCCGTCGCCGCCTCCCCAGCATCGCCGCCGCATTCTTAGACCCCGCCTTGACAAAGCTCGTCTTCAACTGCGTCGGCCTCGCAGCGCAGACTCTCCCCGGCGTGCAGGATCCCAAATGCTACCCGACGCGCGGCCAGGTTGTCCTTGTGCGGGCGCCGCAGGTTGCTACGAATATCATGCGGCATGGGAGGGATTATGAGACGTATGTGATTCCGCGGCCGAGGTCCGCAGGGCATGTTGTTCTCGGGGGGTTTATGCAGAAGGGGGATGGGTATGTTGTCAACATAGTAGTCCCTCGTTCGTTAATTGAGCACCTTGTTTTTCCTTTTCTTTTTCCTTTTCTTTTTCTTTTTCTTTTTTTTTTTTGGTTTCTCTCCACAATGGACTCAACTAATCAATCTCTCAATTCCAGAGACACCTCAACCTACGCCTCCGACACAGCCTCCATCCTCCGCCGGACAACAGCCCTAAGCACAGAGCTCGCCCAGACGGAACCGGAGATCCTTACGGCCGCAGCGGGCCTGCGACCGTCTCGCGAGGGCGGCGCCAGGGTGGAGAGGGAGAATGTTTCTGTTCCCGTCAACGGCCACGGCCATGCCCGCACGCTCGTTCATAACTATGGCGCTGGGGGCACGGGGTTCCAGGCTGGGTACGGGATGGCGACGGATGCGGTCGCTTGCGTGGAGGATATTTTGTTTGAGGTTGCGAGGGGGGGTAGAGCGAGGCTTTGAAGTCGCAACGGCACGGTGGATATATGTATACGATTGGATGAAGCGTCTGTGGTGGAGTCAAAATATATTATTGTGTATCAAGTAGACAAGAATACCACTACCAGTAGTATATCTTCATCACAGTGGACGTGACTGTATAGTGGCGAAGATAGGGCGGATGGTTTTGTCTCCAACACACTTATAAGGATCCCAGCGATATCTATCTATATATATATATACCTGTTAACAGAACGTGGGACAAGTTGCTAATAAGTAGATTACAGTATTAATTACTGCACTTCTGTAACTGCAGGTCAGAGATTCCATTTTGCTAATTTCTCTTAACATCCTGTGGTTACCACCTCTGCATCAATCGGGCAGCATGGCCGAGTGGTCTAAACCATCTGACAACCCTACTAAATTTCTTAGCTGAACTCCATTCTGTGAACCCCCAAATCGGGGAAAACATCTACTCTCTTTGGAGGCGTGCTACGTGATTCTACTAAAGAGTTGATCGCGAGGAGCCGGCCACGGATTATTGTTATGTGTGGTTAGATCAAAGATATTATAATCCCACAGCATGCAATGCTAATAACACTAGTCTTAAATGACATAGCATATAATAGCTGGATTGAGACCAAGCATAATAAGTTTGTTCGAATCTTTATTCGTGCCCCAATCCCACTTTCAGAGCTACGTGCTAGTCATGGAAGACAGCCGTTTGAACTATGCGCCATATTCCTTTTTATGGCTGCTATAACTGGGGTGAAGCTTCTTTCAAACAGCGCTTACTCTAATGGTCCGGGGAGTGGATGGTGAGAGACTTGGGAAGATATCGTGGCGCTTACATGGGCGATGACATGTCAATGATTCCTGCCCCAGGTAGACTGCGACGAACGAAGCAGAAGCGAAGGCGCAAGAGCCCAGACACAACAAAGCGGAAAAAGATTTACAACTCTTGAATGGCGGAAATGTAGTTTCGGGGGGGGGAGGAAGCTCGGGGAAACACTGGCTCGCGAGCTGTCTTTTGGCTGTTTGGGGTGGGGAACGGATCTATAGTGACCAATGTCATAGGATTTCTGCCTAGGTATCTGAGCAACGCGATATGACGAAGGCAGTCTGACTCTGGCTGTGCCCCAGGGCTATGGCTGCACATGAGTTGCCCCTGGGTTCGGAAGGCGGCTGGGTTTCACCGGGCTCTTTACATACCAGTTGGTGCTTGAACGCGGACCGGAAAGGGGAAGAAGCCCAAGAAGGGACTTTACAATGCCCACAGCCATTCTATAAACGAACTTGGATCAGATATTATACTAGCTATACTGGCCCTATCACTGAGAATAGTCAATCCGGAAGCTATACCGGTCATCATAATGCATCGCCCAATACCCATCCCAGATCTTCCTGGTCAACGGCCCAACCTTCCCATCCGCGACAGGCCTATCATCCAGCGTCGTAATGGGCATGATCCCCCCGGCAGTCGTACACATCAGGATCTCATCAGCCCCGTACGCCAGCTCCGTCGGCACAAACTCCACGCGCACCTCGATCCCCGCCGCCCGCGCCGCATCAATCACGCTCTTCCGCGTGATCCCCTGCAACACCCCCCGGTCCGGCGTATACAGCACGCCATCCTTGATCAGGCAGATATTGAACCCGGACCCCTCGGTGATATTCGCATCGCCGTCCGTGAGGAACGGATACGTCGCGCCGCGGTCACTCGCCTCGAACAACCCGCGGATCAGATCGCCCCACTGCAGATTCTTGATCGTGGGATCGATGGACCCCGGCGAGATGCGCCGCACCGTCCGCGCGATGATCGCGCGCCCGCCCACCGGCTGGTCCTCGGGCTCCATCACCCAGACATATGGCTGCACGAACATGTACAGGTTATTCCGGTCGAGATCGCCGGGCTTCGCGCCGCGGACGCCCTTCAGCCCGCGCGTCACAATCAGCTCGACGAACGCGTCGCGGATCCCGCTCTTGTCAACCATGTCGACTAGTATCGCCTTGACCTTCTCGCGGGGTAACGGGAGGCGCAATCGCATCTTCGCGCAGGACGCCTCCAGCCGGTCCAGGTGGTCGTCCAGCCGGAAGAACCGCCCGTCCCAGACGGAGGGGACGTCGTAGGTTAGGTCGCTGTGCATGAAGCCCTGGTCGAGGAGGGGGATCCGGGCTTCGTGGAGCGGCGTGTAGGTGCCTTCGACCCAGGCGATGCCCTGCGCGTAGGGGTTCGTGCTTTTTTCGAGGGTTGTCTGGCGGGCGAAGTAGCCGTGGAAGATCTTTTCCATGGTGGCCATTTCGGTGTTGTTGTTCTCTTGTTCTGTTGTTCGGTTGGAGAGGTATGGCGTAGGAGAACAGGGTGTGTATAGTGTGTATAGTCTAGATCAGAGAAGGATTCAGTCTGGCCTTGGATCGTGGCGGAACAAACTCAACTCGATTGATGTGATTGGTAGAAGGGTGTGAAAGAGACCATGTTCGGTGCCTTATCATCAGTGTGCTTAAGTACAGTATGGCTGGGAGAGTGGCGATCTACTGCGAGTGCGCAGAGAGGCTGGGATGGGAGCTGGCGCGAGATTGCTTGATCGGGGATTTCCGAATCAGGAGATCCAGGCGACCCACTGCACCACCTGCCCTACCCCAACCGGAAATGTTCGTTCGCGTCTACGAAATAGACAATGATGACTGGGCTGACCTTGATTGTTGATTACAACAGTAGGTTATCTTCTTGCCAAACCCCCCTAATCTAGAAAACATACCCTGATAGCTTCCAAGGTTTGGAGACCCCTTAGGACTGGCCTTTCGGAGTCCTTCCGTCCACCAGCTCCTCCAAATGTTTGTTAGCGATACACCACTTCACCTGGTAGAGACGTAGAAAGCCGGATCCCGCAGGTACAATCCTAGTTTGCTTCTCTCCTGCTTATTTGTCCGGTGTAGCGGCTCTTGCTGTTTCACCATACCGGTATCAATCGTTGCCCAATAGACCCTGCTCAGCACATTTAGATCGCCCGTGCTGAAGCAATGATGATCATGTAAACTCGCTTCTCCCCTCTCCTCTTTTCCAGTTTCCAGTTCCCATTTACAGGTACGCCGCGTAAAGTCCTAAGTGGGTACAGACTTTTTTGTTGGGACAGATAACCTGCTCCAAGGCGAGTAGCCTAACTCACCCTCTAGTACTATCGTTGTCAAGCGGGAAATATACCATTGCACCTGGCCAACGCACAGGAACTTATGCGCCTTCCTTATCCGTCATTTGGTTGTAGCCCTGGTCGCTCCGATCTTTCCCCGGCGTCTCGGATTCTGTATCTGGCAGGCACGCGGCTCCTCATCGCGCCTTCCGCATCCGCGATATTGATGGGCCGCACAGCGGGGGAAGGAACGACTCTGGTACTTGCCAAATAGGTTACGACACTCGTGAGGAAGGCGCGTCTTGTCCTTGCTAGTCGTGCCTTCATACCTGAGTTATCATGGTTGTCTGATAGATCATGATACCTTTAGTTGGAGGTACGTTTCGGCTACGAGAACGAGAAACATGGTGGAATGTAGGACCCCACACACAAGCACGGGTTTCTCCCGCTACGTTCATGCGAGGGTAGTGCTAAATCTATTGAAGCATCCAGGGTCCTCAAAAATAATATACTGACATGGCATTGCCTCAGCTCCTCCGCATATACCGAGTATCTCCCTCTATATTCCATTCCATTCCAGCCTGTATGGACGAATGCCATACATCTAAATCTCTCCTGCTACCTGCATTTAGCGGCTCGGATACTATACTTCCTCCATGAGAGTTGCCTCTCTTTAGTGATGCCCCTGGATATCCTCGACTTTCGCCCAGTACCTTGCCGCACTCCTCTGCCTCAGCACCCTCCCCCACTTGATGACCGGGAAGATCGTCAGGTTGTGCGCGAGGCCTAGGAACGCGCCGAGGATAAATGCGTTCTGGTAGCCTAGGTTGACGGCCCACGGCGTGACCCTGCATTCAAGATATGTCGTCAGCTAAACCAAAACGAGAGCAAAAAAAGAAAAGAAAAGAAAAAAAGAGGGGGACACTCACGCATACCCAATCCCAAATGCCATCGTATTCCTAATAATAATAACAGCAGCAAGGGCCTCGCCACCCAGATCGCGATAACAATCAACACAGTACGCAATGGCCATCTGCGACCCGGCCGTCGTGGTAAACGAGATGACGCCCATGGCGAAGACGATCGCGAACCAGTGCACCTGGTGGAACGCGCCGACGCCGAAGAGGATGCAGCCGAAGGGGATCAGGAGGAGCGACGGGATGAAGAGCCACAGGCGGTATTCGGCTTGGAAGACGCCGGCGTTTCGCCGCGCGAGGTGTAGGATGAAGCGGTCGCCAAAGAGGCCTGTGTAGCAGGCTCTGATTGTGGAGGATTGGTTAGTGGGGAGGTGTTTGATTGGGGGAAATATGGGTTGGGGTGGGATTGGCGTACGCGAGTGTGGTGCCTATAAGCGGCGCGATGAATGTTAGGCCGAGCATTGAGGTGGACATGTTATATGGCCGGGCGGAGAGAACCATGGATTCAGTTGCGTTGAGGACGCTTAGCCAGATGATGTTTGATCCGTAGAGGAAGCCTGCGTAGACGACGATCGGGAAGCGCAGGAGGAGGAAAGGCTGCAGCGTCATGCCCAGGACGCGGTTCCTCTGGCGGAAGCCGGAGCGCTCAATTGGCTTGAGCTTTGCAATGTAGGACTTTTTTGTCAAATTCGGGTTGATGCCTGTGGGCTGGGTTATGTTCGTGGCGGACGTTTCGAGGTCTGCCTTGACGCTGGAGTCGTCTTTGAGGGGCTGCTCGTTCGTCTTGCTGGTGTGATTCGAGGCCTGCCCGTCAAGATACTGTGTGCGGTTGAACTTGGTCTCCTCCATGCAGAAGAATACAAGGGCAAAGGCGACGGCACAGAAGATGGCGCACCAGTACTGGTCGTCTCAATCAGCATATCACATATAACCTCCTCATCCTGACACTCACAAAGACCCACTGATAGCCCTGCCCATCATTAATGAAGCCCATGATAAGCGGCGCAATGCCATTACTGTACCCCAACGCCAAAGCATAGAGAGCCATGTACTTGCCCCGCTCGTGCGTAAAGAACACATCCGAGACGGTGATTTCGGCAATCGACTCCATCGGGGCGCCGAAGAAACCCTGCAGGATCTTTGCCGCGATCCATTGCCCGTTCGTCTGGATATGCGGTTGCCACACCATGACGCCCTGCAAATCTTAGCTTCTTGCCAATGATCTTGAATAAGCGATGTAAGGCGGACTAACCAGAGTCCCGGCGAGCGTAATCAGATAGACCGGGCGTTTTCCGTACTGCACTGCGATGGCTTGCCAGACGGGGCAGCCCCAGCCGAGAAGAAGGAACTGTCCGCTTTAGTTTCTTGCCCTCTCGCAGAAAAACAGAGACCAACGGTGCATACCATATATCCCGTCCCAGAATTCAAATCACTATAGGTAAGCCCCGTCGCCCTGGAGAGCGGATCAAGCGTAGAGTACAGCGCCGAAGAACAAATCCCAATAACCAGGACGTAGCTGAAAGCAATGGATGCAGGTTCGTTAGTGGATCCGGTCTTTCCGCAGGAGAGCTGAGCTGAAGGGGGGGAGGACCAACGCCGCCATGCACAGCGCAGACAACTTCTTGCGGCGCGGAGACCAGTTGAGCGGGTCATCGGGGTGCGAGGATGGCGCGGGGACGAGGACGATGTCCTTCTCTGCACCGGTACCGTGCGCACGGCTGGTCGTGATCTCGCCGTCGGCATCCACCAGGAGGAAGGTGCCCGGGGTGGATTCGAAGGTGTCAGCCGTGGCTGGTGGGGGGTCTTGAGTGGCGGTCATGCTCAGTCAATGAAAATGGGGATGGATTATGGTGAAGACAAAATTCACAACACGTATTCCGAACTACGAGTATGACGAAGCAACGTTATTATATACGTATATCATGATACCCCTATACCTCCCATGTATTATAGCTGATAAGCGACGCGCGCAGGTCATCGGCGCAGGCTACCGACGGTGGGACGGTGGGCCAGCCAAGGAACTGGAGTACCCCAGATTTCGCCACCGGTCGGCCTTCTCCATTCTCCAACCCCCACCGACTCCAGCTATGAGATAAGGCCAGCCCGTTTCGACGCCCCCTCATTTCCGCCGGACCAACGGGGGCGTCATCATTAATCTCGACGCCTATCAAAACAGCCAGATAGTGATTACGTGCGGCTCCACTGTGCTGCTTTTGGGCAAATGGGTCTGGATAAGACGTTTGATCGAAACTATCGCATCCTTCTGCGGGGAAGGAATCGAATGCTGAAAGAGGAGAAAGCCGATAAGGTATCGATCGCTGAGATGGCTTTGTTGTACCGTGGTCCTCCCAGGCAGGATGCCTGGATTACCACTTCTGGTGAAATGCCCAATCACCCCGGATTGGCTGCACGAGTCATTCGTGGTCAGAGGGATTGGATAGATCCGGGGACCAATCCTCTATCGCGCTTGGAGGAGTTTTGGCGCCCATAGACACTTTACTCCAACAGTTGGAGTTGTATTTCCAATCTGCCTTGGAGCCCGGCGCCCGGTGAGCAAGGCCCTCCACCCACATGGTCCTATCACCGGCACAGCAATTCATTCGAAGCTGTATGTTGTAAGAAAACTCGGCGACCGAGGCCGTTCTCCAACAAAGCATTTCCCCATGCAGGAATTGACGCCTTGGCTGGTGGTACAGCGGAGCTTTGGAGACTTGTATGTTTTGGCAGTGCTGGGTGTTTGCGCTCTTTCACTCATATAAGGACGCCATGCTTGACGGACAGGCTAAACTGAGGCTTCATATCGAATAATTCTAAGATAGCCATAATCACCTTTTTATCAAACTTTAAAAACCAGCCAATCTGCTCTACCGCTCTACTGAGCCATGTCTGCCGACCAGTATCCAGTGCGCCCCCAGCTCAGCATCAAAGAAGATGAAATCACTGGGTACGTCGACCCCTGGGTCGTCTCGCCCGGCGACACAGCCGACGTAAAGGTACGAACGAAGTATACACCCAGACTCCCAATCCCATTCCGTCCCTAACAAGTCCGGTCCCAGATCTCATCCACAAAACCCAACCTCAAATACCACCTCGTCCGCCTCCTACAAGGTCTCGACTGGCCAGGCGCCCCAACACCCGAGAAAGAAATCATCCCGCACGGCCCATCCGGCTCACTGCACGGCCGCTTCCAAGCCTCGCACCCGGGCTCCTACGCCCTCGTCGACGCCTGGGCGCGCGAACCGCTCCTGAATAAAGTCGACGGGCTGGAAGTCTCCTTCTACGTGCAGCCGTGGATGCTCGATGCCGCGCACCCGCAGGCGATCGTATCGACGCTGGATGCTGCGAAGAATGCAGGACTGGCTGTGCTCCTGGGGACGCAGAATGATCTTGTCATTTGGATCGGGACGCCCGGCGGGGTCGAGACGGTGAGGGTTGCGTTTGACGTGCGGCGCGAGCGCTGGTTCCACGTTCGTCTGTCGATTCGACGCAAAGAGGTCAGCGTGCATGTCACGCATGTCCCATGGGATAACGAGGTCACGCCATCGCCGACGACCGTGCAGACGACGCTACGTGACGCCGCTGCATTGGAGTCTGGAAGCCCGCTCACCATCGCGGCGACGTACGCCGCGAACCCGAATACACCCTCAACCCGCCCTGTGCACTTCTTCAACGGGCGCATCGACTCGCTGGCATTCAGAGCCCTCGGCCGGACAACCTGGGATATAGCGCGGTACGACTTCTCGATTGGAATCGACACGGACGAGATCACGGATACGTCGGGCTCCGGGCTGAACGGGATCCTGGTCAATGCGCCGACGCGCGCAGTCCGCGGCCACGACTATGACCACGGACTTATTGGCGTTGGCTGGAAGGAGGCGACGTATGGCTTTGGTGCGATCCATTTCCACGAGGATGACCTCGACGATGCGGCGTGGGAGACGGATTTCCAGATGCGGGTGCCGGAGGATCTGCGGTCTGGTGCGTATGCGGTTGAGGTGTGGGATACCGAGTCCGAGCTGAGAGATTCGATTGTTTTCTTCGTGCGGCCAAAGGCCATACGGCCGCAGGCGAAAGTCGCGTTCATCTTCTCGACTATGACGTACCTGGCCTACGCGAACGAGCACATGTACGACGAGACGAAATCAACACACATCTCCTTCCCGGAGGGCGTGCAGCTCGTGGAATCAGACAACTACCACAAGATGGTCCGACGGACGGACCTCGGTCTGGCGATCTACGATCTCCACAGCGACGGGTCCGGCGTCGTGTACAGCACGTCGAAGCGGCCGATTCTGAACATGCGGCCGGACTACATCCACTGGGGGTTCCAGCGGCCGCGGGAGTTTTCAGAGGATCTGCTTATGGTTGGGTTCCTGGAGAGGCTGTTCGGGGATGGCTATGACACGCTGACGGATCATGATCTGCATTTGCGCGGGGCGGCGGCGCTGGCGAGCTATGATGTTGTGATTACGGGGTGTCATCCTGAGTATCCGTCCATGGAGACACTGGATGCGTACGAGGGGTTTGCGAAGCGCGGGGGGTCGTTGATGTATACCGGTGGGAATGGGTTCTACGTGAGTGCAAAAACTATACCCGCACAAATAGGTGAACCATGCAAATGGAAGGCTAACAAGTCTGACAGTGGCGCTCGGTCACCGACTCCAAACGCCCACACCGAATGGAAGTCCGCCGCGCAGACGTCGGCGCACGCACACACGAGCTCCCCTCCGGCGAACGCATGCACTCGCTAACCGGCCAACTGGGCGGCCTCTGGCGCTCCCTCGGACGCGCCCCGAACCTCCTCTTCGGAATCGGGAGCTGCGCCTCAGGGAAAGGCCCAGGACGCCCGTACATCCCAACCCCCGAAGCGCTCTCGAACCCATCCCTCTCTTGGCTCTGGAAGGGCCTCGACGAGTCCTCGAAGAAGCTCCTCGGGACGCAGGGTCTCGCCGGGGGCGCGAGCGGCGACGAACTGGACAGATTGGACGTGGGTATCGGCAGTCCCGCGAGCGCGATATTGCTTGCGCGGAGCGAACGGCACGATGACCACTTTATGCTGTTTAATGAGGAGTTGATTTTCCCGATGATTGGGACGCTCGGGTCGACTTCTGCTCTGGTCCGCAGTGATATGGTGTATTATGAGACGGCGGGCGGGGGCGCGGTGTTTAGTGTTGGGAGTATCAACTGGAATAACTCGCTGGCGTGGGACTCGTATCGGAATGATGTCGCGCAGATTACGGAGAATGTTATCAGGGAGTTTTTGGCGAGGGGGGAGGGGTTGAGGAGGATGGGCTGAGGGAATACAAATGCTTTATCTGTAGTACAGTCAAGTCTGAACGCCAACATCTCTCAAGTCTTCTCGAGAACTAGCCCAGGGAACGAGAGAACCCAGACACCCATATTATAGACGAATAACCCGATTGACAGTCATTTTTCGTCCCCTAGTGCGCATAGACCTGCAGCTGTTGGACACTCTCCCTTTGTTCTATGGCTAGCACCATCGAACCTCCGGCTCCGTATAATCTGCTTGCCCTACATGGGTCCTGTATGCACGCGTGCATCTATCTACCAAGGCTGAACTTTCCCCTGCTTTTCATTCACCTCCTGTCAGCAACTGCCGCGGCGACGGCCAGCGCGCCTTCCTTCCTTGGGGACTGTCCCCCAGTTCCAAGTCCGATAGCTCACGCCTGCCAAGTAAACCGCATGCTTAGGTACTTTGACAAACTCCGAGGAGCTGTCCATATTGGAAGCCCAGTTTCTTTGGCTCCACAGAAGGTTCATAACCTCCTGGACTCTTCCATGATATCTAGCTATATCTAGCAGATCCCGGCTAGATAGGCTCATTATTCCTGAATGCTTGCATCTGCCATGGCTGGATTCTCTCCCGCTGCCTCGGCGCTCTGTCAACCCAATCTGGCTTGCAGTGCACGTTACTTTCAGCTTGTCTGCCTCTATTGCCACCCAACAGTTACTCACAGCGCAAACATGGCAAACAAGCACACCTGGGCAGCAGTGGGAAGTAGCATGCTTAGATAAGAAGTCACGGATCTGGTATACGCACACACCACCATAGAGAGCCAGCTAAGCTTTTCCCAACCAAAGCCATTTTTCTCGAACTGAGGACTCTCCATTTTTCCCGCCCTCCCTCACCATCCTCCCATCACACTGTCCCTACAGTTTCCTCGTCGCCTATGAGTCTCGTCTCCTTTTGACGGGCTCAGCTCAGCCTCCATCGTCCCTTATTGGTGGTCACTCCTCGATTCACTTCCGGCATCTGGTCACCATGGCAAACTCAACCGCTACCGCTACCGCTACCGTGACATCGCTCGGCACAGCGCCCCGGCCTTTCAGGGTAGGCTCTCAAGCTATTCAGCTAACTGGCCCATCCACCTATCCCTTTGTCGAGGTCCCCTGGTTCGATTTCAGAACCCCCGACGACATCGACGAGCGACTGATACGGCATCTATGCGATCGCATCCACATCCTCGCTGAGGAGCTCGCGAGGGGGGAAGCTAGAACCAGGGAACTGAAGGAGGAAAATACGGCTCTGAAGGCACAAGTTGCGAGGTTGTAAGCCGTGGCGGCTGAGGCGTTTTGCGTTCGTTTTCGCGATTCGACCGCCGGCGAGAGGGGGGAATGAGATGGGTTGGAGGGACTGGCGCAGGGATCAGCCATTCGTTTGCAAAAGGGGGATAGAGTTCGTTTCGAGGGCGTCGGCGATTGTTTGGCATGTGTAGTCATGGTGGTTCTATCGCTTTTTGCGATTTTTGTGTTTCCATAGATCTCATGCCGCTCTTTTTGCTTCCTTGGGCGTTCGGGCTGGGTACTGGGAGTTGGGAGTTGAGGAGTTCGATGGACCTTTTTCGCTGGTTGCCATAGATCTCATGATCGCAGTTCATCCTCGCAAGCCAATATACACTCTCCTGTTAACTTTTGGTGAGCGCGCGGTCTTGCGGTTTCGGCCTATCCCAAGCGAAACCTGTCAGCCGGAGTAACCTACCTTGAGCTAATGTAGTGACCGCACTGATCAACTACATAGTGTCTGGACGCCTTTTTGGCTGGGTGGTACGGTCGTTAAAAACCTTGCAGAGCCTAGATCCATGAATGCGTTAGGGCTACATAGTAATAGACTTCCTGAATCCGCACAACGCTGCGCTTTGCAGAAAAGAGATTACGGACTGTCTGGAATGACATAGTGGTACGGTCGTTAAAATCCTCTACTCCCCTTCCACACCTCCCCAGTTTCAACAACTGCCATATCCTTGTTTCCCGTCTTCCCTTGCTTCGACCTAAGAGCACGCTTCATACACACACAACCGTCAAGACCTCAGCAGGAAAAAAGAAAAAGAACCAAAAAAAGACCTCTTCACTCAATACGAACGCGACAGGGAAACTATCCCATCCGTCACCATGACCCGCAGAATAATGCAGCAACCTCCCGAGTCCAGGAACGAGCCGCGCGCCACCACGCTCGTCGGCCCGGACCCACCTCCACCTCCACCTCCACCTCCACCAGGACAGCTATCGTCATCCACCACAGGCACAGGCACACATGAACCAACACATGACCCAGACACAGGCCCCCTGGCCCTCGAAGCCGAAATCCACAGACGCCTCGCGCGGCGCCCTTCAACCCCCTTCGAGATGCCAGAAATCACCCGCGACGAGGCCGCGATGCGAGCTCTCGCGCGCGCCATCGCGAACGAGGCCGTTCGCGCCGCGGACCGGGCGCTTGAGCGGCGCGGGGAGCCCGTGGAGGAGGTGGGCCGCTGGGCTAATCCTGCGTTTACTGCGGAGATTAATGCGATCCTGTCGGACCGCGTGCGGAATACGGAGATTTGTCGGAATGGGATTGCGAGGTTTTGCGCGGAGAGGGAGCGGGGGGGAGGGGGAGGGGGAGTTGGCGGCGGTTGCGTGGTGATGTAGTGGGTAGGGGATGGATTGGTGCGATGCGGTCTGGAGGGGATGAAGGGGATGAGAGGTGATGTTTGAAGCTGGAGGTGGATGGTGTATACCGGGTGGGGGAGCGTCTGTGGATGTGATTCTTCCAATCTAAGTCGACCTGGGTTGCTACCGAGACTGCTTTTCCTACCCGGGTCAGAAATGCGAGGAGTCGTGGGAGGACACCTGGGCTGCCAAGATGACTTATACCGCGGGTATGTGACCTCTGTGACCTCTGTGACCTCTGTTGAGGACGATGACGATGACAGTGGCTTTTCTTTTGTTACATTCTTCTACTACATATTCCTTTTGTCTGTGGGTGCTGGCTGCGGCTGTAACGCCCGCGAGATGAACTCCAATTGTGTCTAAATTGACCGCACATATTAGGTTCATATATTTTGATCTTTTCTTAGCTACTCTACATACTCTGCCGGCCGGGTCTCGGGACCTTACCAAGAATACATGCCGTCCATAATCGCCCATTCAGCCCGATGTCTCCTAACGTATGTCTACATACGTCACCATCAGAGCTTATTTTCGTACAACGTTGTAGATAAGATTATCCCGTCAACAGCAGTGATGGTTTTCCAGCGGGTTAACACGTCGAGATATGGCCACTGGGATCCATGATTGTAGCTATGCTTACTCCCCTGGTTGTCTGTTTGTCTCTTGTGTGGAATCGCAGTGACCAGTGTGTCGTAGCTACTGCCAGAAGAGCGGACTGTAGCATGTGGTTCACGTGACCCTTCCCAATCCTCTATTATGCTTAACTATTAACCGTGGGATTCTTGTGGATATCACTTGCTGTCTACTCTGGACGAATCGGGTGGGTTGGCCGTAGATATTGCCCAGGACGGCGTTGGGTCTCGCCATTGAACACGCTGCTGTGATCTAAAGTCAACGAGCCCACCAACATAGGCCTCAATCTCGAGGGTGGATGAGATTAACATCGCGGGCAATCTTCTACCCTAGGTACGTTCACCAACATGATGCCCTGAATGCGGAGAATTCAGCTTGGCCGCCACTAAACTCTAGACTCTACCCTTTCCCCTTGCTCGCCTGTTGAAAGAGCAGGTCCACAGCAGGTACTATTTCAACTGCCATCTTCCAGCTTTCGCCTCTATCTGGTCTGGACTCGTGAGATACCAGATCTAGGCCAGATTTCCAATATACAAGGCACTCTTCAGATGTCTGCGAGACCGGACAAGGCTGTATGCAGGACCCGGCCATTAAGTGAACGCAACCTAGAAAGCCCTAAGGTGTGAATGTGCTGATGACTGCCTATACGAGAATGTGCTGGTTTCTTCACACGCATCTCCATCTCCCCTGTATCATTCACGGGTTAGGCAACGCCCGTTTGCCCTATCTTTGTCTGCCTGGGGACGTCTCTATAAATACCCTGAATTCCCCCGTTCTAACCCTTCTCTCCTCCATCTCTTCATCTCGATCTTGTCTTCCCGACGGCCCATGGAAGGATATACCGTTATTTTGGCTCTGGTTGCTATACCTATCTGACAGCTTCATCTATCCAAGCTTCCAGAAGTACATCACGAAGTGCTGTCGCCTATCGGTCGACTATCGGCGGCGCAGTTGTGTTCCTACGTACACTTCTAGGACCCCTGCAATGAAACCCGCTGCTAGGGACACTTGCAGTTCCCCAAAGGTCCCATCCATTACAAGAGCAGGGCTGGATTGAAGATATACGTATAACAGCCCCAGGCCGTCCTGATCTGCACCGCGATCCATTCGATCCGGTATTGCGCTGCAGCTAGTACACCCGATCGTCGTCAATAAAACACATCCAGCTGATTGCACTGACATTTTCGAACCAAGGAAAGGAAGGAAAAACAGGAAGATTAACGGCTTCGTCGGGACGCTCACAACACTTCTCTTCGCATGGCTAGGCAATACCGACCAGCAGGACCGTGCTCACATTTGTCAGGGCAAACCTTCTAGTAATACTCGCAAAGCGTTGAGGGGCTGATTGACTCGGCTTCCGTTTCAGAATTTTGCAGAAGGAGAGACCTACGACGGCATTTGTGCCGAGCTTTTGTTGTAATTCTTGGTTGACAGCACGAACTACTGGACACCTCTTCTTTGGGCGGCGTGGAGCTCGAGGTCACCCCGCTAATCAGGTCTTTGAATGTCGCCCGTCAATGACTTCTTCCACCTCTCAACTTCGCGAGGCCCCTCCATGCATAGCTGATATACTCGGCAATGCGGGCTGTCGTGCGCCATGCGCAGGCCCTGTCCCAGCCAGTCACTCCCGTCAAACAACCGCCAACTTCTAAAAGTACATCCGTTTTGAAGCGTGACTAAATACTATGTCCAGCGAGCCAATACCAGCGCGAGGCCAGCAATCAAGACCGGACAGAGGCATGACACCCATGGTCTCAACAATCCTGGCGATACTTCTATCAACGGCTTTGTACAGTACGACCTTAAGGTACTGTCTTCTGTCTGTCCTGTACTCGGAAAAGCTAGGTAGGTACTGATATTACTGCGGAACCCACGTAGACTGGGGTCCAGCGCTGTACAGTCATTGGCTACTGGCCTTAATGTCCGCTTAATGTCTGGCAAGGCTTCTCGGCCGGAAGAGGACATTTCAGCTCCACTGGCAGAGAGAAGCGAGTCCGACATATGAGTTCCACATTGGACCCCTAACCTCGCCATCCTTGTATGGCTCTTCGTTCCGTTCCCCTTTTCATTCCATCCTTCCCGCATGCCAGGGTGGGGAATTAGAAATTGTCTAATAGTTCTTGCGTCTAGCTCTCCCTTGGTGAAGAGTGCCAACGAAGCGACGAGTCAGGGGTGCGAATCCCTTGACTCCACGATCATGCAGAGCCGGTTCATAGCCCCGCACGTATTTGCCGCCGCCAAAGACACAAGTCCTCTTGTCGCATGGGCCACGGAGATAGACTCGGTATGGTACCAGGAAGAGGTCGATTTAGGCGACTCGACTTGAAGGCGAACACGCCCTATATCATGGCCATCCTCACGCACCGCCACTATCCAGCTAGACCGGATGTTTTCCGCACAGAGCTTCTCATTGTGATGTGAATAATGCGGCCCATGCTGGCGGAGATCCTCAACGAAGGAGTAAGCCAGCAGCGCATGACAACTGTGGATCTGGCACATGTAGCCCATTCATGGGAAGAGAAATTACACGCTGCTTCTGTTTGGGCTTCGAAGCCCGGAGGAGCCATTCGTGAGCCCGAGGTCGTCATATCTCCAGCGCATGAACCATCTGTGACTGGTCTGTCATCCTGGCCTCCTTCGTCCTTCGTCCGCCAGAGTTAAATAGGAACCCTAGTATTTCTTCCTACACTCTCGAGATGTGCTTAGTCTTGAGGACCAAGTACAGATATATTCAGTGGAGCCAGGAGCGAGGCTCGTCGGAGAACGCCCTCAATACAAAGAGCGAATCCTCGCCGGTTCGCAGCAAACACACCTCGACGACCCAAGACCATTTGTAAATGCCCACCTGGCAAACCGAGAAAATGCCATCCGCACCATTGACCCCGCGTGCAATACTCTCTCCCTGTCCCTATTACACATGGGCCACGCAAAGCAACTTCACCTAAATAGGAGGGCAAACTACACTACTGTTTACAACCAACGATCTATGCCAGCCAGATGAACGGTGCCTTGTTCCACGTCGATCGCACGGCTCGCGTTAAACATATCCCACAACACGGAGGAGGGGGGAATGGCGCCCAAAGCCAAAAAGCCAAAGCGTACCTCCAAGCCATGTGCCGCACTCCATCAACAGAAGCGTGACCCGGCGCAGGATGGATTTCGTTCTGTGGTATGGAAGCCCGGTGGGATGCGCATGAGATTACCAAGCAAGGTGCCGATAGAGGCATGGTTTCCGGCATGATCGACCGAGACGCTGGCACAAATGAGGGCAAAGAAGAAGCAACTACACGTGGCAGTGATTATTCATATGCCAATGAAGTTGGGTAGAACACACAGCTCCGGTTGCACGCTCGCCGATACCGGTATTGGGCCTCTGGAAAGAGCATTCAAGAACGACGGCAGGAGTATATCTGATAGAATACGAAAACGCCAGGGTATAATGGCCGGTGAGTGGATTATCGACGTTTCCTCCAACAATGTGTCGATTACATGCACAAGGAGCGACAAAGGGTCGCTCTCGAATGGCAAGGTTGGCAATCGAGATCTATGCGGCAAGAAATGAGGCTTGCCATGCAGGGACTGGTGCGAGGGCTCTCATATTGCTCACAGCTGGAGGCGACTGGTCAGTCACTCCGTGGGAACATTGAAGAACTAAACCGAGTATTGCCTGATAACCTAAGGGGCACTTGGTTTCAGGCACACCAATCACAACCTTGTGGTTGTCGAGGCTAAGCTCGGCTTGTGCCAGAAGAGTGAGAGGCCCATTGGGGTTCCGGAATCAGATGAGCTGGGGTCGTTGGCTGTTCGACAACTGCGCGGCCGAGCTTCCGACCCTGAATGGGCAGTGCGTAGGCCGAGAGAATTTGCAAGTGATAATGAACTTCTGCAGAGACAGTAAAGGGTGGCTTGAGCAATAAATAGTCGCCTTTACTTTGTCTCCATCTCCAGGCAGTAAGTACATGGCTGGGGGTTATTATAGAGCTGGGCGTATAGATTAATAACCGGATTGAAGGTTGCTATCAGTGATTCCCGCCACTGTCTGTGCATACAGGGCTGATGAAGATGGAATACAGGATACGAGAAATCAGGGCACAGCAGCAGAAGCTGTCCATGGTTAGTTATTATATATATCAGAAGAGAAGTCCACCATCTCGACACTGTGACCGCACTTTCCGTCTACAGGTTTACGGGATTGGATCTCCTTGAGCCCAGTCTTTTATACAGCTCTTGGAGAGTGCCTTGGTCAGCTAGAGAGTCGATAGGTTATGTTATCCCAATCCGCTTCTGGCTTTGCGTGTCGGCCTTTGGTGTGTCGACGCGGGCTCTGGCAGGGTGATATCTAGGGGGAAAGGGAAAGATGAGACAGTGGAAGGTAGAATTAGAGTTTGAGGGAGGAGAGTCGAATTCCCTTAGCACGCAGAAAGGGTTGACTTGGCTGTCTTGACAAAGATAAAGAGATCTTTAGTATTTCCGCATACGACAGGAGACAACGAGATAGAACAAACAGAGAATGCATATGCATACACAGCTTTTATGCCTTGCTACACTGCAGACAAGCTTATAACCTGGAGAAAGAGGAGCATGCTAGTCTCAGTATCGAGTCAAATGATATTGTTTTAGAGTAGATAAGTAATACACTAAGGACCTCAGCAGAGCCCTGCTGCTCTTCATGGAGACACACAGCTTCCTGTATACTTAGGATGCGGCTCTTTGTAGTTGACTACGGAGTTGATCATTTAATGCCAAGTTTTATTTCCTTTGATCGTCTTTGAAGTTCAAATGATGCATGAGTGCCAGGTTCATCTTGTCTTTGGCAATCAATGACATGACAGGAGCCGGCGCCTACCCTACTAACACTGTGCTTGCTGAAGGAGGGAGCTCCACAAACCTTACGGCTGCTATATACCCTCGTTTAAGAGTCTGAGCGCAGCGCTATACGCAGGCAATTGGGTCAGGATATGCCGGGAGCTCGTCTCATGCGCATACCTCCACTCTGGTTTACCATCACCACTTAAAGAATTCAGTCCCATCCATACCTACCCCTATCTCCAACAACCCCCCCCCACCCCCGGCCCGGCAACCCTCCAGCTCCAACCTCCGCCCATTTTATCCC